>CM038147.1:534760681-535237793 GCA_021437245.1 Aegilops speltoides | reverse complement strand
GCGGGGAGATGGAAAGAGCGAAGACGATGAAAAACGGCTAAGGACTTAAGAGCTACGCATAGCCAAGCCGACTCGATTCCCTCTTGAGCCGACTCGTGGGCGGTCGGCTCATAGTTTCAACAACTCAGATTAAGGGCGACCGACTTTGAGAGTCGGCCGGCCGATTTCCGATCAAACTTGCTATGGCACTCTAAGCGACTAAGTACTTGCCTCCTAAAGTAGCTAAGCGCTTGACCCAGTGGCAGATCCCATGAGCAGACTGCTTGATCGGCTAAGCTGCAACCGAAGGAAGGCGGCAAAGAAAAAGTCTAAAGAGCCAAAGCAAGGAAAGGCTCAAATTTGATAAATATTTACATAAGGCCCTTGGCCGAGTACACCCCGCGGGTGGAATTGTTTGAAACTAACAAGGTTTTCAAAGTACAAAGAGACAGATAAAAGCTGATGCACTCTAGGGGCGGCCCGAGCCGGAGGGCGGAGGCGGCGGCGCGCGTCGACGTCGAGGCAGTCGGCTGGGCGGTCTCGGCCTGGTCGCCTTCACGACGGTCGCCTTGGTCCTTCGAGGCTCGTTCTTTGGAGGCGCGATCAGGCTAAGGCTGGCCGCTTGCCCGTGTTCTGGGCGCCTCCTCCTCCTGCGCCTCCGTCCTCCGGCTCGCCTCCCCTCGGTCTTTGAGCCGATTACCTCAGCAGAAGTCTTCCTCGTACCGGGGTGCATCCCAACCACTCGGCGGAACCTCCCTCGCCGTCGGCGCCCGGGCACAAAGACACTGGTGTCCGTGTACTCGGCGATATGGCGCCGCGCCCGACGAGGCGCCTTCCACGGCCCCAACTCGGCTGGGCCTCCGGCCGAACGCGGCCAGCGGTCCAGGTCCAGCCACGGTACCACCTCCTTGACAAACTCGAGCCAGGCGTGCTCCGGCACGGGCCGAGCCCTTCAAGCTTGAAGCGGCCGACGGCGACCTCCGCCCCGTCGGCCGTCCGACTTGCGGTGCGAAGAGCGGCACCTCTGGCCAGGCGGAACGACTTGGCGCCCGTAGCGTTGAAGCGGCGCATCAAGCGGTGAGCAGGCGAAGCGAGCCCCGATGCTCAAGATCTGCTGCGTCAGCGGTTGAGGCGTTGGCGGCGATCACCGCCTGCGCCCTCCGCTCCTCGATCCGCCTCGATGGCGGAGGGGCGGCCTGCAGTGACCGAGAAGAACTCGCCAAAGACAAGAAAAGCGGTCGGAAAAACAAGAAGACGATTCGACCACGAGTCGAAAGACCAAAGAAGAGAAGCCAGGAGTTACCATCGACGATGTCCTCGAGCACGTGGTAGCCGGAGGTCAGCATCGCCTCACGGTCGGTCCAGGCGGCCCGCTCCATCGCGAACTCGGCTAGAAGGGACTCCTCTCGCGACTTGGCGTCCTCCTGCGCCTTCCGAAGCAGGTCCTTCTGCTCGGCCAGCTGCGTCGCCAGAAGGTCGCGCTCTTGAGCGAGCTTGTCGCACTCCTCCTCCCTAGCGCGACGGGCGGCGTTGGCCTCATCCAACTGCCCTTGAAGGGCGGCATTGGCGTCTGAAGCCCAAAGAAAGATAAAGCATCGTCAATAAAGAAGGTCGCTGGGAGATCCGCCCGATCGCTCAGCGATCGGCGAATCTCGGGACTACAGCCCGCAAGGCGTGCAGCGCGCCCAGAGAAGAAAGAAGGAAGGTCGCGGAGAGACCGGCCGACTGCTCGCAGCGGCCCGAATCTCGGGACTACAGGCCAGCGGTGCGCCAGGCGCGCCAGAAGAAGGAAGAATCCGCTCACCTCGACTCTCCGCCAGATCGGCGGTCCGCTTCCTCAGCTCCTCAACGTTGTGGTTGAAGGTGGTAGCGCGGAGGTTGTGATACTCCTGCAAGGCCGGCAAAGCAGAGTCAGCCTTTGGAGCTCGCTAGAAGAAGTTCCGAGCCGCGTGCTTAGCAGCCGACTCCGAACTCGGGGACTACACCCAGTGGGTGCGCTGTCGCGCCCCCACAGAAAAAGACAAGAAAACTTAGAAGGAAAAACAAGCATACCGGACGGAGGCCGCATGGCGAATCGTCTGGTGTAGAGTTGGAGGGCCGCCTTCGCAACTTGGACCGAACGGTGAGCGTCGAAGCGCCTGGTTCAGTGGGCCGTTGCGCCAGCGCACCCAGCCGGTGGGCGCGGCCTTTGGAAGGCCTCGGCGTCCAGATTCTCCATCTTTGGCGGCGTCCGTCTCCGAGCTCATGGCGCTGAGCTCATCCTCTCGACTTCGGCGGCGGCGCGCACGGCGGCGACTGGAGAAGCATTGCTGGCTGCGTGGCGTCGTCCGCAGCCGGCCGGATCTGCGAGTCCACCGGTTGCTTGCCGTGCGCCTCGAAGACGGAGGCGCGGAGGTGGCGGAGGCGGCGGCGGTGTCCGGAGCCCGCGTCGCCACCTTCCTCTGCGAGAGGGTTGGCGGTGCCGACCTCCCAGCCCGCCCTGCGTGAATTGGGGGCGGCGGCGCCGACGACAGCGGGGACAAGCATCGCCTTGGGCGACGAGCGGCGCCTCGGCATCCCGCTTTGCAGCGCGCAGCGCCACGGCCGGCCTCGTTCGATGCCGCTGGCGTTAGCGGCGCCTTATCAGCTGCGCCTTCTCTGGCGCTCGGCTTCCTCCTCCGACGCTTCTCCCGCGTTCGCTCCGTCGCCTCCCGAGGTCGGCGGCGTCGGCTTCCGCCAGCGTGTTGGAGGACGCCCCTGACCCCATGACGGAGCGCGCGGCGACTCTCTCAAGGGAGAGGGGGGCGCTGGAAAAGAAAGGGGGGGAAAGTCAGAGCAATTCAAGCGAAATCAGAAAAGAAACAAAGAAAGGGACTTACGAAGAAACAAGCGGCGGCCTTTTTACTTCCTTCCGGAAGCGGTTGGCCTTCGCGGCCGCCTCTTCCCGCTTGGTCGCGGTGGCGGTCCCCCTGGGCTTCTTCGACCTGCCGCCGGGCGCACCAGGCCCGGCGTAGCGCCTCTTTGCGCCGGCCTGGGTGGAAGGGCCGGCTCTTGGTTGGCGGCGCGGGACGACTTCCGCGTCGACGTCACCCTCAGGCCAGTCGGCGAAGGTCGCCCGGCGGTCCGAAACGCCGTCTTCCTCCTCTCCGCCGCCTTGGCGTCGGCCTCAGCGCCCGCGGCCCCAAGTCGGGGTCGTCGATGTCGTGACCTCATGGTCGAGGGCGTATTCACGCTGCTCTCGGTAGCCGCAGCGGCGCCGTGAGGGGATTCTGCTCAAGAAACAAACAAGATCGAGCTCAAAGTCGGATACAAGCAAGATCGAACACAGACGGAAAAACTTACCATTGGCGGAGGGTTGTCGCGCGAAGTCACGGCTCCTTGCCGAATCGCCACTCATTGGTGAACTTGCAGTTGGCGAGGTTCACCATGTTCGCCACTTCTCCGCGTGGCATGTCTTTGGTGCACAGCAAGGTAGTCGGCCGCTCCATCCGCAGATGAGGTGAGGCCGGCCTTGAGCGGAAGGACCCGGCGCGCCACGGAGGCGGCCAGGAGGTCGGAAGCGATGAGCCCCTCCGACTGCGTCATGACTCGGAGTCGCGCCAGAACGCCCCGACTCCGGAGGGCGAAAGCGACTTCGTCCGATGGGACCAGCTAAGCGGCCGCCGGTCGGCTCGAGTCGAAGGGCGGCAGGTTGACCCGATCGCCGTCGGTGGCGGCGTTCTTCACGTAAGTCGTCTTCGCCACATCTTCACCGACTTCACCGGCGGGATGGGCGGAAAGGGGTTGTCGGCCGTCGTCGCCCGTATCGCGATATCGCGTACCGCTTGCGCGGCGTGCCCGGCAGCCTGCGTGCGCGAGCCAAGAAGAACTCCCCACAGCTCGAGGTGGGGAGAACGCCGATGTAGCCCTCGCGCAGGTGGCGAAGGCAGAAGAGCACCACCGCGTTGGGGGTGAGGTGGTCGGCTGCAAGTTATACAGCTCGAGGAACGAGCGAAGAACCCGCCGCCGGGAGCCCCATCCAGCGCATGAGGTGCGAGCGAAGATGACCCGCTTCGCTTTGCCTCCGGCGCGGGCAGGATTTTCCGCCGGCGCAGGAGCCTGCACAAACCAACCGCTCGGGAGGCGGCGGGTCCGGCGAAGGAACTCGATGTCCTCCGCATCCACGTCTGAGCCGTCCCACTCGCCGGAGCGCGAGACGGGGAGCGCGGCGAAGGAGGAACTCATCATCGGCGAAGAAGAAGAAAGCGACGGAGCGAAGCGAAGGAGGAAGAAAGGCAAGAGGGCAGGGGAGGGAGTGCGCGTGCTATGCCGCCGCTCCCCCCTCGGCCTATTTATAGCCCCATGGGCTGAGAAGCCGAGGGGGCGACGTGGGGATTAACTGCGCCCACGACCCCACGCGCCCCACGATTAAACCCCCACGAAGTTACTGCCCGCAGTAACCACGTGGGGATGCCAACCGCCCTCGGCCGCAGCGGATCCGCTCAGGAGCTGAGGCGCGGTAATGGCGGGCCCCACCTGGCGGCCCGTCCCGTCACGCGCGTGGGCAGGCAGGCTATCGCCTCCACGCGGCGCCACGCGATAGGACCATCCCGCAGATGGCAGGGAAGCGTAGCCGATACGCAGCTGGCTTCCCGCCACGACTCGCGGGCGGCGGCCCCTGGCGGGGCCAGGCCGGCTCCTGCAGGGCGGCCCAAAGACGCGGCAGCGAATCTCGTGTCGGCACCGCAGAGATCGAATCGCCGGCCCCACGAGGCGGCGCCTACCGGCTTCGCCAGCCGGGGACTACTGTCGAGTAATGGGCCATGGGTAGGCTGACCCAGACCCAAGATCTTTCAAGACATCGGGCGGGCGCGCCCCTCAGCCGAAAGTCCCAATGAGGCGACCTTGAGAAGGCCGAGTCAGCCAGGGGCGACCTTCGAGAAGGCCGAGCCTCGGTGGCGACCTTGAAGGCCGAGTCTGGCAGGCGACCTTCCAAGGCGAGTCCCAGTGGCGACCTTGAAGGGCAGAGTCCCCTGACGGCGACTCGGACCAAGCCGACTGGCTTGCGACCTCTCAAGGGGCCGGCTCCGAGAGTCGGCCCGCGACCTTCACGAAGACCGATGCACGGTACAGCCCCATCGTGGCGATCCCCTCGGACCCACGGGAGGAAGGCATGGCTCTGATGAGCCGCGTCACCAGGAGATCTCCGGTGGTAGCGCCAGCACTGCCATGTCTCCTTGACCTCACCACAAGATGCACAAGGCACTGTGCCCACGACGGCGGCGCGTGCGGCCCAGAGATCGCCGGGCCCCCCGTCAGTGAGATAGAAGAACACGGCCGGAGAGTCCGAAGACGGCCCTACGGGAGTAGGCCTCCCCAGAGTCGGCCGCCCCCCGGCCGAGGCCCCACAAGCCATAAACAGTTGGGACGGGAGTGGCGGCAGTGATCACCGACAGCGGCGACACTGCTTCCACGACCCCATGACCAAGCTCGGTCACCAAGAGCGCCAGACAAGAAATTTCGCTGTCTCCCGGGACCCGCCATCGGCGGCCCCGAGCAGCAAGGGAAGGCGGCTACTAGAGAGGCCGACGACCTGGGGCCACGCCCAGTCGGATTACCATTGTACCCCCGGGGGGTAGGCCTATATAAACCCCCCGGGGCACCCATGCAAAGGGTTCGGCCCTGGATAGGTTTAGACAGATAGCAAGAGGGAAAGAGCTAGCCTTGCTCCTTCCTGCCTCCACACAGCTCGAGGAGCACCATTGTACTATCACCCCATAGTGATCATGCGGAGACCCCGCAGAGCAGCAGTAGGGGTGTTATCTCCTCGGGAGCCCCGGCCGGGTAAGATTCACGGCGTGCATGTCTTCGCCTCATCCCGTTTCCAGGCACCGGCGATGTTCTACTCGCCCCCACCATGATAAGCCACCCGTTGGCATATGTCGCACCCAACCCCCGACACGAGGGTCTGTTCTTGGCTGGTGCGACGAACTGCTGGGGGGAGTTCAATCGCTCTATCTACTGGTTTCTTGGTGAGGATCCCGATTGCTAGGTCAGGTCCCGATTCTAGATGCCTCTATCTCTGCGTGTCTTTCCGATGCCTCTCGCCCGAGGGTGGCTAGTCCTATTTATAGGCAAAGGCCCTGGGCCTCTTCCCAAATATTGAGCGGGAAAGGCGCCAACAATTGGCCATTTTGAAGGGGAACAGCGGGTACACTTATCCTGACTAAAGTTGGTCCTCGCCTGTCAAAGGCTCTGGTGGTGACGCCGGCTTGGGCTCCACAATGACTTCCTTCCGGCCGTTAGGCTGGTTGAAAGTGCAACTAATCCCCGGGTGGTTTTGGTAATTAATAACAACATATATATCATTGAACTAATAGTTTCTTGAGAATCATTTCAGATAGTTCAGTGATATGGGTATGGCAATGACTGAAGATGTGGACCCCTCAAAATGCTAAGGCAAGCATTGGCAAAAGCTCAAGACTCCATTTTTGGTTTAGTGATCCAAGATCACATTGAGTCTATAGGAAAGCCAATACTATTAAAAGGGGATGAGGTTATGTTAATGATCTGGTTGCTCAAAGTGCTTAGTGATATATCTCCTAAACTATCAACACCTCTCACTTCAAACATACACTCATAAGTAATCTCAGTCCCACCGATTCCATAAACTCAGTCACACCGAGATGAACCACCTCAGCCAAATAGCCAAACCCTAGAAATTTCGGATTTTCCGATTCTGAACTCGGTCTCACCGAAACTAGTGTTGCCAAGCTTCTGTAACCTTCTGTCATCAAATCGGTGTCACAGAGATGATAAAGTCGGTCCCACCGAGATTGGCAAACCCTAGTCTTTGGAAGAATCGGACTCACCGAGATTGTATTTTCGGTCCCACTCGAAAATCCCAACGCTCACAAGATTTGAACTTTCGGTCTCACCGAGTTGTCAACTTCGGTCCGACCGAGATTGGTCAAATGTGTGTAACAGTTGGATTTTGTGTGGAGGCTATATATACCCCTCCACCTCCTCTTCATTCGTGGAGAGAGCCATCGAAAGAACTACCACTCCTACCTTACATTTACGAGAAGAAAACTACCTACCCTTGTGTTGAGATCAAGTTGCTCCACTCCCACCATATGAAACTTGATTTCTAGCCTTCCCAAGTTGCTTTCCACTCAATCCTTTCTTCCACCACAGCCAAATCAGTGAGAGAGTTGAGTGTTGGGGAGATTATCATTTGAAGCACAAGAGCAAGGAGTTCATCATCACCAACACCATCTATTACCTTTTGGAGGTGGTGCCTCCTAGATTGGTTAGGTGTCGCTTGGGAGCCTCCGTCAAGATGTGGAGTTGAACCAAGAAGTTTGTAAGGGCAAGGAGATCGCCTACTTCATGAAGATCTACCCGAGTAAGGCTAGTCCTCCGTGGGCGTATGCCATGATGGCATAGACAAGGTTGCTTCTTCGTGGACCCTTCGTGGGTGGAGCCCTCCGGGACTCTCGCAGCCGTTACCCTCCGTGGGTTGAAGTCTCCATCAACGTGGATTGACGATAGCACCACCTATCGGAACCACGAGAAAAATCTCCGTGTCTCCAAATTGCGTTTGCTCTTCTCCACCTCTCTTTACTACATGTGCAATTTACTTTCCGCTGCCAATACTCTAGAATTGCATGTGTAGGGTGATACTTGACTTGATCATCATTGTGAACTTGCCAAAACTTGTCTTAATCAAAAGGCTGAATTTTTATATTGTCAAGTAGTCTAATCACCCCCTCTAGACATACTTTCGATCCTACAAGTGGTATCGAGCTTTGGTCTCCATTGTATTGGTTTCCATTGCATTGGACTCCATAAGCTTGGTTTCACAACCTAGGAGAGTATGGCGTCTAGTGAGGTAATTTTCGAGAGGTCCTTACTTTGATGGTTCAAATTTTGCTAGTTGGAAGCATAAAATGAAAATGCATATTCTTGGACATAACCCCGCCGCATGGGGCATTATTTGTGTTGGCTTGCAAGGTGAGTTCTTCGAGGAAGGAAAAGTTCGGATCGTGAAGCTACAAATGATGAATTGCGGATGTTGCAAAACAATGCTCAAGCTTGTGACATTCTCTTCAATGCTTTGTGTCCCGAGGAGTTCAACAAAATCAGCCGCCTTGAGAATGCAAAAGAGATTTGGGATACTTTTGTCGAAATGCACGAAGGTACCGAGTCCGTGAAGGAATCAAAGCTAGATGTTCTTCAAGGTCAACTTGACAAGTTCAAGATGAAGGAAGGTGAAGGAGTCGCTGAAATGTACTCTAGGCTTGCTCTCATCACAAATGAGATTGCCGGCTTAGGAAGCGAAGAAATAACCGACCGATTCATCATCAAGAAGATTCTCAGAGCTTTGGATGGAAAGTATGACACCGTGTGCACTTTGATCCAAATGATGCCAAACTACAAGAATCTCAAGCCTACCGAAGTCATTGGAAGAATTGTTGCTCATGAGATGACACTTAAAGATAAGGAAGAGATTCACAACAAGTCAAGTGGTGCTTACAAAGCTACATGTGATGCTCCCACAACCTCAAGTGACAAGCTAGTTTCCAATGAAGAGATAATCCTAATGGTGAAGAACTTCAACAAATTCTACAAGAGTAGAAGCAAGGAAAGAAGCTCAAAGTCTAGATCATATGATGAAAAGAGATCTTCTAGTCGTGATCGAAACTGCTACAATTGTGGAAGACCCGGACACTACTCAAATGAGTGTTCGGCTCCCCACAAGAGAAGAGAAGAATCTCCAAGAAGAAGAAGCTCAAGAGAAGAGTCACCTCGGAAAGAGAGAAGGAGTAGAGATGATCGTTATGAACGAAGATCCTCTCGGAGAAGCAAGGATTCGGAGAGGAAAGACAAGTCATCAAGGAGCTACACAAGAAGAAAACATCAAGCTCATGTAGGTGAATGGGTCTCCTGGCCGACTCGACAATCACTCCGAAAGAAGCTATCACTCCAACTCCGAATCTGATCAAGATGAAGGTGTTGCCGGTCTTGCTCTCGTGTCCTCCAACTCCAACTCCTATGACTTATTTGATTCACCAAATGAGGGAATTGGAAGATGCTTCATGTCTAAAGGCCCCAAGGACAAGCTTCAAGAGGAGATTGATGCATTTATTGAAGCACCTAAAGCCATGGTCAAGTGGGTTCCCAAGGAAACGTCAAGTTCTACTTCGTCAAGCTCAACTACAACCCCAAGGATCCCCATCAAGATGATGTGGATTCCGAAGAAGAAGAACTAGATAGTTCTTGAGGGTGACTCCGCCAACATACTTCACTCACATTCATTTTGGCAAGAACTTGTGCAATCAACTTCCACATCTTGCACTAGTTCATGGATTCACAAACCCTCTTGTTGGTAAGTCAAGGGACAAGGTAATCATTGCTTTCATGGACATCATCTGTTGTATACTTCAATCTATGTCCATGGATATCCTTGTTTGTTCCTTGTGGGACTAACCCATGTAGGTATTGAAAGTGCCCGAATCCAAAGGATTGCTCCCAACTCTTGATGATCTTCATCAACATTGAGCATCCACATCTTCAACATCTACATGAAGTCTTCTACGACAACCCAAGGTTAGTTTGACCCTTTAAAAGGGGTTCTCACATCTAGGGGGAGCTTTGCTCTAAAGAATTGAGCTAAAGCATCTTCAAATGATGTGAACACATTAATGCTTTATGTAAAAGTGGTAACCCCACTTGTGCTTAAACGATGAGTATGACCTATGATCAAATGTTCTCATTTGACTCCTAAGTCAATATACTCATATAAAGATGACCTAGTCATCGACAAATTGTGTGATAGTAGCTAGTGTTTTGTTTGTGCATGTTTGACACATATTTCATTTGCTATCTTATTGTGTGAGCATGTTGGATGCATGATTTTATCCATTCGAGGACATCCATTTGTTGCTTTGGACTTTTTGGATTTTTCTTTTTGACCAAATGGATGGACAAGCATGCCTAAGTTCCTCCCCTAGCTATCTATGCTTTCTTGTCTCAAATTCTATTCATGCTTATATCACAAACTTTGAACAAGTCATTTTCGACACACCGAGTGAGGAGCACTCGAGCCACCGATCCGTCAAGGCTAAACTTCCAAAACCTTCTAAGTATTTTCGGTCGCACCAACCCACTCAAACTCGGACAGACCGAAAGTACTTGGATTGATCTAGGTTTTCACCTCGGTGAAACCGAAGTTGCAAATTTCGGCGTGATCAAGTGTGTAACGCTTGCGATTAACCATCTCGGTGCCACCGAAGTTTTACAACTTGGTCCCACCGACAAAAAAAGGGTATATATATCCGAGGGCAGCGCGTTGATTCCTTCTTCAAAACGCCTCGCCCCAAACCCTTTGCTTGCCGTCGCCGTGGTCTCCGGATCATCTCCGTTGTCGCTCAGGCGCCCTCGCCATGGTCTCCGTCGCCGTCACGGTCATTCACTCCGCGCCGTTGCGCCGAGAGGAACTCCACCAAGTTAGGGTGAGTTTGATCCTCTCGTGCTTCAACCTCCGATTCTATGCACGATTGGTTTGCCTAGCTTCTTGCCACGTTTGAGATCTTCCTATCCAGCAGATTAGTTCTTAGAACGAAATTGAGTAAAAGTTTTAGGGTTAGGTTTCCACGAACACATCTCGGTGAGACCGATTCTACATTCTCGGTATGACCGATTTGGCTTCTGCCATTGCCTTTGCACTTTTCGTCCAACCGAAGTTGTAAATCGGTGTGACCGAAATGAGGATTTAGTGAAACCCTAGTGTTTTCGGCAAAGATCGAAACCCATTTCGTCCAACCGAAGTGGTGTGAATGGTTCGATAAGACACTTGGATTCACCAATTTTAGCCTCGATCCGACCAAATGCATTCTGTGAAAACCTAAAACTGAAATTTGAACTCATTCTTTTGCAAAATCTTCGCAGTTTGTGATAACTCTTCTATTCTGCCTATAACTAATCTATTCACAGGTTGTCGCCATGTCGATGCCGTGACAGCCAGAACAGGTCTGAATCACCAATTGCTGAAATTCCAGAGGCAGGCACTAGTCCTGAGGCCAGCAGCTTTTCAGATGATGGTGAAAGGAGCACACCAAGTGGTTTGCCTCCTGCAGCCACCAGGGCCAGGAAGAAGAGGAATTTTGATGAAGAGGATTCTGATTTCATTGCTGAGGAAGACATTTCCTCCAAGCCAAAGAGGAAAGTTGTTGCCAAAGAGCATCAAGGGCAGCAAACCAAGAAAGGCACCAGCAAAGTGAAGAAGTCCACAGTTGCTAAGAAGCTGAGCATGGAAGAAGAAACTTCGAGCAAAGTGAAGAAAACTTCCAAGAGGAAGAGAATTGTGCATGATGAAGCAGCAGATGATGATGATTCTGATGAGGAAGCACCCCAGCCTCCTCAGAAGCCTAAGTTGATGGGAGATGCCATCGTGGCTGGAGCACCTTCAAAGTCTAAGCCTTCGCTCCAAAGAAAGGCAGCTCAAGCCAAGCCTCCGCCAAGCCCAAGAAAACTGTCAGAATATCCCAGCTTCAGAGAAGAAGAAAGACAATGTGCCACCAAATGAGTCGATGATGAGGCACCAGATTGCTTTAAACTCCGCCGAAATTGCCAATTCACAATGATGCTCATCCTCGAGCTGAGAACATGAAGGAAAGAAAGGATAAAGGTCTCAGGCTATGGAGACAAGCTGATCCATATGCTGTGAGGAGAAGGACTGCTGTTGACCCAAGGTTCCACACCGAGAGCAACAAGATTTCTATGAGATCGTGCTTATGGACAAGAAGCCCATTGTTGCGAGACACTCGCTATGTTGATTGGGCGATATTGACAAAGTGAAGAGCACAGAGACTTCTTTCCACATGTGCATGAGAGCTTTACTGCATGTGGTGTTGCTGAGTTTGTTGGTCAGAAGTTGACAGATTGGAATGATGAGATGATCATGCAATTCTATGCCACAGCTCATTTCTATCCAGATGGCAGGATTGTATGGATGACTGAAGGTCAAAGGTTCTCTTCTACTGTTGAAGAATGGGCAGCGCTGCTGAATGCTCCAGTGTCAAGAGAAGATGATGTTGATGTCTATGGTATTCCCAAGAAAAACCATGAGTCTATGAAGAATATGTACAATGAGGTACCAGCTAAGGATGTAGAAATCTGGAAGCTCGGCTCAGTGTATCATCTCCAGGCAGGTCTCCCTACCACAAACACTATTCTGAGGCACACCTTGATGCCCAAGTCTGGAGATCATCGCATGATAAGAGGCTATTCTATCAACATGCTGCATATACTTGATTAGAAGGCACCTTTCAAGGTGATGGACCTGATAGTTGAGACTATCAAGAGGATCGCAGCAGACTGTAAGAGGTCATGTGGATTTGCCCCGCACATTCAGATGCTTATCAATGCCAAGTTTGGCACGGGCACCTACTTGTTGGAAAGACCACACTTGCCACTGCAGCCTGAGCATGAGGACAATGAAGTTGTGATGACTGAGGATGATCCCACGTCTGTTGAGGGACAAGCAAAGTCTGAAGCTGCCAAGAAAGCTAAAGCTGAGAAGGAAGCAGCAGCAGCAGCAGCTAAACCCAAGAGTGTTGGAGAGCAGCTCCTTGAAGCTACCCAGAGGATTGAACTACGCCTGGCCAGCATAGTGCAGTCTCAGGAGAGTCTTGAGAGGATTGTTGAAGACAAGTTCCATGCTCGGATGTCAAGTCGATCAAGTGCAAGTCATCACAACAAGCTTGAGGCAGATATCGAGGAAGCCAAGAAGGAGAAGGAAGAGCTCATGCGTGAGATGCAGGATGACCTAGTCCAGATGATTATGAACAGCCTGCTCCGGTTCCTACAGCACCCGATCAGCTGCTATTCCAAAGGAGACACCAGACTACAGCCTCAAGACCTCCCACAGCTCCATCGCCCAGCTCCAACTCCAAAGACCACTCCTCCAGCTCCTCAGACATCAGCAGAAGCCTTTGCAGATGCAGCCATCTCAACTCCATCAACCTAGACAGGAGCCGCCAGCAGAGTCCCTAGTGACGTTTAGCTCTATACCTTTCGAACTTTTTGGTAACTTGTTGCCAAAGGGGGAGAAATTGTATAGATCATAGGACTTCGAGAGAGAGTGCTCGCTTTTGCTCTTTCGTTTATTTGCGGTCTTTTTGAGATACTTTTGAGATTTTCGAGACATTCCGTGTGTTTGATACTACGTTTGCTCTACTTTGATGAGTGCTTGGTCGTACTATGCCTTAATGTGTGCTTAATGCTTATCATATGCTATTCATACCTTGTATGACCATTTACTCATGTCTTGGTGATTGGGTGCATGCTATTCATTCTTATCATTTTGTGCGCTCCACCAAGATGTATGTGACATGGAAGAGTGACCCATGATCCTAATCGATTGTGCATTTGCATTCAAACGAAAATCTTAAATAATGCACAAATTTAGGGGGAGCTCTTGCTTATCACATACTTCTCAAAGCGACGATATTATTCATTGATTATATCCTTTGTCGAAGCTTTGATCTATATGTTGTCATCAATTACCAAAAAGGGGGAGATTGAAAGTGCAACTAATCCCCGGGTGGTTTTGGTAATTAATAACAACATATATATCATTGAACTAATAGTTTCTTGAGAATCATTTCAGAAAGTTCAGTGATATGGGTATGGCAATGACTGAAGATGTGGACCCTCAAAATGCTAAGGCAAGCATTGGCAAAAGCTCAAGACTCCATTTTGGTTTAGTGATCCAAGATCACATTGAGTCTATAGGAAAGCCAATACTATTATAAGGGGATGAGGTTATGTTAATGATCTGTTGCTCAAAGTGCTTAGTGATATATCTCCTAAACTATCAAGCACCTCTCACTTCAAACATACACTCATAAGTAATCTCGGTCCCACCGATTCCATAAACTCACCACACCGAGATGAACCACCTCAGCCAAATAGCCAAACCCTAGAAATTTCGGATTTTCCGATTCTGAACTCAGTCTTACCGAAACTAGTGTTGCCAAGCTTCTGTAACCTTCTGTCATCAAATCGGTGTCACCGAGATGATAAAGTCGGTCACACCGAGATTGGCAAACCCTAGTCTTTGGAAGAATCGGACTCACCGAGATTGTATTTTCGGTCCCACCGAAAATCCCAACGTTCACAAGATTTGAACTTTCGGTCTCACCGAGTTGTCAACTTCGGTCTGACCGAGATTGGTCAAATGTGTGTAACGGTTGGATTTTGTGTGGAGGCTATAAATACCCTCCACCTCCTCTTCATTCGTGGAGAGAGCCATCGAAAGAACTACCACTCCTACCTTACATTTACGAGAAGAAAACTACCTACCCTTGTGTTGAGATCAAGTTGCTCCACTCCCACCATATGAAACTTGATTTCTAGCCTTCCCAAGTTGCTTTCCACTCAATCCTTTCTTCCACCACAGCCAAATCAGTGAGGAGAGTTGAGTGTTGGGGAGATTATCATTTGAAGCACAAGAGCAAGGAGTTCATCATCACCAACACCATCTATTACCTTTTGGAGGGTGGTGCCTCCTAGATTGGTTAGGTGTCTCTTGGGAGCCTCCGTCAAGATGTGGAGTTGAACCAAGAAGTTTGTAAGGGCAAGGAGATCGCCTACTTCGTGAAGATCTACCCCGAGTAAGGCTAGTCCTCCGTGGGCGTATGCCATGATGGCATAGACAAGGTTGCTTCTTCGTGGACCCTTCGTGGGTGGAGCCCTCCGTGGACTCTCGCAGCCGTTACCCTCCGTGGGTTGAAGTCTCCATCAACGTGGATTGACGATAGCACCACCTATCGGAACCACGAGAAAAATCTCCGTGTCTCCAAATTGTGTTTGCTCTTCTCCACCTCTCTTTACTACATGTGCAATTTACTTTCCGCTGCCAATACTCTAGAATTGCATGTGTAGGGTGATACTTGACTTGATCATCATTGTGAACTTGCCAAAAACTTGTCTTAATCAAAAGGCTGAATTTTTATATTGTCAAGTAGTCTAATCACCCCCCCCCCTCTAGACATACTTTCGATCCTACACTGGTCTTGGTCTTGTTGCACCGAAATGGACGCCTTTGCTTGATGCTCTCGCCTGCGCTTGCTCCCTTTGCACCAAAGAGGAACGGAGGACACTGCGCGGGCTGGCGCCCGACTGGCGCCCTCGGTCGTCATGGCTTGCGTCATGGGAACCTCGCGAGGTACCCCGCCTTGAACTCTCCGCCTCCTCGTGAGCCAGCCTGACGAGACCGTGCCTGAGGAAGTTCCTTGTCGTTCGCCCCGCGAGGCTTGGCCCCTCGCGAGGGTCTTGAGCTTGTGTTGATGAACATGGGCTGTGCTGGGCCTCCTTTGAGCCACGCCGCAGGCCGCAGGCAGGCAAGTCTGGGGACCCTCGTTCCCAGAACGCCAACACCTTGGAACGTGCCCGTCTCCTCGAGGTCTCCATCGGGGATCTGCAACCTTTTGACCACAACAGGCGAGATCAAGTTCAGGCCGGCCCCGCAGTCAACCAACATCTTCGTCACCTTGAGGTTGCGGATTGTTGGTGAAACCCACAATGGAAAGCACCCGACCGCAGTAGTGCGGTCAGGGTGGTCCTCGGTGTCAAAGATGATGGACGTGCTGGACCATTTCAGCGGCTTCCGTGCATTGAACGATGGCTCCACCACTGTGACCTCACGCGCCCACTGGTTGAGTTGGCGGTGGGATGTATGCAGCGAGGCGCCACTATCGACGCACATGGCCTCTCTGGCTTTCTGAAACTCGTGGTCGCCGGACTCGTCGTCCTCGTCATGACCATCGTGTTCTTGCTTCTTGTCGCGGCGTCGGGCGGGCCTCTCTTGCAGATTATCCTTGCCGCGGTGGCCTCCTTGGCCTCCACGTTTCTTATCGGATCCCTCGGCACCATCTGGGCCTTTCTCCTTGTCCCGCCGCTCATACTCGGCTTTCTGCTTCTCGGCGAGCAGCTCTACCTGCCGGCAGTTTTGGAGATCATGGCCCTTAGTGCGGTGGATCTTGCAGTACTGCTTGTCGGAGCCTCCTGGCTTGTCGGTAGCCGCCAAGGCCCGGAAAGCGTCACACCCGGCAACCTCCTTGCTGGGGTCGCTCGCCTTGGTCTTCTTGGTGGCACCGGTGTCGTCGGATCCCTCGACGGCAAGCACGGCCTTGCCCTTGCGCTTCATGTTACGGCATCGGCCCTTCTTCGCTAGGGTGGCAGTGTCATCCGTGGAGTCGGTTTCCGCACCGGCGTCTTCGTGGGGGTACTTCCTTCCCTCTTCAGCACGAGCGCACCGATCGGCCAGAACATAAAGTTCGGCCACTTCTCTGACCTTGTTCATCGCCAGCTCTTCACGCATCTTATGATTGCGCACATTCTGATGGAACGCACTGATCACGGCGGCAGGATGAACGTCTGGGATGTTGTACTGCACTCGGCTGAACCTTTGGATGTACTTGCGCAAGTTCTCCCCTTCCTTCTGGGGGATGATGTGTAAATCACTCGCCTGGCCATGAGCCTGGTGACCTCCAGTAAAGGCGCCAACAAACTCATGGCACAGATCCGCCCAAGATGAGATTGAATCCACCGACAAGTGCATCAACCATGACATAACATTAGGCTTGAGTGCCAACGGGAAGTCGTTGGCAAGAACCTTATCTTCGCGGGCTCCAGCAGCTTGCATCGCGATGGTGTAGATGTTGAGGAACTCTGACGGGTGAGTCTTGCCGTTGTACTTCTCACCAACGTCCGGCTTGAACGTACAGTGGGAGGGCCACTGGAACTGCCGCAGCTCACGGGTGAAGGCCGGACAACCCACCTCGTAAGGTAGGCCACCGTAGCCTCCCGGCGCTGGGTGGTCCATAGCGGGCCCTGCCCGCCTGTCCGACTAGTGGCGCGCGTCACGTCGGCGCTCGATCGCGGTTCGAGCATCCTCATGAGCCCGCTCCCGAAGGACTTGACGCTGATCGTGGTTGGTTCGCGGGTCGGACGATGCGATGGAGATATCGTCTCGAGCGTTGTCGCGACGAACCGACGCCCGGGGTGGCCGGGACGGAGGAGGGAAGTGCACCGTGGTTGCATCGCCTCCAGCACGGTCTCCGCTGGCACGCGGTGGCCCGGTGGAGCGACGGCCTACGGGTCCCGCCGGCCGCAACTCATCGTTGTTGGCGATGCCGACGAGGCTCCAGACGGTGGCCCTCCACTCGTCGAGCTTCTCCGTGGCGGGAGGAAAATCGAGGAGTAGCTGCGCGCGCTAGGGCTTCCGCTGGCGTGGGTGGCGGCGAGAGCTGGGTGGACCGCGATGCGCCTTGACTTCTAACCGCGTTAGAAGGAGCTGCATCATGTCCTAGCAGCCGTTCGCCACCTCCGTCAGCACCTCGGTGCGCATGCCGGCCCTCCTCATCATATGATGGGCGCACGGGACTCTTCCCAGGGCGGCGCGCAGGGTCACCGACAGGGTGACGCTGCTCATCACGCACAACCTGAGAGGAGCGCGTCATGGGCGCCGGTGTTGGCATCTTGGAGGTCGCCGTGCCGCTACCTAGCGGGACGGTGGCGCCCCTGGAGGGCCCCATGCCGCCTGTGGGGGGCCCGACTCCACCTCTGGAGCTCGTGACTGGTGGCTCATCGCCTGGCGTGCGAACGACACCACTCGCCTGGCCTGGACCATCAGGGTGATGTAGATGTTTGTGGGCCGCGCCGCGGGTTCTCTCCGCGACTGGCCTGCTACCGGTCCGCGCCGGTACCAACCCGGTCTCGGACGAACCGATCGCCGTGGTCTTCTTCTTCTTAGGAGCCATGGCGATGAAGAACAGCTAGGTCAACTGCTAGACCAGATTCTCACAATTGCGCCCCCTGCCTTGCGCGCCAAAGATGTCGGTGGGAAACGACACCTATGGGATCACTGGAGTCCCTTCTACGGTTGCGGGGCGCGGGGATCGTGAGAAGAGCGGGACTAGTAGACAACACAAAGGGGATTTACCCAGGTTCGGGCCGCAAAGATGCGTAAAACCCTACGATCCTGCTTTGGTGGATGTATTTAGTGTTCTTGAGCTCTTGAACTAGCTCTGGGTGCTGCTAGGTTGGAAAGAGCCGAATCCTTTCTCAGTGCGCCATGGTCCTCCTTTTGTAGGCGAAAGGGGCTGCCACAGTGGCACACAGGAGGTGGAAAGTGCTACAGCGTCGCGAGCTTATCGCTGGTATTACAGGACAAAGTGCACTTAATGCAAGGCTTAGGTGTCCCTTTGCTTTATCGGGGACGGGGGCGAGGCCCATCCCGTCCGTCGCCGCTCCTCCTTTCTTCAACACGCGCCCTAGCCAGTGATGCATGCGGTGCCATGTAGGCAGGCAGGCAGCTAAGGTGGCGCGGTGGTGGAGCCTCCACGAAGGGTTGCATGTTGCCACGCAGGTGCCTGCCTAGCTGGTTGGGTCGGCAGCTGCATGCGAATGATGGCGGAGTCTTGGCTAGCGTGGGCCTGGCAGTGGCCCCGCTGGCATGCTTGGCGAGGGCCTCACCGGGTGGCCCGGCAAGGGTCTTGCCGTGGCGCACAGCCGTCTCCAGCAAGGATCTTGCCGGGGGTCTTGTGGGTTTCTTCGGTGAGGATGGTTGCCTTCCTATCCTCATTTGATCTTGACTATTCTTTGTCTTCACAAAGATCGGCATGCCACCACGGAGGTGCCTCCCGAGTCCTGTCCCACTGCGTTTGTTTAGCGTTGGTGGGCTCAAAGGTGGCTCGCTCGACTGGTGGGGGCGAGCTTCCCCGGCAAGGGTCCTTGCCGAGGAAAACCTGCATCATCCATCTGATCTTTGTGGCCTTGGCCCTTGTCATTGTTTTGCTTGTCTTTGTGCCTTCGGCTTCTCTCCGGCTTCCCTTTCCTGCCCTATTATGCGTGGCCGCGGCGGGCGGCTCTGACTGCCCGTGGACAAGTAAAGGGGTCAAAAGCAGAGCCCCTACTTTTGTACACCGACACCGATGACAAAGGGAACAACGTATGTTGTTATGCGGTTTGACCGATAAAGATCTTCGTATAATATGTAGGAGCCAATATGAGCATCCAGGTTCCCCTATTGGTTATCGACCAGAGACGTGTATCGGTCATGTCTACATAGTTCTCGAACCCGTAGGGTCCGCACGCTTAACGTTCATTGACGATCGGTATTGTGAGTTTATGTGTTTTGATGTAACGAAGGTAGTTTGGAGTCCCGGATATGATCATACATGACAAGGAGTCTCAAAATGGTCGAGACATAAAGATCGATATATTGGATGAATATGTTTGAACTTTGGAAGGGTTCCGGGCAAGTTCGGACATATACCAGAGTACCGGGGGGTTATCGAAACCCCCCGGGGAGTGTAATGGGCCTATTGGGCCTGAGTGGAGAAGAGGAGGGCCGGCCAGGATGGCCGCGCGCCCCCTCCCCCTCTAGTCTGAATTGCACAAGGAGGGGGGCGGCGCCCCCCTTTCCTTCCTCCTCTCTCCTTCCCTTCCCCCTTCTCCTACTCCTACTAGGAAAGAAGGAGTCCTACTCCCGGTGGGAGTAGGACTCCCCCCTTGGCGCGCCCTCCTCCTTGGCCAACCGTCTCCCCCTAGCTCCTTTATATACGGGGGCAGGAGGGCACCCCAAGACACACAAGTTGATCATTGATCTTTAGCCGTGTGTGGTACCGCCCCTCCACCATAATCCACCTCGGTCATATCGTAGCGTTGCTTAGGCGAAGCCCTGCGTCGGTAACTTCATCAACACCGTCATCACGCCGTCGTGTTGATGGAACTCTCCCTTGAAGCTCTACTGGATCATGAGTTCGTGGGACGTCACCAAGCTGAACATGTGCAGATCGCGGAGGTGTCGTACGTTCGGTACTAAGGTCGGTCGATCGTGAAGGCGTACAACTACATCAACCGCGTTGTCATAACGCTTCTGCTTATGGTCTACGATGGTACGTGGACGACACTCTCCCCTCTCGTTGCTATGCATCACCATGACCTTTTTTGACCTTGAAGACTGCAGGGCTTGCACCGCACAACATTTTATTGATAAAAAAGGAAGGAAACAGAGCAATACAAGGTTTCCTCAAGATGAGGAAATAGAAAGGAAGAAACTATAGAAACCTAAAGAAGACTATACAAAAGAACTAGGAGAGGTGGGGGTGGGGGCAGGAAACTATACCTAATAATTACAGCATTTCATACAAAAATAAGTCCCCCTCGAGGAGGCAGGAAATCAATCCACTTTAACAGAGCATCCCTGTATTTTTCTTTTGATTCTATGAGAGAGGAGTGTAAGATCACCAATGAAACCATTTCTCCAAGCTCTGAAAGAAGGTCCGATGCTCCTGAAGGCCCTGGCATTCCTCACCTTCCAAATACTCCACCAAGCAGTAAAGACCACTTCCACAAAGAAAGGTTTGCTAAAATCCTTTCTAGCATTAAAAGAAATATCCACCATGTCATCACTATCCTACCAAACAATTTGCAGATAGTCCACACACGGACACTGAAATTGCACTGAAAGAAAACGTGATTTCTGTCCTCAAGTGTGCCAGTAGGACAGAGTACACATTCAGGCCCATCATTAATCCTCTAATGCCTCCTCTGGATCATGTCCTTAGTGTTTATTCTGTCCATTATAACAAGCCAAGCAAACATTTTGATGGACATGGTGCAGCAACTCTTCCAGATCCATCCCAAAATTGGGTTTGCTACCACAGGTTGATAAGCAAAATCATAATACTTTTTGCAGTATATTCAGACTTCTTACCATGTCTCCACCTCCAAGAATTAGCATAGTCACTGTCCAACTGAAAAGAGCCCATCAAGGCTGAAAGTTGCTGTAAATCCTGAAAGGCTTGTTCAGACAAAGGCAAAAAGAAGAGGTTCTGGAGATTGCTGGCCTAAAAAGCTTCTTTGACTGAAATTTTTTTGTGGAGACAGAAGGAAAAGAGCCTGGGGAAGCGAGCTTGAAGCGGAACACAGCTGTTCCCAATTTGCCAAGAGTCGCACTGCAATGCGAGCAGTGTCCCTGTGTGAATCTCAACAGAAGTTACTGCCCTGAAATTTTCCATCAGCTTGCATACATCTCTCCACCAAAAAGATCCACATAGTATAGTGTCATGTGGGACTGTTTGGAAGTAGTAAGTATCCCAAATCAAATGGACCCATGGCACATCCATCTTGTTATAAAATTTATTCAGATGTTTAAGAAGAAGAGCTTCATTTTGCAAACCAAGGTTTAAAATACCAAGCCCCCCTTGGATTTTGGCCTGCAAACAAGAGGCCAAGCAGCCAAAGAGTGTCCTCTCCCTGATCATACTTCCTCCATAAACACTGTCTTTGAATCCTTTCCAATTGTTTGAGAATACCCTGAGGAATTGACAAACTGCAGAGGAAAAAAATAGGTAATGAAGAAATGACAGAGTTGACCAGCTGTAATCTGCTCCCTTGAGGCAAAAACCAAGAGCTAGCTGTCAATCTTCTCTCCATGCAATCCACCAAAGGAAGAAGATCCACAATTTTAGGTCTAGTAGTCCCCACAGGCAATCCCAAGTATGTGAAAGGCAAAGTACCTAAATTGCAGCCAAAAGCAGCAACCAGAGCAGCAGCATTATGAGCATTCACATTGATGGGATAAATGGAGGATTTATGAAAGTTGATTTGGAGACCAGTAGCCAGAGAAACAGAATGCAACACTGATTTCAGTGCCTCCAGTTGATCCCTATCAGCTTTCAAAAAAAGCAGTGTATCATCAGCATATTGCACAACTGGAAAGTCAGGATCATGAGTTGGCAAAGGCCTGCTGATTAAACCTTGCTGCAGAAGATCATTAATCAAAGTTTGCAGGAGATCAGCAGCAATAACAAAAAGCAAGGGAGAGATAGGGTCCCCTTGCTTAACACCACACTTGCATTTAAAATGATTTCCAGGCACTCCATTTAGCAGAATAGAAGAAGTTCCAGATGACAGCAACTGTTTAATCCATGTGATCCATCTATTATCAAAACCCTTTGCAACAAGAATCTTGATGTTAGCCTCATGCTGAATTGAATCAAAAGCCTTTTCAAAATCTAACTTGAGCAAAAGAATGGGCTGTTTAGATTGGTTGCACTGATGAATATACTCAAAAGTCCAAGCAAGACAATCCTGGATTGTTCTTGATTTTATGAAGCCATACTGATTTTTATGCACATACTTGGTGATCTCCTCCTGAAATCTGTTAGCAGCTAGTTTTGTAAGAAATTTTAGACCAACACTAGTGAGTGAAATAGGCCTAAAGTCTCCCACACTCTCTGGAGTCTGCTTCTTTGGGATCAGAGTGATGAAAGCATCATTGAGATTCTCCAATTGAGCATTTCCTGCATGAAATTCATGGACCAACCTAATAAAATCAAGGGAGATGATGTGCCAACATTTTTTCAAAAAGAGCCCATTGAAACCATCAGGCCCAGGTGCCTTATCAATGGGCATTTCTTTAATAACCTGCTCAATCTCCTTCAGATCAAAGGGTTTAGTGAGCACATCAAGGCCATGAACAAAAGGTATTAAAGATAATATTTTCTCATCCAAGACAATGTGCCTAACAGTACCCATTCTGTTTTTGAAGGAAGTTAAAAACTCCTTGTCCATTACCTCATGGTCAGAAGTGACAGTGCCATCAGACAGCAATAGACTAGCAATGGAATTCTTTCTGTATCTCTCAGTTGCCATGGCCTGGAAGAACTTGGAGTTTTCCTCTCCCACTTTGATATACCAGATGGTACATCTCTTCTTCTAGTAAAGATATTGCAGGTGGAGGAGATGCTCATGATGCAATTTAACAATCTTCCTGAAGTTGCTCTCAGGTGTGGACAGAATCCTCATGTCCTCCAGATTATCCAAGCAAAGAATTACCCAATTGCATTTCTCAATTAATCCTTTAATGTGTGATAAACCTTTCTGCCATTTCTTTAAAGCAAACCGCAAGGACTTTAGTTTATCCACAATGATTGCTGATATATGCAATTTTTGAGAGGGACGAGCCCAAACTTTCTGCACACAGTCCATGAAACCTGGCTGGTGAACCCAATAATTTTCAAACCGAAATATATGTGCCTTTGGGATTGATGTACTGATAGAAATCAAACATGGCACATGGTCTGACGCGGTTTTAGCAAGAGGAGTCACCTGCATCATTGGGTATAAGTTAATCCAATTGGCCGAGGTAAAAACCCAATCAAGCTGTTCCAGCAGTGGTGTGTCCTGCATGTTAGACCACGTAAATTTTCTCCCTTTTAAAGGAAGTTCCAATAGTCCCAAATGGCCAATAATTTCATTGAAAATAAACATATCGTTAATATCGCCTCCCGGGAGGTTCCTATTATCCAGAGACCGAATAAAGTTAAAATCTCCCATCAACATCCACTTCTGTTCTGGGTCAATATATAAGTTATAAATCCACGAAACAAACTCATCCCGCAACTCTCCCTGACAGGGGCCATAAACATTCACAAGAAACCATTCCTCATTATTATGAACAGAGGTAAAGTGCATAACAATTGCAAAAGGTTGAACTTCCAGAAGAGTGCCTTGAAACATGTCATAACGCCATGCAGTTAATACCCCCCCCCCCGAAGCTCCTCTCGAGGGAGACTCAACAAACTGATCGAAGCTAGCAGGACAAATGCATTTGATAGTTGCACGTGAGCAAGAAGTTAGTTTGTCTCCTGGAGACAAACGACAACACACTGACTTTCAGTCACTTTCTCTCTAACAGATCGTTGGCGCGTATCAGAATTTAAACCATGCACATGCCAACATAAAACTTTCCAGTTACGCGTTGAAACACGATTCATTAACAGATAAAGGAAAGTAGAGCAAATTCTGCATTGCACCTAGTGCTATGCCACCCAAAAGACAGTAATGTTCAGAGTCACAACTTGCCACAACTCTAACAAGATCCAGTGCAACAGTAAAATAAACAAGTAGAACTGGCACTCCAGGCCTTAACAGTGCAGATATCATAAACATTAATCTAAAGACGAAGATGAGGCCTCCTGTGGATTAGCCATAAGCTTGTCCACCGTTAGAATGGAGGGATCAATCTCCAGTTCAGCTCCCATAGCCTGCAACACATGGATGGGGGTGTGCGGTGGTGCAGGAGAATGCTTGGCTTCAGGTACACCCTCAGAAGTGTGCTGGCCTTGTCCTCCATGGGCTGGGCCTTGTCCTCCATTGGCTTGGCGTGAGGGCACTTCTTAGATGGTTGCAGCGAGAGCTGCACGAAGACCACATTTTTGAAGCCATCCAACTTTGTCGCGCTTCGAGTGCAACGTCGAAGTGACGTATCAACCACATGCACCTTCTTCTTTCCCTTCTGCTTCTTTCCAACTGATTGTTCCACAGAGAAAACCACAGGCGATGGAGAAAGCTGAACTGAGTCAGAAACAGGAGTAAGTTCAGAAACAACCTCATCAATAACAGGGGATGGATCCAAAGGAGCTGGCAATTCCTCAAACAACGCCCTGGCCACAGGGCGCTTTATCATCACAGACTTTCTTTCAAAAACAACACTCGGCAGAGAGGCAGTCAACAGAGACGTCCTCCTTGATTCATCAAAAGCTATGGACCAAGACCGCTTGGAGTAAACAATTGTGCCCATCAGTTTGAAGAAAATGGACCTTGGCACTTCCTTAACAGAAAACTCAAACATTAGGTTAAGAAACGATCTTCTCCATATAATGTCCAGAAGAAGAGGGGGTCCTGCCACAATGCGGGCCATTCCAATAAATATCTCATGATGTTGAATGACAGGCGGTTGATAAGGCACAATAGCCAACAAGTTTTCCTCGATGTTAGGATGCGGTGGAGGAACCTGTTGATCTGGAAAATGCACATTCAGCTGCTGTTGTGGTTCAATATCGTGGTCCTGCTGATCCTCATAAAAGGAGCCTTCTGGTTGATCAATAATAATAGAAATCTGATCTTGCTCAGGAGCAGCCGGCTGCGGAGCCTGGACATCTTCAGGGTCATCTCCCCACACCGCATTGCCCCAACCGGGCACATCATTCACTGGAGGTGGAGGAGGAGCTACCGGAGCATCATTCCAACCCAACATTGGGTAAGGAGGCAACAACAAACATCAGATTATCTGGTACAAGATTGCCAGGCATTGGATGTGGGTTCCCGTCCAGAGGCATAGGATCTTCATCATTCGGCATTTGGTCTGCAAAATCCGCACCAAGAACATAGCAGGCAGCAATCCAGGAAACTTGGGCGCCACCCCACTCCGCATAATCTCCAAAAACCACATCACGTGGAACCAAAGGCGTATCAGGAAAACTAGCCTCCACCATGATCTTGAGTGTGCGTAGGATTTTTTTTAAATTACTACATTCCCCAACACTTCGTCCTCTTCAGGAACACTTCAATATTGAACCATGGGTGTTGTATCAAAACCTTCCTCGCCTCCTGACCATAGAGGTGGTTTGAGAGGTAATCATCAGTGAACTACTTTGGAAAGGCCTGAAAACAAGGATGTGCATAGATATCTTCTCTATATTGGAAATGGGGCAAAGGAATAAAAAACGCAAGGTATAATAGTTAGTACCATCTTGTAGTGAACTAATGTCTTCTTCATTGTGCAGACAAATTGTCGCTAATTTCTTTATCCTAACAATCTTTTTGAGTTATTGATTTGATTGATATTCATGGACAACTCATTTCCCCATATGCAAAAAGGGTGGAATAGTGGGTCAAAACCTCTGACAGCAGACCTACATGTGCAAGACCAAATTGTTAAAAACCAAAATATTAGAATGGTTCCTGTAATTGCACAATAATGTGCTATTAGACAACGGACCATGCACGTGCTAACCTCGATTGTAAACATCAGTGCTTCCCATTGTTTCCCTGCAACACATATAAGGTAATTAGTCATCAGGTTAAGTAAGGGATCGCATGCTATCAGTAAAATATTTTGATGAAAAATAAGCACATTGCATATTCATCAGATTAATTCAAGCCACATGGAAAACTCATTTATCCAAACCAAGCATGATTAAGAACTAGGAAATATAGCACTTGTATATGTTTCTCATGTATTAAGCAGCCAAATTCAATTTATTCCTCACATGCACAACATTACAAAATTCTACCCACGACAATTGGACATCGCATTGCGGAATTGAACCAAACAATTAACTAAACACCACAACAAATGAACCAACATTAACTAAGCACCACATTGCACAATATAACATACTCCTAATAGAAAATCTAACAGTTAACCAAACAGTTAACTACAGCCAATTGTAGTAATTGTATTTGTTTCTCATGTATTTACTACAGCCCAATTCAATTTATTCCTCACATTGTATACAATAACAGAATGCACCCACAACTATTGAACATCGCATTGCAAAATTGAACCAAACAGTTAACTAAACACCACAACACAAATGAACCAAACGTTAACTGAGCACCACATTGCACAATGTATAACCAAACCAAGCATGCTTGACAACTTGGAAGTATAGCAATTGTATTCGTTTCTCATGTATTTTATAAAGATAAATTCAATTTATTTCTCACATGGAAGACAATACAAAATTGCAGCCTGAAGAATTGAACATCACATTTGCATAATTGAACCAAACCGTTAACTGAAGACGACAACTAATTAACAAAATAGTTAATAAGTGAGCACTACACTGCACGATATATAGAACATATACACTAGAGCAACAGACTGCATGGTAAAATTAGATAGCACAATTCACTAGAATTTGTGAAGGAAAGGCAGGAGCAGCACACGCAATGGGTAAACCGAGCATGATTAACCGGCGTAGCTAGAAAATGGCAAGGTGCTCCTCCAAAATCTGGGGGTCGACACGAATGGCAGCCATCGCGACCTCATCCGCGCGTGCGGCCGCGATTTGCTTCTCCGCTGCCAAATGCTCCTTGTTATCCGGGCTATACTACGTGCACCATGGCTTAGGGCAGCGCTTATTCGGTGGAGGGGTCGGTGATTCGGGTGGAAGGTGCCGCGCTCGCGTCGGCGGTCGGGGCATGTGGGATGTGGAAGGAGGAGGAGGATGGGGGTCGGGTGTGGATTACCTGTCTGGATAGGTGAGGCCGAGCAGCGTGAAGGAGGGTCACCGGCGAGGAAGCGGCGCTGCAAGGAAGGAGTGAAGGTTTCAACTTGGAAAGGAAGGCGGAAATAGGGGAAATGTGGCTTTTGGTAAGGGGGGCGGGGAGGTAGATATTTCTGTAGAAGCAAAAAAAATTGGAATCGCTTCAGCGAAAAAAGCTGGCGCGCAAAGTGTCATCAGACACGGTCCCTTATTCAAAACTATGTACGATATGTGAACATCACAAACGATTCAGATAGCTTAACCCGTGTGTGATGAGTTTGAACGTCAAAAATTTTGGTTCGAATTTCCGTGGTTACAGTGGTCATCCACGCCATTGCATAATTTGGGTACACAAAGGAGACTACAACACACCCACACTTCTTAATCGAGCAAGTTCAGCAATTAAACAGAGCTAGCTGACCTAAACATTACTCTAACAAATTAAAGACTAGCACTCTTAATTAAACAAAACAAAGAGTACTACTACGGCTGGTGCTCGTCGATCTCCGCCGCCGCCTCCATGTCAAGCTCGCGCACGACCGTTTCATGGGGAAGGGGCTCCATGGCATCCATCGCACCATACTCGGCAAGCATCTCGCCATCCGCGTCTGCCATCTCTTTGGAAAAGGCCGCCACGAGCTGGGCGTGGGCGGACGCGATCTGGGCTTGGATGGGCTCCGTCGTTGCAAGGTATGCGTCGGAGGAATGGACGGCTTCTCGAACGCTCTCGGCGATTGCCATCTCTTCGACCATGGGTTGCCGACCATTGTCGGAGAAGCTTCATTCGATTTGTGTGGTGACCGCCAGGAGTTGGGCGTGGGCAGCCTCGACATGGTCGTGGGCGGCCTCCATCAGGGCTAAGGCCGCCACTGTGGAACGGGTTCATATAAATTGGTTGAAAAATCAAATCTATGGCCTTGGGTGCATGCTTAGGTCCCATGCAAGAAATGGGAATGAATTTCAAACAACAGGGCACCGTTGATTGCCGGCAAAACAATGAGATGCCTGGTTCCAAAACTCGTCTGAAATTCATGAAACTTGGCATGCTATCATGGAGCGGCATCAACATACCGTGGTAAATTTTTTCTCCCATTTGGGGCAGGTTTGGGTATATGCTTCTCACAAACCAGAGCTTCTCACAACAAGCATGATGGTTTCGGTAGGGAACGTCCCACCTTTGGGGACGAAACAATATCCATTGCCTCTTATTGCTTTCAAATTTTTTTCTTGTGTCAACATAGAACAACAGGAGTGTTGTGTCAATTTGTGTGATTTTCGGGGTTCGTTTGGACATTTTTATGCACTAACTGAGTTTTCAATGCATTTATGTGCATAATTCAATTTAAACTACATGCACATGCTCAGTGCATATAAATTGGTTGAAAAATCAAATATGTGTCCTTGGGTGCATGCTTAGGTCCCATGCAAGAAATATGAATGAATTTCAAACACCAGGGCACCGTTGATTGCCGCAAAACATTGAGATGCCTGGTTTTTAAATTCTTATAAATCCAAAACTTGTTTGAAAATCATGAAACTTGGCATGCTATCATGGAGCGGCATCAACATGTTGTGGTAAGTTTTTGTCCCATTTGGGGTAGGTTTGGGTATATGCTTCTCACAAACCAGAGCTTCTCACAACAAGCATGTTGGTTTCGGTAGGGAACATCCCACCTTTGAGGACGAAACAATATCCATTGCCTCTTATTGCTTCCAAAAAAAATTCGTGTCAACATAGGACAACAGGAGTGTTTGTGATTTTTCGGGGTTCGTTTGGACATTTTTATGCATTATCTGAGTTTTTAATGTGTTTATGTGCATAATTCAAATTTAAACAACATGCACATGCTCCAGTGCATATAAATTGGTTGAAAAATCAAATATGTGTCTTGGGTGCATGCTTAGGTCCCATGCTAGAAATGAGAATGAATTTCAAACACCAGGGCAACGTTGATTACCGGCAAAACATTGAGATGCCTAGTTTTTAAATTGTGGACGGATGTAACTTAAAGCTCTAGGCAGAAGTTCAACTTAACAGTCTCTGCTGAAACACTAGTATATTAAACAAGTAGTGAGAAAAGGCAAATCTCTAAATGGGTATTTGAGATCATATGTGGGATTGCTTGAAATAAATGGGCCTGGCCAATTAACAATTTTTGAAATCTCCAAGTGGCCCATGTGTAAAAATAGCAAGTGGTGATTCTAAAGTTTAGTATCACCCCGGAACTTGAGGAAGTTTGAGACCTCCTTATATAGTGGGTTCTCTACACCACACTTAGTGAGGTGTTAAAGATAGAAATAGAAAACCACACGTGAGCGCCGCCCTGGCCGGGCTCGGGCACGGGCCGGGGCGGCGTCCGCGTGAATGGTCCACCGAAATCCAGTCTGTTGCCTTGCAGGGGCACAACTTCCTTTTGCCGTTTTATTTTTTGGTGTCTTGACAGACAAGTTGATTGTTTCCTTGTTTGGTAAGTTTGACTTGGAAACCAAGTCGATTTGAGATCATGATCGCGACACGATACCGCTTCTGGTCCTCCTATATATACTGCTTACCAGCCCCGATCAAAGATACACCGAAACACCTTGGGTTTTGCCTCTTTTCGCAACTTGCACCGCTACCGTAGTCTGGTCTATCCCGAGCGCCGGCGTGCGGGTCTTCGAAACCGTTTGTCCTTGCGATCCTGCATCGGGAGAGAATGAATTCGGTTTTTGGAAAGCGCTCTGCGTGACTGCTCAAGTTCGTCATCACGGGTCATCTTCTGTCCAAGTCGGGCAGCCTACTCATCCTCGTCTCCAACGCCATCAGCAACAGATTGTCGTCACCATCGTCATCAACACAAAGTCACTCCTATAGCAGCTGACGAATAGTACATTCCTCATGATCTGTTCATGTCTTAGTTATTGTTACATGTGCATGCTTTACTGTTAATCTAGTATGCTAGATTGTTGCATGCTATTCTCTATTCTAGCCATGAATTATTTATTGAAATTAATCATGAACTTGCCTAATATTCCAACATCTTACTATTAGATTTACACACACAACAAAATTCTCGGTGGATGAGCAAACCGGATACGAGAAGTGAAGACCAGATGTCCCGAGCCCAATCCTTGAAACGCCACTCTGCTACGTTGTTTTTAAATTTAGTTCTATTTATCTTTTACCTTAGACTAAATTATTGTATAGCTCGATTCCAGACATTATAGCATGAATTAAATAAAGTTTGCTACCCTACAGTCGGGGTATCTTATATTTGTTTGTGTGCATCGTACTCTAGATCTATTTGACAGTCGTGTTGGCCTTGGCCTTTAGTTTTTGGATGACGCCTAGTCTCAAAATCACAGGAAATTCATGCAACATATCAAGTATCATATTTTTTTATTAAAAATAAATGGCATAATTCATCATGCAAACGGGTATGTGAGTCGGAAAAATATGAGATGCACTCGCAGCATGTACTTCCCTAAAAAAAGCCGCAAACTATAAAAGCCGCACATACAAATGAGTCAAGTACGTTTGCAGATAAAACTTTTATGAAAATCGCAAATTTTTTATGATCCATGAAAAAGTGAAAAAACCAAGCACTTTTCTATGTGACAATGCTATTCCAGCTATTCACTCCTGTTTTTTTGTCCATACCGCAAATTAATAAAAAGAAAATCACAAAATTTACTGGCACGCGACCCACTCTAAGATCTACACACCAGATTGTTCTCGGAAAAATTCAAAATTGCAGTCATCTTTGAATTTTTTCAAAAATAAAAGGACCATGTGCTCTTCAAATCAAAGCAACAAAAAAAAAGGATTCTTATTTTTATGTTAGAGGTTTCCATCACAGGCATTATCCCCTTCCAAGACATTTATACACTCATTTTCCTAGACTTGCATCTCAGTTATGCAGAGGCCGGTGTAATGCTTAATTTTTTTAAATAATAAAGCTCCCTTTATCAAAAATAAACTCATTTCCCTGATTTTCTATAAACGCATTTCCCTCAAAAACGCCCCACACGGCCACACCCGACCCGAGCACCACCCAGTCCCCATCCCCACTCCGAGTCCCCAGCTCCAAAGGCACTCCGCCGCCGCCATCCATCCATCTCCGCCGCTGCCGCCGCCTACCTATTCCATCCAAGAACCGTAGCCAGCGCTCGCGGAGGACACACGGCATGGAGGAGCCGATGTCCAGGCTCACCCACGACCTACTCGCGGAGATCCTCTCTCGCGTGCCTTACAAATCTCTCTGCATCTGCAAGTGTGTGTGCCCGGCCTGGCGCGACCTCATCGCCGATCCGGCGAATCGGAAGAAGATTGCGCAGTCCCTGGCCGGTTTCTTCTACCACATCCCGGGCGACTCTGCCGAGTCCCGCGGCTTGGCCGTCAACTACGCCGACCTCTCTGCCTTCCCTTGGTCAAGCGTGCCCAGGACCTACCCGCGCTTGCCACTACCGCCAGACAGCGCAGACTGTTTCTTCACTGTCAAGGATTCCTGCGATGGGCTGTTTCTTACCCGGATTGGGACGGGCACGCCGGAGCCACAATCTGGCTACATGGTCTCCAATCCAGCTACCGGTGAGTATACTCTGCTGCCCCACTCTGGCTACGCCGGCAACTGCTGTGGCTCTTACTTGGGCTTCGACAGTGGTGTCTCCACTCAAGAGTTTCATGTGTTCCAGTTTGTGGAATGTGCAGATGAGTATTGGGATCCCCCGGTTCCGGTTGTCACAGGACTCAACATTTACTCTTCAAAAACCCGTGCATGGGTAGCAATGGAACCCAAATGGGACATCCAGGTTGGCTTGTGCGGCGGTCAACTTGGAGTTTTCCATAAGGGATGTTTGCACCTGCTCATACATCTTGATGGGCTGGCAATAGTTGATGCACAAGGGATAAAATGGAGGACCATCCCCGTGCCGAATTTCATCGACCCGAGTTTCTCCGGTTTCATCGGAAAATCTGCAGGGCAACTGTTTTATATCAACTCTGACGACAGTGAAGAAGGATATGGCTCGACCTCACTCTCAACTATATCTGTCTACGTTCTCAGTAGCGGCATTTATAACTGGGATGCGTCTTATCTGGACGACGGATGCACGCATTGGATATTGTTGCACAAGCTCTCGGATGTGATTCCAAAGGAGAATTTTTGTCTCGGCTGGGACCTCAAAGTCGTCGGAGTACACCCACATGCCAATATCATCTTCATGGCTGATTTCAACAATAATGAACTGTTGGCATATGATTTGGATCATCGTGAAAGTACAGCTGTGCACCACATTGGGCGTACCTACCTCGCGCATGAGCAATATTTCCCATATGTGCCGCTGCTGTCCAGCCTACGCTGCTGTCCAGCCTACGGCTGGCAACTCCCAGTTGATGAATGTTCTGCTGATTGAAAATGGGAAACCATGGACGAGGTGCTCAGTTGGCCGTTGCGTTTTCAAGTGAACTCTTCACACAAAGATTCAAACGCAGATGATGTATTGTTTGTTCATAGAAAATGCTGCTACCTTTAGTTTCGGTTTGATCTCTGCATTGGTTTTCATTTCTAGTATTTGTCTCGTTGGATGTTTCCCTCATGGAAGTGTTTGTGCGATTTGTCGTATGCTCTGTGCCTTTTGATGGGCAACAAGTACGGATGTACTACGAGACATTTCGGTGTGTACCTCTATTGGCTAAGCCAGAATTATTTATCTTCTATGGATGTGTACAAGACACTTGGTATGAGCTGTAGAATGTTCTATGCCTTTTGATGTGCAACAAGTATGAGCCATATGAGGCAGCGAGACACTAGTGTGTTCTAATTTGATTTTTTATTTATGTTTTACCTGAATGGCTAACCAAGAGTTGCTTATGTTATGGTTTGTGCATATACAGTTCTATCTACTCCCTCCGTTCCAAATTACTCGTCGTGGTTTTAGTTTTGAACTAAAACCACGACGAGTAATTTGGAACGGAGGGAGTAGGTGTTTGCAAGGTTTTCTTGGCATATTTATTTTTTCTTGTTTGATGTTATATTGATACAAGTTTGCATATGTGTACACCATGTAATGAGATCATGCTAGCTCAGAAGGTTTAGAAAGGTCATTTTTGATGATTCACATCCCAGTTGGTTTATATTACATGTCAGAAATGATCATATTATCTTTATGAAGAACTTTGTACTGATGTCGTGATGGTTCCTTCGCGTTGCTGAAAATATCCAGGCTTATATCGATTTTGTGTCGCTGATTGGCATCAGTTCAGCAGGCTCCAATAGGCGTGAGATGCTGTCGACGTCAACTCAAAAATATATGATCTCCGCCACTTGTCGATGATCAACGTGGATGCTGTGATTTTTTTTTTTCAGAATCATGTTTCATAGTACCTAACCTCTATTTCCAGCAAGCAGCCTCCTGTGAGGAAGCCTAGTCCAAAATCATGGGAAGATTCTAAAAAAAAATATCATGGGAAATGTCTGTTAAAAAGAACAAGGGAAATGCCTGGAAAAAAAGTAGTACTCATTTTTGATTTAAAAATAAGTGACATAATTCATTATGTAAACGGGGAAAATATGAGGTGCATTTGGGACTTGGGAGCATGTACTTCTCTAACTAAGTTCATACTGTTACATTATAAAGTCTCACGTCCAAGTGACTCAAGTATGTTTCCAGATTTAAAGTTTATGAAAATCGCAATTTATTTGTGACCCGTAAAATGTAAAAATAAAACCAAGCATTTTTCTATGTGACAATTGCTAGTTATTCACTTTTTTTTATTTACCCAGACCACAAATTAATAAAAAATCTCAAAAATTTACTGTTGCACGACCCACTCTAAAATTCACACGCCAGATTTCTTTTGGAAAATTTCAAAATTTCAGCTCAGCTTTAAAATTTGCTGAAATAAATGGACCATGTGCTCTTCATGTCACAGCAAAAATCTCTCAAAAAAAATTCAAAGCTTTTTTTTTTGTGTGAGAGGCTTCATCATGGGCCTTTCCCCCAATCCGAGACAATCAGTCGAGTCCCCGGCCCCAAAAGCCACGCCGCCGCCGCCGCCGGCACCATCACCCATCTCCCGTCGAGTCTCCACGCCGCCGCCACCACCCATCTCCCGTCGAAACCTACCTATTCCAGCCGCCATCCCTTCCAAGCTATGGAGAATCCGGTGGAGGAGCCGATCTCCAGGCTCACCCGCGACCTAATCGCGGAGATCCTCACTCGCCTGCCCTACAAATCTCTCTGCATCTGCAAGTGCGTCTGCCCGGCCTGGCGCGACATCATCGCCGACCCCGCCAACCGGAAGAAGATGGCGCAGACCCTGGCCGGCTTCTTCTACCGCATCACGGCCGAAGGCGAGGCCGAGGACCGCGGCTTCGCCGGCGTCAAGTACGCGGATCTGTCTGCTTCCCCTTGGTCGAGCGTCGCCGACACCCACCCGCCGCGCCTACCACTACCGCCCGACAGCACGGACTGCTTCTTCTCCCTCGAGGATTCGTGCGATGGACTGTTTCTTGCCTGTATTCATATGGGCACCCCTTCCGGAACATCTCGGTACATGGTTTCCAGTCCAGCCACTAGTGAGTATATTGTGCTGCCTCACTCTGGTTACACTGGCAACATCAGCTACGCTTACCTGGGTTTCGACAGCGATGCATCCACTGAGGGGTTTCATGTGTTCGAGTTTGCAGAGGACTGGTCACCCCCGGACCACCGGGGCATACAATTCCAGGTTGTGACAGAAGTGAGGATTTACTCTTCAAAAGCTGGTGCGTGGGTAGCAATGGAACCCAAATGGGACATCCAAGTTAGCCTGTGCTTTGGTCAGCCTAGAGTTTTCCGTAACGGATGTTTGCACCTGATAGGGCTAACCTGCTTTGATGCAGATGTGTCCGGGTTGGCAATAGTTGATGCACAAGGGCTAAAATGGAGGATCGTCCCGCTGCCAGCTAACAGTTTCTCGGGTTTCATTGGGAAGTCCCATGGGCACCTATTTTATATCGACTCAGACACATCTTTGACTACTATATCGGTTTACACTCTTAGTGGTGAGATTTATAACTGGGATGTGTGTCATCAGGATGACGACTGCATCTACTGGAAATTGTACAAGTGTTCAAATGTAATTCCAAATAAGGAGTCTCTCGAAGTCATTGGAGTACACCCACATGCCAATCTGATCTTCATAGCTCATTCGAACAATCAAGTGTTGGCATACGATTTGGATCGTCAAGAAAGCACAGTTGTATGTCACCTTGGCCATACCTACCATAGATTTATGCAAATTTTCCCATATGTGCCGCTCTTGTCCTGCCTACCATTGGATGGAGGAATACGGCTGGTAACTCCCAATTAATTGATGAATGTTCTGCTGATTGAAAATGGGAAGCCATGAGCGAGGTGCTCTGTTGCGTTTTCAAGTGAACTCTTCACAAAGATTCATTCAAACGGAGATACTGTATTCTGTTCGTAGAAAATGCTACCTTTAGTTTCAGTTTGACCTGTGTTGGTTTTCATTTCTAGTATTTGTGTCCTTTGATGTTTCCCTCATGGATGTATTAGTCCAAGTTGTACTATGCTCTGTGCCTTTTGATGGGCAACAAGTACGGCTGTATGGCCCATTTCCGTGTGTACCTGTTTTGGCTAAGCCAGAATTATTTGTGTGTACCTGTTTTGGCTAAGCCAGAATTATTTATGTAGTTTGTGTACACATGCAATCTGAGCCGTATGAAAGTGTACGAAACACTTGGTATGAGTTGTAGTATGTTCTATGCATTTTGATGTGCAACTAGTAGATCTATATGAGACGCTTTAGTGTGTTCTATTTTATATTATATTGATGTTTTACCTGACTGTCTAAGCAAGAGTTGTTTATGTTCGGGCGTTTGCAATATTTTCTTGGGCTCTTGTTTTTTATGGTTTGATGCTATATTTATAGAAGTTTGCATATGTGTGCAGCATGTAATGTGATCATGCTAGCTCAGAAGGTTGAGAAAGGTCAATTTTGATGATTCATATCCCAGTTGGTTTATATTATATGTCAGAAATGATCATAATTTTCTGCTCTGTTTTTTCTTTTCTTCTAAAGTATCTAAATTGAAAGTACAGCTGCTTTTTAAACTTTCTGCATCAATGCTTTAACAGTGTTGGTGGACCATCTATTTAACAACAGTGTTGGTATATCCCTGATCCAAAACCACTGTAACTTTATACTGCATTTTGTTGCTCTAGCAGTCTAGCCCATGTCTTCCTTGTACTCACTGCTCTAGTTTTTCTATTGGTGGCATCCTGATATTTCCTGCATTTATTAATTCTAGCTACACTACTTTTGTTTCTTCGATTGGTTATCTCCTGCAGGTAACTTCCATTGAGCCTCTTTCCTGGAGAGATTGCAGAGAGGATTCTCATTATTCCATTAAGTTCTGAAGGTTGTACTGATTTTCCACCTTGGCCACTCACTAAGATTGGAGTATATTCAGCCAGATCTGCACATAACCTTGCCAGATCCCAGCCATTCTAGAAATATCAAAGTAACTATGCCAACAAAATCATCGTCAAATCAGTTGACTATGGAAAAGGCTTGGAGAAAATTATGGGCAATTCAATGTCCTAACAAGATGGAGGTGGTTTTATGGAGAATGGCTCATAATTGCCTTCCTACGGGTATCCAACTTCAAGTGCGATCAATCACAGCAAGGTATGATTGTCATCTTTGTAATCGAGAGGAAAATGTGGAGCATTGTTTTTTGTAATGCCAATATGTTAAAGAATTATGGAAAGAGCCGAAGCAATATATTTTGTATAGTAGACAGGGTGGCATCCACATCGCCCCTGCAAGGCCAGCCTAGCTCCAGGAGTGTACCTCACCAGATATTTTGGATACTATACAGGGTGGGAACATTGCAGGCATCATTCTTGAAAATTCGTTTGTTTCATTCCTTGTCTATTTCCCCCTAAGAGCAGATGATATTGGAGCAGATCTTTGTGGTCGTCTTCTTTGGGTGGCGTCTTCTTCAGGCAGTTGTTGGCGTCAAAACGTTGCAGCACGTCCTGCCAGACAGCGCGAGTGAAAGGGCCTTGGGCAAGCAAGTAAAGAGCTGATTCTAGGTGAATGTGACATAACTTGCAGTTAGGTTTTGAGGCCATCCCTTACTCTCGGAGAACATCGGCAGGTAGATCATCAGCTTATAATCTAAACAGCGCTCACAGACAGAAAATGGAACCTGTATGGACTTGGCATACTTCGCACAATCATCTTGCCTAGCGACTACGGTTTGCAATGGAAATCATATTGAAAGTGTGGAGGGCAGAGGGGATCACACGCACCAGGTTAAGACCGCCTGATATGTTCATCCAGCCAATCTTCCAAGACGGCGCATTTGGAACCAAATTTGTCCATGGCTGGCTGACAGTCAGTTTTGGTAAGTTTTCTGTCAGAGAGAAGCATGCCGAGGTATTTGCAGGGGAATGATCCGAGCTGGCACCCGAGAGCGAGCTGAAGGGGTTGCAGATCAATGCCCTCGCATCTTTCTGGTATGGAGAAGAAGCCACTTTTCTGAAAGTTTGTGCGCAGGCCAGTGGCATGTCCGAGCTTTCCTTTCTTCAAGAACTAGAGGTTAACCCGCGTGTTGCCGCAGAATCATGGTAGAAACAAATGCAAAAGTTTGTGCTTGTGTGACAGCTTGTCGTCGGTAGATTGACGTGCGCCCCGGGTTATTCTATCAGTTACAAGTCAGTGAAAACTGCTTCACCTCCAGGTACTGCAAAGGCCGCCATGTCACCACAGCAATGGCATCGTGCTTGACGGAACCGCGACGAGCACCATCTAGAGTTGGTCGTGGACGATGGGGGTGACGGTATCGAGCACCATCCCGTCGCCGTGATCACCACAAAACACCGTGGTCTGGTGCTTCATAGCACTTTGATCCCAAGATGGTGCGTTAGAGACCATTTACCATGCCGGGTCTAGCGAGTATGTTCGCTCCCGTGGTCTGTCTGTAACATTGACAGGCGTTCAAGTTTTATCTGAAACCTAGTTACAGCCTCCCCTACCGACTCACATTTTATTACCGATGCTGATTCTACACACGATTACAAGACATTTGAGAAACATACTCGATGATTATTCAACGCAGCAGCAGAACTGGTAGAGCGGCGGCACGCACTGCCCTCCTTTGGGGTAACCGCCGGGAGATTTGCACCAATTGTCGCAGTTAGGTATGTCCTCGCATTTGCCTTGACACACGTACTTGCCCTCTCCTGCATCCATATGTCCATATCCACAATGTTACTAAGCTGATTGTAAGGCTCCAGTTGATTCAATTCGAAGATGAACCACAAAATGGTGTAGGAAATTTGCACAAAAAATATCAATATCTGTAGAGTCAGAGGAAGATCCTAGCTTGCGAAACGATCTTATATTGTGGGGCGGGGAGAGTAGCATTTATCTGGCCTCACGGTTTCGCAAGAACATGCACTGTTCTTAGATAGGAATTGAAGGCTTTAAATGGGGGGTTGGGGGGGGGGGGTGGGGGGCAGTAGAGAACTAAGGGGACATGGATGGACACACATACCTGGGGTGAAAAGGAGGGAAGAACTGGCTAGCGCGATGACGAGGATCTTGAAGATGACAGAGAGAAAAGTGGCAGCCATCTTGCGGAAACTATATATGGATGTCTTCCTTGAGTCTATTGTATGCTGATGCATCGCAGGAGGAATCTTATCTCAGCATGGTTATATAGACTGGGCATTAAAGGACATATGACAGCAGTGAGAAGATATGCGTGAGCCTATTAATTACTCCACTCCTTTGTTTGGCATCATTTGATGTATTTATTGGATCCACTGAAGAAGATGTGGACGTACGTGGTTATGTAAAATTGGATTACTGCCGCCTGTCTACTTTCTACTGTAATTCACGCGCCCGTGTGTTCTGTGACAGACAGAGAGCTTTTTGATAGCCGGTTGTTTTCCAAAGATTTGGATATCCCAAAGGAAACGGGTCCAATGTTTGTCCACAAACTATAGGATCTGAAAGGAATTGTCCAAAAAAAATATTCATGAAAATATTGCTGAAATCACACAAAAAAAAACTACATCTATCATCTTGTGCACACAAACAGCAGTAATGCTGACTGTGACTGGTAAACGTTTGCTTGGAAGGAACTCCAAGCGAACACCCTCGCAGCCGTTGGCAGTTTTTTCAACAAAATTGTCTTCTCTAGGAAGGAATTGGCATGCTAGTCTGAGGAAATTGTCACTTCTTATAACTAAAATTGCCATGAAAATCGTTCGTAAATGCCATCCTCCCCAACAAACGTTCACTAGCTAAGAGGATCCCAAAACAAACAATTATGCTTAGGACATCTCAAACCCTTCCCTCCAATTTCCTTAACTTCCCTTTTAAGGAGTTTGACCCCAACTAACCATTCCCCTATGGCTATAACTACTCAAAAATTTGAGTTCCCTAAAAAAAAATACTCAAAAACTTGAGGAGTTGCTACTCAAAAGTTTGTGGTTCTGCTCAAATTTGAGCAGGCAGGGCATTTCTCCCCAAATATCCTCTTTCCTTTCTCTCACTGAAAAATAATGGGTCAACCACCAGCGTGCCGCCCAACTGACCACTCCCCCTGCCGCTATAAAACCGCAACTAAGCCCCGTCTAAACCCTAATGCACGCCCGTCGTAACCCATTTATCACGAATTGCTGCCACTACCGCTGAGCTCGACTCTGTCCTATCCCGCAACCTCCCCACCCACAAGTACGCCTACTCGTGGCAGAGGTGGTGGGATGTGGCCGTGGCGGGCGTCATCCCGGTGGCCTCCTCGAGTTTCGACAACGACAGTGAGCTCGATGAGGCACCCACAACGCCGAGACATCAGGCCCGACAGGGCCTTGGTGGTTAGTTCATTTTAGCTCTATTAAACTTGTTTTACCTTTAATAAAGTGGTATCAAGTTTAATTGTGTATTGGGATGTTTAGTTATGGACTGTTATGTACAGTTAAACACTACATGGTCTTAATCTAGTTTCAGTTTGAGTTTCCAATGACTTATCTTTGCACAATTTTTTTATTTCCAGGAGTTAACTTTTGGAGGGAAGCTCCACACCTTTTATAATCCTAATTAGATTTGAGAAGAACCTTAAGGGAGTTCTAGAATAAAAGATGTGGTAATCGATAGATGAGCCCAGGCTCATTTGCACCCTATCAACAGTGAACTCTAAAAATAGTTTAAAAAATCTAAAAAACTAAAAAAAAAATTGGGCATCCAAGATGCTGGAGTTTGCAAGGAGAGAGCAAAAATTCGTGGGGAAACAATGTTCGTGGACAAAAAATCAAATTTCTTTAGCATCCAAGATGCTCGAGTTTGCAAGGAGGGAGCAAAATTTCGTGGGGAAACAACATTCAAGGAGCTATTCACAAAAAAAGCGGGTCTCCAAAATGTTTTTTTTAAGTTTGTTTGTTTGAATTTGTTTTTTCAAAGCTCCTCGAATGTTGTTTCACCACAAAAATTTGCACGCTCCTTGCGAGCATCTTGGATGCTATTTTTTATTTTCTTTTGAAAATATTTACTTTTTTCAAAATTATTGTTCATGTGCGGATGTCGATGCCCTGGGGCACCAAAACACCTCTGCAAATATGCCTTACACTATTAGTTTGAGATGTGCTCATAGTTGTTCCTCGGAGTGAAAAGCCAGAATATGGCCTTTGGTGGTCGGATTTGTTGACTTGAGTGGCCTCCGGCGAGTCCATTTTCCTCTCGGTGATCCCCGGCGCTGAGGTCGGTTAAACGCCCTTGCCGGGGCGGTGCAAAGATAAAGTGTTGTCACGATTTAGATTGACTCTGGATGCGGATGCCTCGTTTCTAGAGGGTTGTGCTATGCTTGGCCGTGTTTGTCGCATGGCGGTTGCAGGTCAGCTTGACGATGATGACCTCGCGGGGCCCAACGTCTTGTTGTCGTGACCGCAGCCACCACCTCGTTTCTGGAAGTCTAAAAATGTTCTTCAACTAAAATGATGCCCCCTCTGAAGTAAAACAACTCTTCCCTGAAAAATGTTCCCTCAATAACGTTTCCTAAATAATGGTCTTGAAATTCATAATTAAGCAATGTTCTAGATATTTTTTTTTTAAATGTTCTCAGAAGTCTAAACATGTTCTTCAACTAAAATAGTGTTCCCTCTGAAGTAAAACAAGTCTTCCCTAAATAATGTTCTTTGAATTCATAACTAAACAATGTTGCCTAATCAAAAAAATATGTTCCCTAAAATGTTCTTTACAAAAGAAAATGTTCATCACTCAAAGTGTTGTTAAAAAATGCCCTCGAGTATGTATTATTTGAAAAGTTGTTAGAAAAAATATAAAAAATGTTCTTCTTTAGTCTTAATATTTAAGAAGTGTTCTAAATATATAAATAATGTTCTTACAAATCTAAAAATGTTCTTCAAATAATAAATTGTTTGTCGAAATCAATAATGTTCTCTCAATAATGTTTTCCGAAAAATGTTCCCTCAATAATGTTTCCACATTGTTGGAGGGTTGTGATGTGCTTGCCGCAAGGTGGTTGCATGTCAGCCACACGACAATAACCTCGTGGGGCCCAACGTCGTGCTCTTGTGACCGCAGTCACCGCACTTGCCGGCGAGCCGTGTCGACCAAGGGACAGCCGCGCGCGAGAGGCGACGGCGGCGTGCCGGCGCTCGCATGGGAGGTCGGCCGGCGTGCGGAGGGCGGCCGAGGGAAGCGCAACTTCGTCTTCTCCCCGCCGTCATTCCACGCGGGCGGTCGCGCTCGTGGCCGCCGGCGCGCGGGGCGACACGCAGAGGGAGCTCCTGCGGTTGCTAGGCTGACCGTCGCTCGGTGACCTGGAACGCACCGCGACAAACCGCGACCGAGCTTGTCGGCAAGCGCGGCGGCCTGAGGCGGACCGGAGTTGGCCGCCCACGCCGGAGTTCACGGCCGCCACCGCACCTTCGCGCTGCGGCGATGCCACTACCGAGTCCGAGCAAGCGAGGAGACGAGCCCACGCATTCGTGGACAACCTCATCCACGGCGTACTCCCTGCTGGCTCCGTCAACGTGACGACGGCGGTGGCCCTCGTCGACACACTCCAATTCAAAGGGACGTGGTCCCAGCCGTTCGACCCATCAGCGACGTTCACCGGGTGGTTCCACATCAACGACGGCACCACCGTGCGCGCGCCGTACCGTTCATGACGGCGACGAGCCTGTCACGGCAGCACGTCGTCCTCTTCCCTCGCTTCAGGACTCTCAAGCTGCCCTATTACTGCAACTACAACGATGGAGACGTGCGTGGAAGCGAATGCATTCTACATGCTTCTATTTCTCCCGGACAGCACCACCGTCAGCGTCAAGCAGTGGCGGAGCAAGAAAAATCCAATGAGGAGGGCCGAGTGTATATATTCTTTGTTAAGGAGGGCCAGTCCACTTGAATACACTATTTTAGCAGCAAATAATCTTCTATGAACATGAGTATTAGGCTTAACACAATGATGTTAAGGGGGGCCAGGGCCCTTGCTGGTCCCCCCCGGTCTCCGCCACTGGCGTCAAGCTTGCTGATCTCTACGACAACATCGTCATGACAACCGAGTTCCGAGTTCGTCAAGAACTACACGCCGCCGGCCAAGGTTCCGGTCAGGCGGTTCATAATCCCCAATTTCAACTTCAAGTTCACGTTCGAGGACTTCTTGGGCATGGTGACCGATGGCGACGGGCTCTCCATCAGCGGAGTGTACCATAAGGCCACCATCGAGGTCGACGAGCTGGGCCATGCCGCTGCCGCCACCACAGGCATGCCCACAGATATCAAGGTGGAAGCATACAACCTCCGGTGGATTTCGTGGCAGACCGGCCGTCCTTGTTTGTCGTCGCCGAGGAGAGAACGGGCGATATTCTGTTCCTTGGCCATGTGGTGACCTCTAGCTAAGTGACCCGGTGGCTGCGGGGGCATGAACAACAGCCCCGTTTATGGCACCGTAAGATCCAAACAACAATCCAAGATAGCTACAGCTATTTCGCAACATGTTTCATGAAACAAGAACACGAGTCACATCACGAGTTCCCTAAAATTTCATAAATGTGTTTCCATTTTATTTAGATGACATCGATTGTGCCATCGACAACTGATAAAAGCATGGGGAAAGCCGGAAAGAAGCCGTCCTCTGACCCGCTACATGTAGATTGTAGCAGCAGCAGTAATGGTGGAGGGGCAGGCACACCCCTCCCTTGGGGTACACCCCCTTCGTCTTGCAATAGTTGTCGCAGTCGGGTATGTCCGCGCATTTGCCCATGCACATCTACTGCGCCGTTCCTGCATCCAAAACCCTAACGTTAAGTCCAATTTGTATCAGAGAAAAGTAACGAGATATGCCCTGAATGAAGTTTTATCAGGTCACAGGATGTGTGTATTTGAATGAGAAGTGCTTCTAACATCTGAGGACTAATGCAATTAACCAGTTACAGCTTTACATAACTGATTTAAGAATACAGATAGTATAGATGGAAAAATTGTGCTGATCTAAGTGATCTTAGATTTACAAAAGCAGATTTGGATGTAGGAGCGGAGAAGCATAGATACCTCATGAGAAAAGGAGGGCAGCACAAACTACAGCAATCACAAGGATCTTGCAAATGACAGAGTGAAAAGTTGCAGCCATCTCAACGTTGTCTACGTACGTCTCTGGAAATTAAGCAGAAGTGTTCTTTGTATATGCTGCACTGCTGGTATCTCATCTCCACATGCTTATATAGGCAGTGTGCATTAAAGAGCATAAGATTTGGTCAATCAAAAATATATAAGCTGGTAATCTCAATAAAATCCCTTCAAGAAGAAAATCTATCAGATTAAATGCAAGATACGCTGGAGATTTACAGCAGTACAATGCCTTCCCATCATGTCTTTATTGTACTGGAAGGTGATATACCAGTGCTTTTGCTGAAGTGTAAATCAGAGATAGATACGTTGATAATAGGGAAAATGCTTTTGAGAAGAAAAAATATCAGATTAAATGCAGAAGATATGCTAGTGATATTAAAGCAGTACAATGTCTTCCCATTGTGGCTTTATTGTACTGCAAGATTTTTTTTCTTTGCGAATAATTGTACTCCAAGATATACCGATGCTTTTACGGCCGCACAAAGCAGCACTGCTGTATACCCAGGTCCTTGATTCTTCCTGCTAATTGCTATGTGCGTTGTGCATGTGCACAGCAAGATGCACAAATCAGATATTGATAAAAAAAAAGGGCATCACAATCTATTTTACGGCCAAACTGTTCTGGGATAAAATGCAATTCCATACTAGCATTAGAGAAGGCTGTACAGAGGTTGCTTGAGGTTCCAATGCCTCGACAGTTTCTTTCTCAAATTTCACATCAGCTAGAAAGATGAGAAGGCTACCGAAGGGTACTGTTTGCCATTGTCGAATCTTGTTACTGCTGTAATCTTTGGTGCTTTTGGAGGAATACCTTCGATCTTATATCAGCCTGGGCAAAGGATGGCCAATTAGTACACAAAATGCAACTGCCGACATGTGGAAACTTGGTATATGATATTCTTTAATTAAATTTAACCTGGCGTGTAGGCTCTGGAACACGATATCTGCAGCAGTACTTCACTATCCCAATGGCAGAGTCGAGCGAAATGCGATGACCAACTGAGATGTAGATTGGCCTCGAGGAACCAGGGCATGAACACATTGCCTAGGACAAGTTGTTTGAGTTAATGTGCAACAACATACATTTAATTAACAGGAAGTATATAAAAGAAAGGAAACCCCGTTACAGGTTTAGCAATATTAATATAAATTTTTGGTGCAATATAGAATCTCTTACCGCTCCCCATGTCGTCCCAGACTGCCCAGTCAATGAAATACATTCCTTATTGCAGTTTCCTTTTGCTTCAAGCTGTTTTCTGACTTCAGATTGGTCAAGACCATCCACATGGTGCAACTGGGGCATTGAAAACGCTGAGGATTTAGTCTTCCCTAAAAGTACAACTGTGGGAGAAGAACTCGAGACGCTACAAAAAAATACTTGCAACAGCAGTTAAATTAACCTACATTTTTTCCAACTCCGATGGTCGGCAGGTCTGCAAGGACACCAAGATGACATGCTAAACCAAAACCTGCTGAAAATATATTTATTAGAGGATGACCCATTCACATATATTACTACAGCTAATGCAGCTTGCCACAAATATGCATAACCTAACAAGATGTATTGTATCACGAGGATTATATGTTAAGGGCTTCAGGGATTACAAACGAACTCATTCTTTCATAAACACAGAAATCACCTTAGTCTGACAAACTAAGATCAATGGAAAAGAAAATCCAATAACACTGCATACATATTATATGATTCTAGAACCTAATTTCACATGTGCAGTGTATTCTACTACTGCCAAACTTGCTACTATTACTTGAAAACTGTAAAGAGTGCATAAGTGTGACTGTAATTGGTCTGTTACCTCGTGGATGGAGTAACCCATTTCCATCAACCATGAGTAACTGCCAAAGCAGAATGATAAACCTTAGAAAATGCACTGCTAAAGAAAGATGATTACTACATGTTGAATTAGAGGACTACTACTGTGATATGTAAAATGTAAATTCACATGAGATTTTAATCCAAAACGAAATCTCTGCCTGCATAGTACTGTACTTTTTGTTCTCGTCATCACAGGCACACCAACAGGAAATAAGGCATGCAACGCCATGAGATAGTTCAGAATGTATCCTCAGTAACCCTATTTGCCAAAGAATCGTTACATCTAGTTCCTATTCCCTTATGTGGACATTTCGGCAAGTGATCTCATCTAACTTAAGCATGCTTGCAATTTTTTCTTCTACGGAAGTTCCTGTTTGCTAACAGAAGTGCTATACAGAACATCATGTTCTAAATTAGTGTTATTCACCAAATACAGAGCACCAAATCTAAGATTAGTACAGTTGCAAGCACCACAAAGGATAATTCTACCTGAGGGTAAAAATGATGAGCATTGATCTTCATCTTCTCCAGGAGTCCTAGAAGAATGGGGGCCTGCACAGGTACATAGTTTTCTAACATATGATACATGCAGATTATGTAACTGAAGAAAGATAAATGACCACAGATGTTTGCAACCAAACAAGGAAGCAAAGCCAATCACGATTACCTCTCCTATGTTCTATGATAAGTAGACATTGCCCTGGCAATACAAGACTCACTTCTGACTCTAGAGATAACAATAAGCTGAAGGCATGTCGAGCACGTAACAAATAAAACTGATTGCATCAGAGTTTTTTCAGCCTGATTTGCACATCTGAGACTACCGTCCAAACTTAATAAACTTTGTACCACTGATGCAAGTAAGACAAGATTGTTCAGTGATACAACAGTAGTCCAAGAATTTTATCTTACTTACTTACAGTCAAAGCAAATTAAACTGTAGAGGTCCAACTGAAGAACAAAGTGTCTACCATAGATAAACTGCACGTGTCTATATTCTCATTGTTCCAAACAAATTTCAACGAAAGAGAGCGCATATGGTGTGCCATACCTCTCTGAAAGCAAGAAAACCCGGAATGTACGGCACTTGCATCCGGACAACATCGAACTCCTCATGGACGATTTCCAAGGTATCGGCATCCAGAACCACCACCGCGGCACACGCCGTAGAAGGGTCTTCCTTGAGGAAGCTAATGTCAACCCCACCTATATACTTCAGTCTGCCCCTGGCATCATTCTGATCCGACTTCGAGCTCGCCGAAGGTAAAGACCACTCGAAATCATCCTCGAGAACGAGCCTACCCTTGAGCGCATCCTGCGTCCTGCATCACCAGACAACATGGATCGAATCTACTCCCTTTGATTCAACCGGAGATGAACTGAATCGACAGCTCATGGAATCGATAGGTTGGGCATATACAGACCTCGCCCATTGTTGCTTCTGTAGCTCCAGATCAGAGCCGTCTCCTCCTCTATCCATCCCCCTTCTGGTTCCTGCTCGCGCGGTGGTCAGGCGCTCTCGGGGGGAGATGGGAACCTAGGAATTTCAGGCTGGATCGGGCGATTCGGTTTAACAAGCGCTGGGGATTGAGGAATCGATCGATGGCTTCCGCAGCAGCTATGCGCGCGTCTACTACGCGGCGCGGCAGCTTCCGATTAGGGCCAGGGGAACAACGGGCGGGCGAAGCAGGCAGCGGGAAACGCGCCGCGGTTCTCACCTGTCGCGGCGGGGGCGCCCGGTCGATGCCGGCGGCCGAGCTTTTCCTCTCCGGGAACAGGCCGACGACTCTCTCTCTGTTTTTTTTACTCGGCTTTGGGCTGATGATAACGGTGGTTCCTGGGCTCCTCGTTGTTCACTTTCGTTTCCTCGTTGATTTCCCCTTAAAAACAACATTCTTTAGTGATTTGCCTAAAAAAAGTCCTATCATATACACGCGCATACACTCACCCCTATAAACACACACACGCACATCCTACCCCTATGAGCACCTCTGAAAGACTGAGCCGGCATATCATCTTCAGATTTACGAAGTCACCATAAGCGCCTCGTCGTCGACGGAAACATCTCCTCCCACTGAATGCGCATCGCCGGAAATCCTGAAATAAATCCAGGAATAAATGCGAGCACCAGAATTTGAACCCTGGTAGACTGGGGATACCACAGTCCCTCTAACCATCCAACCACAAGTTGGTTTGCAAAAAAAATTCCTCGTTGACATGTGAGGGAAGTGCACATTTCAACACTCAGCTCTTGCCCTGGTCTAATCTACAAACCGCAACTCTAATACTCCGAACTCTTTAAACCGGCCAGGATTCAACCCTCCCCTCCCCACACCCTGGTTTTGACCACATTGACCATCCGGTCAGCAAGCAACTTGGCAAAAAAATTCAAATTTCCAGAGAATAAAAAATTCCAGAAAAATAAACAAATTCTAAATTTGGGAAAAATGAAATTCCACAATAATTTTCATTAATGTAAGTTTTTTTCGAAACTTTCCTAAAATTCTTAGTATTATTTTCCTAAGTTCACAGGTTTTTTTCCAAATTTTTGCGGAATTTTGAATTTCTGACAAAATTCGGGCAAAAGTTTAATTTCAATATAATTTTCATTGTTCTCTTGATTTGACATATTTTTTGCAAAAAATGATGGAAAATATAATTTTTGACAAAAGTCGGCAAAAAATTGGGCAGAATATTATTGCTTTTGTTTAGTTTTTTTATTTTAAAATATTTATTTCACATAATTTACTTGATTTTAGAAATTTTACAAAAATATTTTTTGTTTTTTCTGGCGTTTTTTGATTTTACAGATATTTTTTTTTCACTTGAAATTTTGATTTTTTTGCGGACATGGCTTGATGACTGGTCAACAGGTCAAAACCGTCAACTGTGTCAAAACCACGGTGTGGGGAGGAGAGGGTTGAATTCTGGCCGATTATAAGAGTTTGGGATTGATTTTTAGACGGCATTACATTTGAGAGGTGTAGATTATACTAAGGCAAGAGTTGAGGGTTGAAATATGCACTTCTCTCAAAAGATGCATACAATCTGAAGGTTCGTCTTTTTTCCCGTGGCAATGAAACTGTCCTAGTTCTGGTTGACATGTTCTTTTTTTTTTTACTTCTACTACGGGGAATGAATCCTGCCTGCAGCAGGTCCTCAATCAATCCTATCTTAATCTTAATCGACAAGTTCACTAGATATTTATGCCGACCAGTTTTTCTCAGATATTTATATAAATTTATACTGACCAGGTTTTCTCAAATTTTACACTGACCAGGTTTTGTCCTTCATATTCTAATACGAACGATTTTCGCAACAAACAACATACCACAACACATGCTTAACAGATGCAGACCTTCGCAGACGAAAATAGAAACCTTCATCTTACAGAGCTATGTGTAACGTTAGAACCAGTCGTAGAAAAACAATTTCAACTAAAATGGTGAACTCTGAAAGCTCAAGACCAAACAATAGATGTTGCCTGTTTTAAATTCCATGTCACCCACAAAGAGAACATCACGGTCAGCTTAGTGCATGCCTTTCATGTTATGTTCTTCGCCGAAAGCACGGTAATTTCATTTTAACACGCGATATATATATACATCCAATTACAGTTGCTAGCAATCAAACGGAACTTCTTTTAAGGGTTCCCAAATTACTGATCTCCTCCTCCTTCATGCTGCCTGGGCATGCTGTCAACCTTAATTTCAAGAAGGCTCTCAACAGGCTGCCTGCACATGGGGCATTTGTTGGTCTGGAACCTTAATGTCTGAGCACACTCCCTGCATAGGCACTGCAAAAAGAGCACACGACATGATTTTCAGTTTCACTGGTTTCATGAAGATGACAGGTCAACAAAATATGGCTTACATCTGCCACATAAGATAAAATGGTTGCATCTTGAGGAATAAATGAAACAGGATTGTATTAATTTCAGCTGGATGCATGAGAAAAGGTAGAAACATTGGGCACGCTGCTACAGACACAAGGTTAGCGTGTTGGTTTCAAGCTAGGGGCCAGTTTGCAGTTGATATACTGTGCCATGCTGCACTGCCATATATGCCCATATGGCCCATATCTGTAGTAATTTTGAAGATTTTGCAGTGTTTCCAACTATGTACATACAAAACAGAAATTTGTGATATTTACATTTTGTGGCTTTGGTAAGTACTAATTCTTCCATCTATGGGCAATTACAAATGAGGCCTGATGTGCTCTAAAACTTTTCCTATTCATTTGCCAGGAAAGCATGGAAGCAGTGCAGGATGTATCTTTAACAAAATAGCAAGCATTGAAGAAAGCAGAAAGAAATGGGAATGGATATTACAAGTAACTAGCTAAACAGCAAGACTTGATAAACTTTCCTGATAAGAAACGAATAGTTATTTCGATGCATGCTAACCAGATTACCGAGTGCGCTTCACAGCAACTGTGGGTGCTTTTTAATGTTAATCAAATATGCAATGATGAATGTGCACACAAAAAAAAAACCAAAAAGAAAATTCCACAATGAAATAAGAACCAAGAACTCTACAAAACTGATACTAACTTTGTTAGAAAAATACTCTAGATGATGTTTTAGACAGTGACATGACATCCAGCAATCATCTTTCATCATTTCTTTTTGTACATCTTAGAAGAGAAGTATAAAATACTCCCTCCGTTCCTAAATATAAGTCTTTTTAGAGATTCCAATATGGACTACATACGGAGCAAACTGCGTGAATCTACATTCTAAAATATGTCTATACACATTTGTATGTAGTCTATATTGAAACCTAAAAGACTATATTTAGGAACAGAGGGAGTATTATATTATGACATATTATTCCACAAATATAATAAAAATATTTTCACTTTGCCATTTAGTCACAGTTAGAACTCTTTGACAACACGCTTTCTAGGATGTAATGCATTTGTGGATGGGGGTAACATAACTAATCTTGCCAGGCCTGTTTCCATCCTAATTATCTTTAAGAAGAAAGGTTATCCATTTTTACATTTAAAACAAGTTTCAACAGCCATAAGCCTTATATCTACATCAATACATCTAAAGGACATTTAGTACGAAAGGATAACCTACCATATGCCTGCATGGAAGAACAGTTGTATCTCTTGGTTCTGTTAGACAAACCACACATTCTTTTCCAGAATCATCCTCATTAACATTCCTGTCAGCTGTGTTCCTGTCCCCAATACCATATATCTCCTGCAAGACATATCTAGTTCCATTTACCCACAGTATCTGCTGCACAATGTTGATCCCATATTCAGCACTGTCTTTCTTAACAAACACAGCAAATTTAACCAAAGACTTCGAGTCTTCAGCATCATGTTCCCTTTCTAATTCTTGGTTGCTTGGCACACCCACTTCCACTTTGAATGCGAGAGGAAATACACGATCCTCCCCAACCTTAGTTAGATCAGATTCCTCAAACATTGAGAGCTTGATTCCAGTTCCACTTGGTTGCCTGAACTCCTGTCCATGACCTTCCTTAAAAGTTACCGTGACAGGTTTGAGCAAATTTTCCTTTGTACCCTTCAGGACACAGTCATCACCTTCTTGTGCAAAGAAGTAAACTGTTATGCTGTTCGCAGGATCAGAAATTAAGAGTCAGTATTTGATTAAAAATAACATGACAGTCTTGTCATCAAAATATTAAAAGAAGCAGGGGCACGTAGTACACAGATACAAAGCATGAGATGCTACTAAACACTATGCAACAAATGGGCATAACGTGGGGATAGCCTAACCTCGGAATGGGACAGAGCCAGGCATGCATTTGGAGAAATTCATGAAGCATAGCTTTGCCATGGTAAAATTACAGAAGGTAGTAGACAGCCCAAGACCATTAAAGCTCCATTGAGCCTCACGTATCCTGAGTTTTTCACTTTCCCACACATGAATATGATTAAGTTCAGATTCCATACCTAGAGCTACTACTTCCTTCAACAACAAGCCGTGCAAACAATATACGGTACTCTATAATATATCAAGTGAAGATGTCCATTCTTCACCAAGCCAAGCACATACATGAGTCATAAATGTGCCATAAATCTGTTTCTACAGGTTACTGCTCCTTGTTACTCGGACTCAAATATGAAGAACTCAGAAAACCGACACAGAATGTCCCAGTTTTGTTCAAATGGACAACAAAATACATAACAAAAGTATCATGTGTCTCCAACCAAACATGAAAGTATCATGGCTCCAACAAAATATGTACATGACGGCAGAAATTCTACACCGGCTAACTAATATCATCACGGGATAAATCCCAATGATCGGCCACAAGGGTCCACAACGACACTACAGGCCACCATCTAATCAGCAAAACAGAGAAGAGTACGAGGGGGGAGGGGGGTGGGGGGGTGGGGGGGCTGACCTCCCGGGGGCGTCGGCGTCGAAGGAGAAGGCGAGCAGGTGGCCGCCGTCGTCCTCGTCGCGCTCCAGGCGCAGGGTATGCCCCTTGACGTTGACGCCGGCGCTCACCGCAACGGCCCTGTGCCGCTCCACGTGCGTGGGGAACGGCACCGGCGGCGGCGCGGCGGCGCCCGGGCGCCATGGCGGGTACTGGTGGTAGTACGGCGGGGGCACCCCGTGTAGATGAGGCCGCGGCGGTGGCAGGTTGGGGCGGCCGCTGCTTCCGGCGTTGCCCATCGGCGCGTCGCCGTCGCCTTCGTGCTGCGATTTAGGTTCTTGCTTGACTTTTAGTCGAGTTTTGGTGGGGGATAGACTGCAACTTTGGTTAGGCTATGGCCTATGGGTAAGAGCATCCAAATCCCACCCTCAAACGACCGCTGATGCTAGTGGACACTGACCGGTCAGATCTTATAATTGATGTTACGCATATGAGTATCTCATATTTCATTCTCTAAATTCATATAAACCATGCAAAAGAAAATCCTACGTACTACGCAAATCACGCTGGCCTAAGCTACACTTCGTCGTTGAAGATGTACATGACGTCCATGCCGGGCGCCGGGTAGATGGGCGCGTAGGAGGGCACCGACTCCTCCTTATCCATATACACGAGCATCTCCTCAACGCCTGTGGCGTGCTCCACCTCCGCCTCCTGCAGATGACGGCGGTTGGCCTCCGCCTCCGACCGGAGAGAATCGACGATTGTCTGATGTTCTGCCCGTAGATCTGCGTCCCCGACGTCCCCCACGTCCTCCTCCTCCTACTCCTCCGAATCAAGCGCATCCGGATGTAGCCCCGTGGCGATCTGGGCTTCGTGCCTAGCCCAAATCTGCTCAAGGAGCTGCAGTTTGCGCTCTGAGGTTAGATATGTGTAGCTTCTTACCCGGCGGCGTGGTGGCATGGCTAGTAGTGGCGGAGGACGGCGAGTGGCTGACGAGTGGAACGTGGCAGCAACGGTGGCCGGAAGGGGAGGAAATGTGGACATGTAGGGTTTCAGTGTCGGTGGTTGGCTTAAATTAGTCAGGCTAGGACACCATGCGGCCCGCTGGAGTAGCGCCATGCAGCGTCAACGGACCAATGGAGGAGACAAGTTTTGGACCGCGGATTTCAAAGTGTTTTCATGTGGGACCAGGGCATTAGGCCGACGTGGCAGACGTAGCCGTTCATGCCCGAGCCTCCCCATATCCGCCCTGGATTGGGCTGGATATGAGGGGTGTAGGTCAACCTGGGCATTTTAGCCCTGTTTGAAGGGCCTGGGTGGGTCGGGTATTTTTGACCGGTCAGTGACCGATCGGTCAACCTGGGCGTTTGAGGGTTGTTTCAGGCACATGGCTGTAGAAGCTCTAAGGCCAGCTCCAACGCGCCAGGACGCGGATTTGGCACCTTTTTTCCTTTAGGTCGGGGTGGCTCACACCATCGTTTGCGTGGCTAATGTGTCCAACCGGTCGATCCATTTGATCTGTCCCTTTACCAAATTCTCTTAATTTGGACATTTTATGTATGTTAATCACATAAGCAAATGAAAATAAAAATATTGCACATGATTAAACAAATAATTCACATAGTTTAGATCACAATAAATAAAACTCATAGTTTACAATCAAACTAATTTGAAATTGTACCAAATACATTAACTAGGTAGTATCCCTTGTGTATTGGTGACCATTGATCTCAGAGTTGACCCTTGGCGACTTTCCTTCTGAAAGCCCTGCGAACATTCGAGAACGCTGAAGCACGTTGATATCATTGTGAGAACCCGCCATGCCAAAAAGAAGGGCCAAATCCAGAGATCTTGTGATGCCACAACTTCAAGTATGACCATGCAAGCTTTAACATGTCTCTTGTATTGCCTCTACGAAGCAAACAAACAGTTCTTCTACTTCAAGTGCATACAATCTATGCTTTCAAGCATTCCTGGAAAGCCCCGAGATTCATTGATAGCTAACAGCCCAGTTGTATCTGCATCAGTTGGTTCTCTCAAGTATTTTGGGGCCAAACATTGCAACCAAAGCTTTGTAGAACTTGTATAATGACGCAAGGCATGTGGACTCACTCACGTGGGCATACTTATCCACAAGATCACCAGGAATTCTGTATGCAAGCATGCGAACAGATGTGGTACATTTCTCGTAAGAGGAGAAGCCAACATTTCCAATGACATCATACTTGCATTCGAAGTAATCATCATATGCCACCACTCCCTCCTGAATACAGTTGAACACATGTCTCGCCATTCGAAAGTGTCGCCGAAAAAGTTTGAGAGGGAATAGTGGGTCATTAAACTTGAAATAATCATTGTAGAGTAGGCAATGGATGCTCTTTCTATTAAGATTCAACCTTGGGGCTTGGCCCGGGATCGATCCCCTAAACCTTGGTCGTTGCCTAGCAATGTGCTCATTAACGACCAAAGTAGCTATCACGACATCATCATCATATTTCCATCAGTCTCTCACTTACACTAGAGTCAATAATCTAGTTGCACAAATTCTCTAACACCAATGGCATTATAGTGTTGCTCATGCTTTGTTTGTGGTATAGACTTCGTTAATGGATCTGACATCTTCAAGTTCGTGTGTTCATGCATAGCTTTGCATCTCCACACTCCACAAAATTCAGAACTTATGTGGAATCTGCTTTGTATATGTTTGAACTCCTGATAGGACCTTGGTTTCTTAGCTTGGGATATGACACCACTATTCTAAGTAGTGCTCCATTGGCTCAAGCGCACTTGAAACCATACCAAGCTCGGTGATGAACTTCTTGATCCAAACACCCTTGATCGCCACTTCTAAAGTGGCTATATATTCGACCTCTATTGTAGAAACCGCCACAGTTTTCTACTTGGAACAATTCCAACTTATTGTGTGTCACCGTTATGTGTATTCACAAAACCTTGATTGAATCGAAGAACGTCCGGATCAATGGTGAAGACTGCATTAGTGTAACTATTTACAATCGTCATGCATCGGTGTAACACTTTAGAACAGTTCTTCATTATGTCCTTTTACGAGAAATATGTCTTAGAACTTCTCAAGTACTTAAGGATATTTTTCGATGTAGTCCACTTGATAAACACCTTGTTCATGTTGGGTATCCTCCTCATAAAACATAGAGACATAGGACCTAGCTGGTTGTGTACATACCATAACTTATATGATAAATCCATACACAAATGACTACTACACAACTTTATTCTTGTAGACTCTCTTGGGCCTCCAAGCGTAGAGTTGTAACACCCCCATTTATAATCGTGCACTAATCATACACGCATCATGCATGGCCACGAACAGTGACTAACGATTAATATCACAACACAACTCTACAACACAAATTTATACATAAATATTTATATTACAAGCCAGGACCATTAGGACCCATAACACATAAGTCATCAAAGCAAATATTATCTTAGTACAGAGATAGTTAGACAAGTTCTGCCTTAAGAAGGCTGAGCAAAACAACGACACTAGATTGAATGGAGAGGCCTCCTGCGTGGGACCCCCGGACTACTCCTAGTCATCTGTCTCCTCGTAGTAAGCACCAACGGGGTAACCTGCATCCGCGGTGCTACCAACTGTTGCGGCAACCTGGTCAAATGAAAAGAGTGGCAAAACAACGGTGAGTACTCATCCGAAGTACTCGCAAGATTTACATCAGATCTATACTAGATATGCATCGGTATCAAAGGAATGGGGTAGTATCTATGGACTAAACTGCAGAATGCCAGAGTAAAGGGGGAGAAGCACATCCTATCAAAGACTACATCTTTCAGCATTAGAAGAAAGGAGCGTATATAGTATCATCTTATATCAACATATAGCAATAATCCTGCCCGGAGATCGTCTCCTCGTCTCCCTGAGAGAAAGCGACACCGGGGGTATCTGACTCTCATATGGGTATGTTTTAACAAGTATCCGATTTTAGTTGTAAGAAGTCGGGATAGAACTCAAAGTCATCCTATTACCGTGGACACGACTATTCGAATAGATTACTTCCTTGCAGGGGTGCATCACATTACCCGATACGCTCGATTACCTCTGGCCGGACACACTTTTCGGGTAATGCCCGGCCTCGGATAATCGACATGCCGTAGTCCAACCTAGGCTTCCCAGAGAGGTCAACACGCCGGTCTAGATCCTAAGGACAAAGGGGTCATGGACCAATCGCCCTAAGCACTCCTGCATGCTGCGTGACTGGACGGGGACCAAAGCCCACATCAGTATACACAAGAAGGCGATTACCGTTCACCCCGAAAATCAGCCCGCCTCTTTGAACATCTGGGTAGCTTTCGGGAGAATCGTACGATGCCAAGGGGCCCATAAACCATTATCCGACGCGATTGTTAGTGCGTATATGCCAATGACAGTCTCAGATCAAATACACCGAACTCGTCAAGCGTATTATTATGAAATAACTGCGGACAATGACAAGGACCAGGCCCACCTCTCTCCTAGGTGGTCTCTACCTGCCATGTCATTCCACCACAGAGAATCTCTCGTGTCGGCTATCGGGACAGGTCCCGAGCTACCACCACAACCTAGGTGATACCACTAACAGTCATCCGCCATAGTGAATCACTCCCGAGTGCTCTCCGAGCCGACCCGGCTTCAGTATGAAAATGTTTAGTGTGGTAGTATATAATTTAAAGAAGTAATAGTCTTCATCGGCATCTCGTTGCAGTCCATCTCGCTCCATGCGAAGTCCGGGGTCCACCGAAGTAACATATATAGTATGGAGTATAAGGCATACACGTGATGTTGCCTGAAGGGATCACGACCCGATAGTATAGCACGACAGATGAACAACGATGTAGGGCCACTGATGAGACTGTTGGGGAACGTAGTAATTTCAAAATTTTCCTAAGCACACGCAAGATCATGGTGATGCATAGCAACGAGCGGGGAGAGTGAGTCCACGTACCCTCGTAGACCGAAAGCGGAAGCATTAGCACAACGCGGTTGATGTAGTCGTATGTCTTCATGATCCAACCGATCCAAGTACCGAACGTACGGCACCTCCGAGTTCAGCACACGTTCAGCTCGATGACGTCCCATGAACTCCGATCCAGCAGAGCTTTGCGAGAGAGTTTCATTAGCACGACAGTGTGATGGCGGTGTTGATGATGCTACCGACGCAGGGCTTCGCCTAAGCACCGCTATGATATTACCGAGGTGGAATATGGTGGAGGGGGGCACCGCACACGGCTAAGAGATCAATGATCAATTGTTGTGCCTAGAGGTGCCCCCTGCCCCCGTATATAAAGGAGGGACAGGAGGAGGGGCGACCAAGGAGGAGGAGGCGCGCCCAAGGGGGGCAATCCTACTCCAAGTAGGATTCCCCCCTCTTTCCTAGTCCAAGTAGGAGAGGGGAAGGAAGGGGAGGAAAAGAAGAAGGAAAGGGGGGCCGGCCCCCTAGTCCAATTCGGTTTGGGCTAGGGGCGCGCCTAGTAGCCGCCTCTCCTCTTCCTCCACATGGGCCCATGAGGCCCAATAACCCCCCCCCCCCGGGAGGTTCCGGTAACCTCCCGGTTCTCCGGTATTTATCCGATAACCCCCGGAACTCATCTGGTATCCGAATATAACCTTCCAATATATCAATCTTAACGTCTCTACCATTTAGAGACTCCTCGTCATGGCCTTGATCACATCCGGGACTCCGAACTGAAGGAAATATGCCCTAGAGGCAATAATAAAGTTATTATTTATTTCCTTATATCATGATAAATGTTTATTATTCATGGTAGAATTGTATTAACCGGAAACACAATACATGTGTGAATATATAGACAAACAGAGTGTCACTAGTATGCCTCTACTTGACTAGCTTGTTAATCAAAGATGGTTATGTTTCCTAACCATGGACAAAGAGTTGTTATTTGAATAACAGGATCACATCATTAATTGAATGATCTGATTGACATGACCCATTCAGTTAGCTTAGCACCCGATCGTTTAGTATGTTGCTATTGCTTTCTTCATGACTTATACATGTTCCTATGACTATGAGATTATGCAACTCCCGTTTACCGGAGGAACACTTTGTGTGCTACCAAACGTCACAACGTAATCGGGTGATTATAAAGGTGCTCTCAGGTGTCTCCAAAGGTACTTGTTGGGTTGGCGTATTTCGAGATTAGGATTTGTCACTCGAATGTCGGAGAGGTATCTCGGGCCCTCTCGGTAATGCACATCACTTAAGCCTTGCAAGCATTGCAACTAATGAGTTAGTTGCGAGATGATGTATTACTGAACGAGTAAAGAGACTTGCCGGCAACGAGATTGAACTAGGTATTTGATACCGACGATAGAATCTCGGCAAGTAACATACCGATGACAAAGGAACAACGTATGTTGTTATGCGGTCCGACCGATAAAGATCTTCGTAGAATATGTAGGAACCAATATGGGCATCCAGGTCCCGCTATTGGTTATTGACCGAGACGTGTCTCGGTCATGTCTACATTGTTTTTGAACCGTAGGGTCCGCACGCTTAAGGTTTCGATGATGTTTTATTATGAGTTTATGAGTTTTGATGTACCGAAGGAGTTCGGAGTCCCGGATGAGATCGGGGACATGACGAGGAGTCTCGAAATGGTCGAGACGTAAAGATCGATATATTGGACGACTATATTCGAGTTCGGAAGGTTCCGAGTGATTCGGTATTTATCGAGTCTGGGAGAGTTACGGGAATTCGCCGGGGAAAGGTATTGGGCCTTATTGGGCCATATGGGAAAGAGAGAGGGGCTGCCTAGGGCAGGCCGCGCGCCCTCCCATGGCCTAGTCCGAATTGGACTAGGTGGAGGGACCGCACCCCCTCCTTCCTTCCCTTCTCTCTTCCCCTTCCTTGTCTCCTACTCCTACTACTTGGAAGGTCTCCTAGTTGGACTAGGAAAGGGGGAATCCTACTCCCGGTTGGAGTAGGACTCCCCTAGGGCGCGCCATAGAGAGGGCCGGCCCTCCCCTCCTCCACTCCTTTATATACGGGGGCAGGGGGCACCCCATAGACACACAAGTTGATCTTCGTGATCGTTCCTTAGCCGTGTGCGGTGCCCCCCTCCATGATATTTCACCTCGGTCATATTGTAGCGGTGCTTAGGCGAAGCCCTACGACAATTGAACATCAAGATCGTCACCACGCCGTCATGCTGACGGAACTCCTCCCCGAAGCTTTGCTGGATCGAAGCCCGGGGAGCGTCATCGAGCTGTACGTGTGTCAAGAACTCGGAGGTGCCGGAGTAACGGTGCTTGGATCGGTTGGACCGGGAAGACGTACGACTACTTCCTCTATGTTGCGTCAACGCTTCCGCTTCGGTCTACGAGGGTACGTAGACAACACTCTCCCCTCTTGTTGCTATGCATCACCATGATCTTGCATGTGCATAGGAATTTTTTTGAAATTACTACGTTCCCCAACAGTGGCATCAGAGCCTAGGTTTTATGGTTTGATGTTATATGCACGAGTAGAACACAAGTGAGTTGTGGGCGATATAAGTCATACTTCTTACCAGCATGTCATACTTTGGTTCGGCGGTATTGTTGGATGAAGCGGCCCGGACCGACATTACACGTACGCTTACGCGAGACTGGTTTTACCGCCGTGCTTTGCACACAGGTGACTAGCGGGTGTCAGTTTCTTCAACTTTAGTTGAACCGAGTGTGGCTATGCCCGGTCCTTGCGAAGGTTAAAACAGCACCAACTTGACGAACTATCGTTGTGGTTTTGATGCGTAGGTAAGAACGGTTCTTGCTCAGCCCTTAGCAGCCAAGTAAAAATTTGCAACAACAAAGTAGAGGACGTCCAACTTGTTTTTGCAGGACATGTTGTGATGTGATATGGTCAAGACGTGATAAGATATAAGTTGTTGTATGAGATGATCATGTTTTGTTGAAGTTATCGGCAACTGGCAGAAGCCCTATGGATGTCTCTTTGTTGCATAAGATGCAAGTGCCAAATAATTGCTTTACTTTATCGCTATACGATAGCAATAGTTGCAAGAGCAATAGTTGGTGAGACAACCATGTGATGACACATTGATATAGATCAAGATGATGAAGATCATGGTGTCGTGCCGGTGATGATAGAGATCATGACAGTACTTTGGAGATGGAGATCAAAGGCGCAAGATGATCATGGCCATATCATGTCACATATTTTGATTGCATATGATGTTTATCTATTATACATCTTATTCTTGCTTTGATTGACGGTAGCATTTTAAGAAGATCTCTCACTAATTATCAAGAAGTGTTCTCCCGAGTATGCACCGTTGCCAAAGTTCGTCGTGCCTGCACACCACATGATGATCGGGTGTGATAAGCTCTCGTCCATCTACAACGGGTGCAAGCCAGTTTTGCACACGCGAATACTCAGTTAAACTTGACGAGCCTAGCATATGCGAGATATGGCCTCGGAGCATGGAGACCGAAAGGTCGAGCGTGAAGCATATAGTAGATATGATCAACATAGTGATGTTCACCATTGAAAACTACTCCATCTCACGTGATGATCGGTTATGGTTTAGTTGATTTGGACACGTGATCACTTAGATGACTAGAGAGATGTCTGTCTAAGTGGGAGTTCTTAAGTAATATGATTAATTGAACTTAAATTTATCATGAACTTAGTCCTGGTAGTATTTTGCAAATTATGTTGTAAGATCAATAGCTTGCGTTGTTGTTTTCATATGTTTATTTTGATATGTTCCTAGAGAAATTGTGTTGAAAAATGTTAGTAGCAATGATGCGGATTGGATCCGCGATCCGAGGTTTATCCTCATTGCTGCACGTAAGAATTATGTCCTTAATGCACCGCTAGGTGACGGACCTATTGCAGGAGCGTATGCGGCGTTATGAACGTTTGGCTAGCTCAATATGATGACTACTTGATAGTTTTGTGCACCATGCTTTATGGCTTAGAATCGGGACTTCAAAGATGTTTTGAACATCATGGACCATTTGAGATGTTCCAGGAATTGAAGTTAATATTTCAAGCAAATACCTGAGTTGAGAGATATGAAGTCTCCAACAAGTTCTATAGCTAAAAGATGGAGGAGAATCGCTCAACTAGTGAGCATGTGCTCAGATTGTCTGGGTACTACAATCGCTTGAATCAAGTGGGAGTTAATCTTCCAGATAATATAGTGATTGACAAAATTCTCTAGTCACCATCACCAAGTTAGTAGAACTTCGTGATGAACTATAGTATGCAAGGGATGATGAAAATGATTCCCGAGTTTTTCATGATGATGAAATCGATGAAGGTAGAAATCAAGAAAGAACATCAAGTGTTGATGGTTAACAAGACCACTAGTTTCAAGAAAAGGGCAAAGGGATAGAAGGGAACTTCAAGAAGAAGAGCAAAGCAAGTTGCTGCTCAAGTGAAGAAATCCAAGTCTAGACCAAAGCCTGAAACTGAGTGATTACAATGCAAAGGAAATGGTCACTGGAAGCGGAAATGCCCTGAATATTTGGTGGATAAGAAGGATGGCAAAGTGAACAAGGGTATATTTGATATACAGGGTATTGATGTGTACCTTACTAGTATTTATAGTAACCCCTGAGTATTTGATACTTGTTCGGTTGCTAAGATTAGTAACTCGAGACAGGAGTTACAGAATAAACAGAGACTAGTTGAAGGGGAAGTGACGATAAGTGTTGGAAATAGTTCCAAGATTTATATGATCATCATCGCACACTCCCTATACTTTCGGGATTAGTGTTAAACCTAAATAAATGTTATTTGGTGTTTGCATTGAGCATGTATATGATTTGGTCGTGTTTATTGCAAAACGGTTATTCATTCAAGTAAGAGAATAAACTGTTGTTCTGTTTACATGAATAAAACCTTATATGGTTACACACCCAATGAAAATGGTTCATTGGATCTCGATCGTAGTGATACACATATTCATAATATTGAAACCAAAAGATGCAAACTTAATAATGATAGTGCAACTTATTTGTGGCACTGCCGTTTAGGTCATATTGGTGTAAAGCGCATAAAGAAACTCCATGCTGATGGGATTTCGGAATCACTTGGTTATGAATCATTTGATGCTTGCGAACCGTGCCTTTTGGGCAAGATGACTAAAACTCCGTTCTCTAGAACAATGGAACAAGCTACTGACTTATTGGAAATAATACATACCGATGTATGCAATCCAATGAGTGTTGATGCTCGTGGCAAGTATCATTATTTTCTGACCTTCACAAGATGATTTGAGCAGATATGGGTATATCTACTTGATGAAACATAAGTCTGAAATAGTTGAAAGGTTCAAAGAATTTCAGAGTGAAGTGGAAAAATCATCGTAACAAGAAAATAAAGTTTCTGCGATCTGATCGCGGAGACGAATATTTGAGTTACGAGTTTGGTCTTCAATTAAAACAATGTGGAATAGTTTCACAGCTCACGCCACCTGGAACACCACAACGTTATGGTGTGTCCAAACATCATAACTGCACTTTATTGGATATAGTGCAATCTATGATGTTTCTTACCAATTTACCAATATCGTTTTGGGATCATGCATTAGAGATAGCTGCATTCACGTTAAATAGGGCACCATCTAAATCCGTTGAGACGACACTATATGAACTGTGGTTTAGCAAGAAACCAAAGTTGTCGTTTCTTAAAGTTTGGGGCTGCGATGCTTATGTGAAAAAGTTTCATCTTGATAAGCTCGAACCCAAATCGGAGAAGTGCGTCTTCATAGAATACCCAAAGGAAATTGTTGGTTACACCTTCTATCATAGATCCGAAGGCAAGATATTCGTTGCTAAACATGGATCCTTTCTAGAGAAGGAGTTTCTCTCAAAAGAAGTGAGTGGGAGAAAAGAAGAACTTGATGAGGTAACTGTACCTTCTCCCGAATTGGAAAATTGTTCATCACTGAAATCAGTTCCAGTGATTTCTACACCAATTAGTGAGGAAGCTAATGATGATGATCATGAAACTTCAGATCAAGTTACTACAAAACCTCGTAGGTCTTCCAAAGTACAGTCCGCACCAGAGTAGTACGGTAATACTGTTCTGGAAGTCATGTTACTAGACCATGATGAACCTACGAACTATGAGGAAGCGATGATGAGCCAAGATTCCACAAAATGGTTTGAGGCCATGAAATCTGAGATTCGATCCATGTATGAGAACAAAGTATGGACTTTGATGGATTTGCCCGATGATCGACAAACCATAGAAAATAAATGGATCTTCAAGAGGAAGACGGACATTGGTAGTAGTGTTACTATCTACAAAGCTAGATTTGTCAAAAAAGGTTTTTGACAAAGTTCAAGGTGTTGACTACAATGAGATTTTCTCAACTGTAGCAATGCTTAAGTCTGTCCGAATCATGTTAGCAATTGCCACAATTTATGAAATATGGAAAATGGATGTCAAAACTGCATTCCTTAATGGTTTTCTCAAAGAAGAGTTGTATATGATGGAACCAGAAGGTTTTGTCAATCCTAAAGGTACTAACAAAATGTGCATTCTCCAGCAATCCATCTATGGACTGGTGCAAGCATCTCGGAGTTGGAATATACGCTTTGATGAGTTGATCAAAGCATATAGTATTGTACAGACTTACGGTGAAGCCTGTATTTACAAGAAAGTGAGTGGGAGCACTACAGCATTTCTGATAAGTATATGTGAATGACATATTGTAGATCGGAAATAATATAGAATTATTCTGCAAAGCATAAAGGATTGTTTGAAAGGAGTTTTTCAAAGAAAGACCTCGGTGAAGCTGCTTACATATTGAGCATCAAGATCTATAGAGATAGATCAAGATGCTTGATAAGTTTTTTCAATAAGTACATACCTTGACAAGATTTTGAAGTAGTTCAAAATGGAACAATCAAAGAAAGAGTTCTTGCCTGTGTTATAAGGTGTGAAATTGAGTAAGACTCAAAACTCGACCACGGCAGAAGATAGAAAGAGAATGAAAGTCATTCCCTATGCCTTGGCCATAGGTTCTATAAAGTATGCCATGCTGTGTACCAGATCTATTGTATACCCTACAATCGAGTTTGGCAAGGAGTACAATAGTGATCTAGGAGTAGATCATTTGGACGGTCAAAAAATTATCCTTAGTGGAATAAGGATATGTTTCTCGATTATGGAAGTGACAAAAGGTTAGGTCGTAAAGGGTAACGTCGATGCAAGTTTTGACACCAATCTGGATGACTCTAAGTCTCGATCTAGATACATATTGAAAGTGGGAGCAATTAGCTAGAGTAGCTCCGTGCAGAGCATTGTAGACATAGAAAATTGCAAAATACATAACGGATCTGAATGTGAAAGACCCGTTGACTAAGATTCTCTCACAAGCAAAACATGATCACACCTTAGTACTCTTTGGGTGTTAATCACATAGCAATGTGAACTAGATTACTGAATCTAGTAAACCCTTTGGGTGTTGGTCACATGGCGATGTGAACTATGGGTGTTAATCACATGATGATGTGAACTATCGATGTTAATCACATGGTGATGTGATCTAGATTAGTGACTCTAGTGCAAGTGGGAGATGAAGGAAATATGCCCTAGAGGCAATAATAAAGTTATTATTTATTTCCTTATATCATGATAAATGTTTATTATTCATGCTAGAATTGTATTAACCGGAAACATAATACATGTGTGAATATATGGACAAACAGTGTCACTAGTATGCCTCTACTTGACTAGCTTGTTAATCAAAGATGGTTATGTTTCCTAACCATGGACAAAGAGTTGTTATTTGATTAACGGGATCACATCATTAGTTGAATGATCGATTGACATGACCCATTCAGTTAGCTTAGCACCCGATCGTTTAGTATGTTGCTATTGCTTTCTTCATGACTTATACATGTTCCTATGACTATGAGATTATGCAACTCCGTTTACGGAGGAACACTTTGTGTGCTACCAAACGTCTAACGTAATCGGGTGATTATAAAGGTGCTCTCTGGTGTCTCCAAAGGTACTTGTTGGGTTGGCGTATTTCGAGATTAGGATTTGTCACTCCGAATGTCGGAGAGGTATCTCTGGGCCCTCTCGGTAATGCACATCACTTAAGCCTTGCAAGCATTGCAACTAATGAGTTAGTTGCGAGATGATGTATTACGGAACGAGTAAAGAGACTTGCCGGCAACGAGATTGAAGTAGGTATTTGATACCGACGATCGAATCTCGGGCAAGTAACATACCGATGACAAAGGGAACAACGTATGTTGTTATGCGGTCTGACCGATAAAGATCTTCGTAGAATATGTAGGAACCAATATGGGCATCCAGGTCCCGCTATTGGTTATTGACCGGAGACGTGTCTCGGTCATGTCTACATTGTTCTCGAACCGTAGGGTCCGCATGCTTAAGGTTTCGATGACAGTTTTATTATGAGTTTATGAGTTTTGATGTATCGAAGGAGTTCGGAGTCCCGGATGAGATCGGGGACATGACGAGGAGTCTCGAAATGGTCGAGATGTAAAGATCGATATATTGCACGACTATATTCGGAGTTTGGAAAGGTTCCGAGTGATTCGGGTATTTATCGGAGTACCGGAGAGTTACGGGAATTCGCCGGGAGAGGTATTGGGCCTTATTGGGCCATACGGGAAAGAGAGAGGGGCTGCCTTGGGCAGGCCGCGCGCCCCCCATGGCCTAGTCTGAATTGGACTAGGTGGAGGGACCGGACCCCCTCCTTCCTTCCCTTCTCTCTTCCCCTTCCTTGTCTCCTACTCCTACTACTTGGAAGGTCTCCTAGTTGGACTAGGAAAGGGGAATCCTACTCCCGGTTGGAGTAGGACTCCGTGAGGCGCGCCATAGAGAGGGCCGCCCTCCCTCCTCCACTCCTTTATATCTCGGGGCAGGGGCACCCCATAGACACACAAGTTGATCTTCGTGATCGTTCCTTAGCCGTGTCGGTGCCCCCTCCACGATATTACACCTCGGTCATATTGTAGCGGTGCTTAGGCGAAGCCTGCGACAATTGAACATCAAGATCGCCACCACGCCGTCGTCTTGATGGAACTCCTCCCGAAGCTTTCTTTGGATCGAAGCTCAGGGTGCATCATCGAGCTGACGTGTGTCAAGAACTCGGAGGTGCGAGTAACGGTGCTTGGATCGGTTGGACCGGAAAACGTCGACTACTTCCTCTATGTTGCGTCAACGCTTCCGCTTCGGTCTACGAGGGTACGTAGACAACACTCTCCCCTCTCGTTGCTATGCATCACCATGATCTTTTGTGTGCGTAGGAATTTTTTTGAAATTACTACGTTCCCCAACACGAACTACCTTTGGTACATCAAAACACAAAAACTCATAATACGATCGTCACTGAACTTTAAGCGTGCGGACCCTACGGGTTCGAGAACAATGTAGACATGACTGAGACACGTCTCCGGTCAATAACCAATAGCGTAACCTGGATGCTCATATTGGCTCCCACATATTCTACGAAGATCTTTATCGGTCAAACCGCATAACAACATATGTTGTTCCCTTTGTCATCGATATGTTACTTGCCCGAGATTCGATCGTCGGTATCTCAATACCTAGTTCAATCTCGTTACCGGCAAGTCTCTTTACTCATTATGTAATGCATTATCCCGCAACTAACTCATTAGTCGCATTGCTTGCAAGGCTTATAGTGATGTGCATTACCGAGAGGGCCCAGAGATACCTCTCCGACAATCAGAGTGACAAATCCTAATTTCGAAATACGCCAACTCAACAAGTACCTTCGGAGACACTTGTAGAGCTCCTTTATAATCACCCAGTTACGTTGTGACATTTGGTAGCACACAAGTGTTTCTCCGGTAAACGGGAGTTGCATAATGTCATAGTCATAGGAACATGTATAAGTCATGAAGAAAGAAATAGCAACATACTAAACGATCAAGTGCTAAGCTAACGGAATGGGTCAAGTCAATCACATCATTCTCCTAATGATGTGATCCCGTTAATCAAATGACAACTCATGTCTATGGCTAGGAAACTCAACCATCTTTGATCAATGAGCTAGTCAAGTAGAGGCATACTAGTGACACCATGTTTGTCTATGTATTCACACATGTATTATGTTTCTGGTTAATACAATTCTAGCATGAATAATAAACATTTATCATGATATGAGGAAATAAATAATAAATTTATTATTTCCTCTAGGGCATATTTCCTTCAGTCTCCCACTTGCACTAGAGTCAATAATCTAGATTACACAGTAATGATTCTAACACCCATGGAGCCTTGGTGCTGATCATGTTTTGCTCGTGGAAGAGGCTTAGTCAACGGGTCTGCAACATTCAGATCCATATGTATCTTGCAAATCTCTATGTCTCCCACCTAGACTTGATCCCGGATGGAGTTGAAGCGTCTCTTGATGTGCTTGGTTCTCTTGTGAAATCTGGATTCCTTTGCCAAGGCAATTGCACAAGTATTGTCACAAAAGATTTTCATTGGACCCGATGCACTAGGTATGACACCTAGATCGGATATGAACTCCTTCATTCGGACTCCTTCATTTGCTGCTTCCGAAGCAGCTATGTACTCCGCTTCACACATAGATCCCGCCACGACGCTTTGTTAGAACTGCACCAACTGACAGGTCCACCGTTCAATATAAACACGTATCCGGTTTGCGATTTAGAATCGCCCGGATCAGTGTCAATGCTTGCATCGACGTAACCATTTACGACTAGCTCTTTGTCACCTCCATAAACGAGAAACATATCCTTAGTCCTTTTCAGGTATTTTAGGATGTTCTTGACCGCTGTCCAGTGATCCACTCCTGGATTACTTTGGTACCTCCATGCTAAGCTAATAGCTAGGCATACATCAGGTTTGGTACAGAACATTGCATACATGATAGAGCCTATGGCTGAAGCATAGGGAACATCTTTCATTTTCTCTCTATCTTCTGCTTTGGTCGGGCATTGAGTCTGACTCAACTTCACACCTTGTAACACAGGCAAGAACCCTTTCTTTGCTTGATCCATTTTGAACTTCTTCAAAACTTTATCAAGGTATGTGCTTTGTGAAAGTCCAATTAAGCGTCTTGATCTATCTCTATAGATCTTGATGCCCAATATATAAGCAGCTTCACCGAGGTCTTTCATTGAAAAACTTTTATTCAAGTATCCTTTTATGCTATCCAGAAATTTTGTATCATTTCCAATCAACAATATGTCGTCCACATATAATATTAGAAATGCTACAGAGCTCCCACTCACTTTCTTGTAAATACAGGCTTCTCCAAAAGTCTGTATAAAACCATATGCTTTGATCACACTATCAAAGCGTTTATTCCAACTACGAGAGGCTTGCACCAGTCCATAAATAGATCGCTAGAGCTTGCACACTTTGTTAGCACCTTTCGGATTGACAAAACCTTCTGGTTGCATCATATACAACTCTTCTTCTAGAAATTCATTCAGGAATGCAGTTTTGACATCCATTTGCCAAATTTCATAATCATAAGATGCATCAATTGTAACATGATTCGGACAGACTTAAGCATCGCTACGGGTGAGAAAGTCTCATCGTAGTCAACCCCTTGAACTTGTCGAAAACCTTTTGCAACAAGTCGAGCTTTTTAGACAGTAACATCACCATCAGCGTCAGTCTTCTTCTTGAAGATCCATTTATTCTCGATGGCTTGCCGATCATCGGGCAAGTCAACCAAAGTCCACACTTTGTTCTCATACATGGATCCCATCTCAGATTTCATGGCCTCAAGCCATTTTGCGGAATCTGGGCTCATCATCGCTTCCTCATAGTTCGTAGGTTCGCCATGGTCAAGTAACATGACCTCCAGAATAGGATTACCGTACCACTCTGGTGCGGATCTTACTCTGGTTGACCTAGGAGGTTCGATAGTAACTTGATCTGAAGTTTCATGATCAATATCATTAGCTTCCTCACTAATTGGTGAAGTCATCACACGAACTGGTTTCTGTGATGAACTACTTTCCAATAAGGGAGCAGGTACAGTTACCTCATCAAGTTCTACTTTCCTCCCACTCACTTCTTTCGAGAGAAACTCCTTCTCTAGAAAGGATCCAAATTTAGCAACAAATGTCTTGCCTGTGATAGAAGGTGTACCCAATAGTCTCCTTTGGTATCTTATGAAGACACATTTCTCCGATTTGGGTTCGAGCTTATCAGGTTGAAGTTTTTTTCACATAAGCATCGCAGTCCCAAACTTTAAGAAACGACAACTTTGGTTTCTTGCCAAACCACAGTTCATAAGGCGTCGTCTCAACAAATCTTGATGGTGCCCTATTTAACGTGAATGCAGCTGTCTCTAAAGCATAACCCCAAAATGATAGGCGGTAAATGAGTAAGAGACATCATAGATCGCACCATATCAAGTAAAGTACGATTACGATGTTCGGACACACCATTATGCTGTGGTGTTATGGGTGGCGTGAGTTGCGAAACTATTCCGCATTGTTTCAAATGTAGACCAAACTCGTTACTCAAATATTCTCCTCCACGATCAGATCACGGAAACTTTATTCTCTTGTTACGATGATTTTCCACTTCACTCTGAAATTCTTTGAACTTTTCAAATGTTTTAGATTTATGTTTCATTAAGTAGATATACCCATATCTGCTCAAATCATCTGCGAAGGTGAGAAAATAACGATACCCGCCGCGAGCCTCAATATTCATTGGACCACATACATCAGTATGTATGATTTCCAATAAATCTGTTGCTCGCTCCATAGTTCCGGAGAAGGCGTTTTAGTCATCTTACCCATGAGGCATGGTTCACAAGTACCAAGTGATTCATAATCAAGTGATTCCAAAAGTCCATCAGTATGGAGTTTCTTCATGCGCTTTACACCAATATGACCTAAACGGCAGGGCCACAAATAAGTTGCACTATCATTATCAACTCTGCATCTTTTGGCTTCAACATTATGAATATGTGTATCACTACTATCAAGATTCAACAAAAATAGACCACCCTTCAAGGGTGCATGACCATAAAAGATATTACTCATATAAATAGAACATCCATTATTCTCTGATATAAATGAATAACCGTCTCGCATCAAACAAGATCCAGATATAATGTTCATGCTCAACGCTGGCACCAAATAACAACTATTCAGGTCTAAAACTAATCCCGAAGGTAGATGTAAGGTAGCATGCCGACCGCGATCACATCGACTTTGGAACCATTTCCCACGCGCATCGTCACCTCGTCCTTAGCCAATCTTTGCTTAATCTGTAGTCCTTGTTTCGAGTTGCAAATATTAGCAACAGAAACAGTATCAAATACCCAGGTGCTACTGCGAGCATTAGTAAGGTACACATCAATAACATGTATATCAGATATACCTTTGTTCACCTTGCCATCCTTCTTATCCGCCAAATACTTGGGCCAGTTCCGCTTCCAGTGACCAGTCCCTTTGCAGTAGAAGCACTCAGTCTCAGGCTTAGGTCCAGACTTGGGTTTCTTCTCCTGAGCGGCAACTTGCTTGCCGTTCTTCTTGAAATTCCCCTTTTTCTTCCCTTTACCCTTTTTCTTGAAACTGGTGGTCTTGTTGACCATCAACACTTGATGCTCCTTTTTGATTTCTACCTCCGCAACCTTTAGCATCGCGAAGAGCTCGGGAATAGTCTTGTTCATCCCTTGCATATTATAGTTCATCACGAAGCTCTTGTAGCTTGGTGGTAGTGATTGAAGAATTCTGTCAATGACACTATCATCAGGAAGATTAACTCCCAGTTGAATCAAGTGATTATTATACCCAGACATTTTGAGTATATGTTCACTGACAAAACTATTCTCCTCCATCTTGCAGCTATAGAACTTATTGGAGACCTCATATCTCTCAATCCGGGCATTTTCTTGAAATATTAACTTCAACTCCTGGAACATCTCTTATGCTCCATGATGTTCAAACCGTCGTTGAAGTCCCGGTTCTAAGCCGTAAAGCATGGCACACTGAACTATCGAGTAGTCATCAGCTTTGCTCTGCCAGACGTTCTTAACGTCGTCGGTTAGATCTGCAAAGCAGTTCGGCACCCAGCGGTGCTTCCAGGATGTAATTATTTTGTGCAGCAACGAGGATAATCCTCAAGTTACGGACCCAGTCCGTGTAATTGCTACCATCATCTTACAACTTAGCTTTCTCAAGGAACGCATTAAAATTCAACGGAACAACAACACGGGCCATCTATCTACAATAACATAGACAAGGAAAAAAACTATCAGGTACTAAGTTCATGATAAATTAAAGTTCAATTAATCATATTACTTAAGAACCCCCACTTAGATAGACATCCCTCTAATCATCCAAGTGATCACGTGATCCAAATCAACTAAACCATGTCCGATCATCACGTGAGATGGAGTAGTTTTCAATGGTGAACATCACTATGTTGATCATATCTACTATATGATTCACGCTCGACCTTTTTGTCTCAGTGTTCCGAGGCCATATCTGCATATGCTAGGCTCGTCAAGTTTAACCTGAGTATTCTGCGTGTGTAAAACTGTCTTACACCCATTGTATTTGAACGCAGAGCTTATCACACCCGATCATCATGTGGTGTCTCGGCACAAAGAACTTTCGCAATGGTGCATACTCAGGGAGAACACTTATACCTTGAAATTTAGTGAGAGATCATCTTATAATGCTACCATCAATCAAAGCAAAATAAGATGCATAAAGGATAAACATCACATGCAATCAATATAAGTGATATGATATGGCCATTATCATGTTGTGCTTGTGATCTCCATCTCCGAAGCACCGTCATGATCACCATCGTCACCGGCGGGACACCTTGATCTCCATCGTAGCATCGTTGTCGTCTCGCCAACTATTGCTTCTACGACTGTCGCTGCCGCTTAGTGATAAAGTAAAACAATTACAGGGCGATTGCATTGCATACAATAAAGTGACTACCATATGGCTCCTGGCGGTTGCCGATAACTCTTGTTACAAAACATGATCATCTCATACAATAAAACTTAGCATCATGTCTTGACCATATCACATCACAACATGCCCTGCAAAAACAAGTTAGTCATCCTCTACTTTGTTGTTGCAAGTTTTACGTGGCTGCTACGGGCTTAGCAAGAACCGTTCTTACCTACGCATCAAAACAACAACGATATTTAGTCAAGTTAGTGTTGTTTTAACCTTCGCAAGGACCGGGCGTAGCCACACTCGGTTCAACTAAAGTTGGAGAAACTAACACCCGCCAGCCACCAGTGTGCAAAGCACGTTGGTAGAACCAGTCTCGCGTAAGCGTACGCGTAATGTCGGTACGGGCCGCCTCATCCAACAATACCGCCGAACCAAAGTATGACATGCTGGTAAGCAGTATGACTTGTATCACCCACAACTTGTGTTCTACTCGTGCATATAACATCTACGCATAAAACCAGGCTCGGATGCCACTGTTGGGGAACGTAGTAATTTCAAAATTTTCCTACGCACATGCAAGATCATGGTGATGCATAGCAATGAGCGGGGAGAGTGAGTCCACGTACCCTCGTAGACCGAAAGCGGAAGCGTTAGCACAACACGGTCGATGTAGTTGTACGTCTTCACGATCCAACCGATCCAAGTACCGAACGTATGGCACCTCCGAGTTCAGCACACGTTCAGCTCGATGATGTCCCACGAACTCCGGCCCAGCAGAGCTTTGTGGGAGACTTTCGTCAGCACGACGGCATGATGACGGTGTTGATGATGCTACCGACGCAGGGCTTTGCCTAAGCATAGCTACGATATTACCGAGGTGGAATATGGTGGAGGGGGGCACCACACACGGCTAAGAGATCAATGATCAATTGTTGTGCCTAGAGGTGCCCCCTGCCCCTGTATATAAAGGAGGGAGAGGAGGAGGGGGCGGTCAAGGAGGAGGAGGCGCGCCCAAGGGGGGCAATCCTACTCCAAGTAGGATTCCCCCCTCTTTCCTAGTCCAAGTAGGAGAGGGGAAGGAAGGGGAGGAAAAGAAGAAGAATGGGGGGGGGGGCAGGCCCCCTAGTCCAATTCGGTTTGGGCTAGGGGGGCCGCGCGCCCCTAGCTGGCCGCCTCTCCTCTTCCTCCACATGGGCCCATGAGGCCCAATAACCCCCCCGGGAGGTTCCGATAACATCCCGGTTCTCCGGTATTTATCCGATAACCCCCGAAACTCATCAGGTATCCGAATATAACCTTCCAATATATCAATCTTAACGTCTCTACCATTTAGAGACTCCTCGTCAAATGTCCTAGTGTCAGGACTTAGTCGCGAGGCCGACGCATCTATGTCTTGAGAGGGGTTGAGCGGAATAGAGAGACGCAACACAAGACAGGGATTTAGACAGCTTCAGGCCCCGGGAAACATCATCCGGTAAAAACCCTACATGCTGTTTGAGGCTAGGTCTCATTATCATCACGAGGGAGTCGCCGTAAACCGGCTCTCCTCTTTGTGTCTAGCCCTAAGATTGTTTCTTCTTGCTTGTAGCTTGTCCCTCTTTGGGGAGCCCTGCCCCTCCTTATATATGTTGAAGGGGTGGTTTACATGTGGAGTCCTATTAGGATTAGGACTAGTCTATCTCTAATACAAACCGGATACAAGTCCTGGTCTTAACTCTTTGTAAGGTAAATATTCCTTTCCTCTTAAACCGGCCCACAATAGTTGAACCGGCCTTCTAGGCCTTGGGCCTTGTCATCCGTCTGATCCGCCCGCCGGGTTACCTGTGAATCATAACGACCAAGCGGATTGCTTGTAAACCGCCAAGGTCAGGGCGGGTCTTTAGATAAACCGCCAAGTCCGACCGGATTAACTTTCGGCCGGTTTACACCACGGGGTATATCCCCGACACTAGCCCCCAGTTTAATTTGGATTTATCCATGTTAAACTGATCTATAATATAAACACAAGAACAAATTTGGTGGGTTGTGCTCCGGGTTAAGAATTCTTGTAGACCGGCACCTGATCATCCTTAAGTCCTTGTCATTCCCTCCTTCTAGAAAATCCGGATCAATAACCAGTTTCATACTCAAATTGCTGATGTTGGCCTCTCATAGAAAAATATTGTGAAGAATAATCCACTTGAATTGGTTTCCAAAATGCCGGTTTAAGAAATTTTGGTCTTGAAATACTCATCTGATATTCATCCGATTTGAAGATGTAGAACTTGCCGGTTTATCACTGCCAAAACTGCCGGGTTATAAGAACTGATAATTCTGGGTTATGATTTTTGCCAACGCCGGGTTATGATTGTTGCAGACACCGGGTCAATCTGGTTTGCTCAAGACTGAGAATTTTGAAAATATTTCTCCTTATATGCATATTACCTGTAGCCGCCAAGTCTTGAGGAGAACAAAGTTATGGTTTAAGACTTGCTTCAATATCAATACTGCCACTTTTGAAGAAATCCATGTTGTTCATCCCAACCACTAGTAAAAACTGAACACTCCATATTATATAGCCCCCAAGTGCCGGGTTGTCATGCTTGCAGCAACCAGGGACTTGAAATTGCCTTATACTCATAAAACTTCAACCAGTGTAGCCCCCAAGGGCCGGGTCATTTATGCAATAATGAGCAGGGACTTTGTAAATATAATCATGTAGATTTGAGCAATGATGTGTAGCCCCCAAGGGCCGGTTCAGTAAGATAATATTGAGCTGGGACTTGATATATACTTCAATGAAAATAACATCATATGATGTAACCCCCATCATGGGCTTGAATCCACGTCCATAAGGTTAAGAGCCTTGTGCTTTACCAACTGAGCAGTGGACCCTTCAATATAATGGATTTAACTTGTGTACCTTGAGTTGTTAACAGGAGCAATTGGTAGCCCCCAAGGGCCGGCTCATTATAATGTGATGAGTCGGGTCTTCAATAATATGAGCAAAAAATGACTTTGCATTAGCCCCCAAGTGTCATGGTGCATGCTTGCAGCGACATGAGACTTGCATATTTGATGTAATCTCAACTTAAATAATGTAGCCCCCAAGTGCCGGGTTGTAAGCCTGCAGCAACTCGGGACTATTCCTTCAATTGTAGAATAAATTATATCCATTGATAATATAATAGCCATTGCGCTAAAGCGACTTTGAAAACCTTAATCATAATACTGGTTATTGATAACCATAACAAAAATCCAGCCAAGTTTGGCTATTTGAATAACATAACCCAATGACTTATAAGCGCATGATTCCAATGATGCAATCCAAATATATCCTAGCAACTTACAGTCCAAAGCTAGGCCGGTTTATTAAACGCCGGCGATTTATAATCATGCTTTATTCAACCTGTTTCTGCATACAACAAGTTTAAAGTGTCCCGGCGGTTTACCGCCGGACGGGTCATAATGCCCAACATATAACCCAGGTTTATAACCAAGGCTGCACTTAAGAATAATCAAATATGAAATATATCATACCTGTAACATTGAATCACATCGTTGGTTTACCAACTTTTTGTAGTAGAGGTAATAACCCAAATTTTGAGTATTGATAACTCCCTCCATATTGTGCCGGTTTATGATAAACCGTACCGAGTTGTGATAAACACTGGATTAACCATATATAATGCTGGCGACTTATAGTCGAAACCAGACCGGGTTAATAGTCGCCGGATCATAATTAGTCATGTACTGACAACTTGTAGTTGAAAGTCAAGCCGGGTTAATGAACACCAGTTTACTCCATTATAAGATGGTAACATAAAATCAAAAAATCAAACCGGGCAAATATTCCTCCGGATTAAGGATGGACCGTGTTCCGTCAATGACAGTTTTGAACCGGTTTAAAACGCTTGTCGGTTTAAAAAACGCAACAAAAATAATAGTCATTTTAAGGAAGACTGAAGAAAAAGGCAATGATAAAACCGTTTGCAAGAAATATGATTTACTAAGCTGATCAGATGGTGTTACCATGGTCAGACAGTACCAAGCCCCCAATAGGTGTGGCGATGGTTCAAGTCAGTCAGGTCCCCAAATGAAACCGTGGCATTTATGCCGATCAAAAGGCATGGCAATGGTTCGGGTTCGACCAAGCCCCCAAGTGATTCTGTGGCCTTAGGACGATCAAGAGGCGTGACTGGTTCAGACTTGACCATGTCCCCAAGTGATCTGTTGGCTTTCGCCTATCAAAAGGTGTTGCATTGGTTCAGACACGACCAAAAGCCCCCAAGTGATATTGTGGCATTGCGCTGATCAAGAGGTGTAGCTATGGTTCGGATACGACCAAGCCCCCAAGTGATCAATAACATGATAAGCCAATAAGGCATGATACCCATGTTTGAACCGCACATCATGGCAGCAGGTCCTCTTTGGCACCTTTTAACTTTTTGTAAGAGATAAATCCTTCTTGAACCGGATATTGAGAGCTTCAAAGCTTTGTGGGAGAACAAATTTCCCTTAAACCGGATTGCAAACCGGAATCTTCATTTTCAGCCGGAAATTTTTTGACGGCCTTTCAACTCGAACTTGCGAGAAGTTAATTCCTTTTTGAACCGGACATTTTCAAACCAGATTTGAGAGCTTCAGAGTTTTGTGGGAGAACATATTTCCCTTGAACCGGAATTGTAAACCAGATATTTGAGAGCTTCAGTGAGACTGACTTCCCTTGAACCGGATTTTAAACCGAATCCTTTCTGATGACCCGGAACTTCTTCATTGAGCCGGGATTTTGTAACTATCATATACTTTCTAAGCGGAAATTTTCGACGGCCTTCAAATAACATAGCCTCCGGGACCGGGTTATCTTTCCTCCGTCATCCTAGGGTTCCTAAATTTGCTTGACACCGGCAAGATTTGCCGAGTCATGTCATCAGAGCCCCGAGTCTCAAGGTGACTCGAGGAGTTGGCTTGAAACTCTCCATATTTGACCGTGATATAAACCGCATAACTTGTATATAATTGGTGTTGATAGCACGATGTGAATCCACGAAGGTTGAGGTGATCATGGTGGGTTATAAATGATCCCGTATGAGCCGTGTCAGCAACTCGGCCAATGGTTCCTTCCAACTGGTGATTTGAAGTTAACCAAACTGTAATGGCGGCGACTTGTGCGCCTGCCCATTGAACCACCCAGTGCAGACAGCGGTTGATAGTATATGATAACTTGCCTCCATTTTGCTTGAAAGAAAACCGGGCTACCCAAGCTGTGACTTGCTCATACTCAATAAACAACTCATGTAGACAGGTGCGGCCCGGTGTGTTGATGTAGACCAGGCCACGAGAGGCGGACGAAAAAGATGACCTCGACATCAGAGGTGGCTCAAACAGATGAACCAGCCACGGTACTGTAAACCGGCGCAGGCGAGTCAACCATGTCGTTTTGATGTAGTGAACAATTGTCCTGCATCAACAATATTGCAGACCAAGGCAAAGATAAACTGCTCTTTGCAAAAATAATATATGCCCATGAAATATATTTAAAATGGATATCACCTGATGTGTCAGGCCAGAAATAATCCGCCATGAAGTTGATGATCACTAGGTTAAGTTGAAATCACTCACGGGCGAGTCGGCCGCGGGAGCAGACAGATGAATCAACCGCACTGTTTGTAAACCGATGCAGACGGGCGAGTCGTCCTCCTTGTTGTAAGCCGGTGCGGACGCGTGAACCGGCCGCGAGTGCGGACGGGTGAGTCGTCCGTGGCGTTGTAAGCCGGCGCGGTCGCGAGAGACGGCCACGGCATTGTAAACCGGCCCGGACGCGGGTGAAACAGCGACGGGCGCAGACAATGAGTCCATCGCGTATGTTGATGTAGCAGGGGCGACAACTTGCGCATGTATCCGTTCATCAGCACAGCACGAACGCACTAGGGCAAAAACAATATTGGCGCACGCCCCTTTGTGACACCTTTGTGATGAATAATACCCCTGCGAAAATTTACCACAGACCAGAGTAATTGTTCTTTGATGAGAACAATATGTTTAATAAAATAAATTTGGATGAATATTGTTAGATGTGTATAGTCCCTTTCCGGTATATCCCCGTTCTATAAAGGGTTTTCTGCACTTTGACGCACATGTATATGTAATGGCCTTTGGCCCTCAGGAAAGACTAGTTGCTCATTATCCAACATGGTATCAGATGCTAGGCTAGCTCCTTCCTCTCGCACGATGCAACTCCGTGCCCCAGGTATCTAGTCTATCCGCCACCGGCCGTCTCCTCCCTAGCCCCGCCGGATCTGCAGCTCTGCTGCCTGTCTCTGCCCCCGTCACTCATCTCCGGCAGCCCGTCCGGCCGCCGCTGCCTCTGGCCGGTCCGGTCGTCGCCTCCGCCTCGAGCCCGTCCGCCGCCGCCCTCGCCTCTGGCGGTCCGGTCATCGCCTCCGCCTCGCTTGTCTCCACTTGCCGCCGTTCGAGCTGGTTTGGCGCCGTCGCTGCCTCAGCCCATCCGGCCGCTGCTCCGAGCCCGTCCAGCTGCTTTGCCGTGGCGATCCGGCTGATGCTTGCCTCCCCATCCGGCTCTCTCCTGCTAGGAAGCTTCCTCCCAGTGATTCCTGCCGCCCCAGCGCTCCCTGTCCGCTTCGCGTGTGCGTTCTGCTCGATCCCAATCGATTCGGTCATGCGTTGACTTCCAAAAAAGCAAGCTACTGCAGCAGAGAGACTTCCTTATGTCCTCTTCGGCTATGTAGCGGTTCCTCGGTGCTCGGTGATCTTTGATGGCACCAACTATGCTGAGTTTAGGGCTTCATGCGCATTCATATCGTGGACTCATACGTGGGGAGTTCTTTCGGCGAGATCCCCGTCCGCCATGCCTGTTGCGCCAATGGCCCCAATCCCACCGGTGCCGCGGTCATTGCTCTGATGCTTCTCGGTGGACCGGATCTTGCCAAGGCTCTATATGATGCTGCAGTTGATGCTTATGATCAGCAGGTGTCAGCATATTCTGATTCTCTTTCTGTCTACTGGGATGATCTGTCTTCTTACACTCAGTGGTGCAATGATGATGCTCGAGCTGCAGTCGTTCTCACTGCGAGCGTCCTCCCTCAGTTTGCTTCGGAGTTCATGGGCCTCAGCACTGTTGCAGCAATGTGGTCCTATCTTTGTCAGCGCTATCAGCCCTCTGGTGATGCTCTCTACCTTTCTGTGGTGCGTCAGGAGCATGCTCTTCAGCAGGGGGACTCCTCTATGGATGAGTTCTATTCACAGTGCTCTGCCATCTGGCGTCAGCTTGACTCCCTACGGACAGTGGTCTGTGGCACTTGCCGTTGCTGTCAGACTACGTGGTCTGACTTGGAGTTTCAGAGGCTTCATGAGTTCTTATCTCGTCTCCGCTCTGAGTTTGAGCCCCGACGTGCTCACTTGCTTGCTCGTGGTCGTGTTCCTATCTCGGAGGTACTTGCCAAGCTTCGTCTTTGAGGAGACTCCGCCTTAGCCTGTTGGGTTCTTGGTGGTCCCGTCTGTGTTGGCTGCTCGTGCTCTGTGTCGCCTGCTGCTCGGCTCTTCCACCGCTCCTCCCCACACCTTCGGGGGTGAGTCGACCTGCTTACATCGAGAGGGGCGGTCGCGCCGTGACACCTTCGTGGCTCTTGCTCTCGGCCAGTCACCCAGTCCGATTGCCGTGAGAAGAAGCGAGACCAGCGGCGATCCTCTTCGGTGGGACTCTGGATCTTCCTCGACTCCGTCACTCACTTGACCAGGACATTGTGAGGCTCAAACGTCTCCTGGCCTCCTCAGGCTCCTCGTCGACTGGTTCAGCTGCTGCTGTGACTGCAGCCACTTCTCCACCACCGCAGGCATCCACACAGTCAGGTACATCTTTGTGGGTTTTGGATTCTGGAGCCTCCTTCCATATGTCTTGATTCTTCTGTATTGTCTTCTCTTGACCTCTTGATTAGCCTATTAATGTTCTTCTTGCCGATGGCACGTCTCTTCCTGTTGCTAGTCGTGGTATTCTTTCCACTCCGTCCTTTTACATTAAGTGTTTCACATGTTCCTCGTCTTACCATGAATCTCTTTTCCGCTGCCCAACTTCTCGATTCGGTTGTCGTGTCATTCTTGATACCGACTCTTGTTCCATTCAGGATCGTCACACCAAGGTTTTGGTTGGAGCTGGCCCTCGGCGCCGTGAGTCAGAGGGCCTTTGGGAGGTTGACTGGCTTTGTGTTCCTTCCGCTGCCACCGCTTCAGTCAGCTCCCATGCTCTTGTTGCCTCTTCGTCTGCGTCCTTCCAGCAGTGGCATCATCGCCTTGGTCACATCTGTGGCTCTCGCTTGTCTTCTTTAGTTCGTCAGGGCCTCTTAGGGTCTGTATCTGGAGATGTCTCCTTACATTGTAATGGTTGCAGACTTGGCAAATGACTCGATTACCTTATCCTACTAGTGAGTCGAGATCTCAAAGATCCGTTTGACTTAGTTCATTACGATGTCCGGGGTCCTGCTCCCTTTGATTCGAAAGGTGGTCATCGCTACTATGTTTTGTTTATTGATGATTTCTCTCGCTACACTTGGCTCTACTTCATGAAATCTCGTAGCGAGGTTCTCCCTATATACAAACGTTTTGCTGCTATGGTTCACACTCAGTTTGCCACGTCCATTCATACTTTTCGTCTTGACTCATTTGGGAGTATATCTCTCACCGTTGCATGGTTTTCTAGCGAGCAGGTACTCTTGCCCAGTTCTCATGTCCCGGGCTCATGCTCGAATGGTGTTGCTGAGCATAAGCATCGTCATTTGCTTGAGACGGCTCGTGCGCTCATGATTGCTGCTTCCCTTCCACCCCATTTTTGGGCTGAGGCTGTTTCCGCATCCACCTATCTCATCAACATTCAGCCATCGACTGCTCTTCAGGGTGGTATTCCTATGGAGTGTCTCACTGGTCGCTCTCCTGACTACTCAGCTCTCCGTATGTTTGGATGTGTGTGCTATGTTCTTCTTGCCCCCCGAGAACGCACCAAACTGACTGCTCAGTCGGTTGAGTGTGTCTTCCTTGGCTACAACGATGAGCACAAGGGCTATCGATGTTGGGATCCTGTAGGTCGTCGCTTGAGCATCTCGCGTGATGTGACTTTTGACGAGTCTCGGTCTTACTACCCACGTTCTTCTTCCTCGAGTTTCTCTGTCGATGACCTTTCTTTCCTTCTCCTTCCTGATACACCCCACTACGTGCCTCCTATGTCACTTCTTCCTCCGACACCTCTCGTTCCCTCTCATTCACCACCAACCCCGTCTTCTCCATCCTCCTCCTCCACCTCTCCACCATCATCTCCCGTCCGTCGCCCTCTCTCACCATTCCCCCTCCACTACACTCGTCGTCCTCGTACTGAGGATGTCTCCCCTGATGAGCCTTCCACCTCTAGTGCTCCTCCCCTCACGTCTTCCCCGGTTCATAATCTCCGTGCTCGGCCTCGCCCCCCGCCTGATCGCTACTCTCCTGATCGGTATGGTCTCTCGGCTCTTGCTGAGCCCACTTCCTATCGGACTGCAATGACTCAGCCTGAATGGCAACTTGCGATGGCCGAAGAGCTTGCTGCCCTTGAGCGCTCTGGCACATGGGATCTGGTCCCCCTTCCTTCCGGTGTTCGTCCCATCACCTGCAAGTGGGTCTACAAGATTAAGACTCGCTCTGATGGTTCTCTTGAGTGCCACAAAGCTCGTCTTGTGGCTCGTGGTTTTCAGCAGGAGCAGGGACGTGATTATGATGAGACTTTTGCTCCTGTGACCCACATGACCACTGTCCGCACTCTCCTTGCTGTGGCTTCTGTTCGTCAGTGGTCCATCTCTCAACTAGATGTCCAGAATGCCTTTCTTAATGGTGAGTTGCGTGAGGAGGTTTATATGCAGCCACCACCGGGGTACTATGCTCCTGATGGTATGGTCTGTAGGCTTCGCCGCTCCCTCTATGGCCTTAAGCAGGCTCCTCGTGCTCGGTTTGGCGCTCGCCTCTGTGGTCACTTCTTCTGGTTTCTTGCCCACTCACCATGACCCCGCGCTGTTTGTTCATCTGTCTCCTCGTGGTCGGACTCTTCTCCTTCTCTATGTTGATGACATGATCATTACTGGTGACGACTCTGAGTACATTGCCTTTGTAAAGGCTCGCCTTCGAGACCAGTTCCTCATGACTGATCTTGGTCCTCTTCGCTATTTTCTTGGGATTGAGATCTCCTCGACCTCGATGGCTTCTACATCTCCCAAGAAAAATATATTCAGATCTTCTTGCTCATGCTGCTCTTGGTGATGAGCGCACAGTTGTGACTCCTATGGAGCTCAATGTTCCGCTTCGTGCCTCTGATGGGGATCCTCTCCCTAATCCCACTCGCTATCGTCACCTCGTTGGCAGCCTTGTCTATCTGGCTGTTACACGCCCTGACATCTCCTATCCTGTCCACATCCCGAGTCAGGTTTGTTTCAGCCCCCACCTCTGTCCACTATAGTCACCTCCTCCGTGTTCTACGATACCTTCGTGGCACGATCTCTCAGCGCCTGTTCTTTCCTCGCTCCAGCTCTCTTGCGCTCCAGGCCTACTCCGATGCTACCTGGGCTAGTGATCCCTCTGATCGACGATCGCTGTCACGCCATCTTGTTTTTCTTGGTGGCTCTCTTATTGCCTGGAAGACCAAGAAGCGGATGCAGTTTCTCGCCGAGTCTGAGAGGCTGAGTTGCGGGCCATGGCTATGTTGACGGCTGAGGTGATCTGGTTACTATGGTTACTTAAGGATTTTGGTGTGTCGGCTCCCACCTCGACCCCCTTACTATCAGACAGTACTGGTGCTATTAGTATTGCGCGTGACCGGTGAAGCATGAGCTCACCAAGCACATCGGTGTGGATGCCCACTTTGTGCGTCTTTGCAGTGCAGATTAGATTCTCGCTCTTCACTATGTGCCCTCGAGTTCTGATTAGCTGACTTCTTCACGAAGGCACGCAGACTCGGCGCAAAGATACCTTTTTTTCTGTCCAAACTCAGTGTTGTTGACCCACCATGAGTTTGCGGGGGGTGTTAGATGTGTATAGTCCCTTTCCAGTATATCCCCGTTCTATAAGGGGTTTTCTACACTTTGACGCACATGTATATGTAATGGCCTTTGGCCCTCAGGAAAGACTAGTTGCTCATTATCCAACAAATATCACCTGGCATTTATTTTTATCAGATAGACAGAGACGGAGCAGACCAAGTTTCAATACGCAGATAAATCCACAGTTGGAATTATGGATGACATCCAGCAGCCCAATGCTTGGTTATATTGACTGGCATTGTTGACGTGATTCCGGGCAGATTTTATCTCCTTATTGCTGTAAACGGCAAAGTAACAACAATGCCATGCTTGTCTTTCCTTTCTTTACTTTCTTTTTCTCTTCTCAGAGTGGCAGCCGATTGCATCCGTGGAGCCAGTGCGCCCGCGGACCGGAGGTAGAAGTGAGGCTGGGCCCTTCAACACACCCAAAAAACCTTGAGCTCAACTCATTAGCAGGAAAAAAACCATAGCGAGTATGTTCTCTGTATCCGCCGAAACTGAAACTTGCGTTTCTTCAGTAGTCAATTGAGTTGAAGCAGAATGTTTGTGGACGTAAATATTCAGGAACCCCCACATCAGCAGCAATTTAACTTAAGCACTTAGAAACTTCCTGGCATCATTAAACTGATGAAGTTGTTTCTCCAGCATGTACATCCTTCCGTTTCTTAAAATATCAGATTTCATTGTGGAAAAGAGCATCTTTTGGTCCTTCGGTTTGTTGCAGTTTATCTTCAGTTTGCCGCAACGGAAAAGGCGACTCGCAGGCGCAGACGACTCCGCAAGGGCAGGGTTAACATTTGAGAAAGCATAGGCTTTGGAACATCCCCTTATCTAGCCATCCATTTCTACATCAAGATTCGTGCAAGAAATTTTCTCTTTTTTGTTTCTCCCAAATAAAACAACATATGAACTTGAAACTTTGCACGACGACAAAACATTCTAACTAGAATGTAGGAAAAATACTTTCGGATTTTTTTCGTGAATCATATATAGTAAAAATAATATTTTTTACTCGAAAAAAAATCTCATTTTGTATATTTAGTTCCGATGAAAAAATCTGAAAGTATTTTTCCCACATTCTAGTTAGAATGTTTTGTGGTCGTGCAAAGTTTCAAGTTCATATGTTGTTTTATTTGGGAGAAACAAAAAAGAGAAATTTTCATGTAGTGAGTTAGTTGTGTAGTACAGATTCCAAAGCAAGATTTGAGGCTAAGGATAAGAGGTGTCTGAAAGCCTGAGCTTCAAAAATCCACGTTCGCAAGGGCAGGGGTACTCAGGAAGAGTCCCAACACGGACGGACGCGGAAGAGGCCGGCGAGGTCTGATGGCAACCCGGACGGGAGGCGACTCCAGGCCGGTTGGCGCGGCAGCTTGCAATAGCGGCTCTAGGCTGGTCGGCGCTGGTCGGCTCTCCGCAAGGGTGAGACGGCGGCGGAGGCGCGAAGCGCCGCGCGGCTCGACAAAGTGGCTCGGGGCAGCGGCGGGGTTGGCCTGGCGCGGTGAGGGCTCAACGCCATGGACTAGAACCGCGGGCGCGAGCTCGTGCGCGGCCGAGAAAACCCGCAGTGAGATGAATTAAGACCAGAACAAAATGCAGCAACGGCGGCCTTATAGTGGACGGCTCAACGGCAACGACGGCTCGCCGGTGGTTCCGCAGAAGTGGAGCGAAGCGGCGACGTCCACTTGGCGCGCCGGCGGAGGATTGGCCCGGCGCTCTGGCAGAGAGGCGTCGGCGACTTGGAGCGTGGCAGCTTGACGCAGAGACAATGGTGATCTGGAGTCGACGAGGAGGTACCTCGGCGAGGCAAGGCAGAGGCCAGAACGGCTCACGGCGCGGATCTGCAGCGCCGCGGGCGCACGGCTTTGGGCGCGTGAGCGCAGCGACTCGATGTGGCACGGCAAGGGCCGCGGTGAGAGCGGTGGCGGCTCAGGCAGGTTGCCCGCGGAGGCGACTCACGGCTGGCGTGTCGAGGTCGGCCCGAGGATGAAGCGTTGGGTTACCAGCGGTAGAGGCTGAAGCGAAGGGAAGGGCTAGCAGCGGCCTTCAGTCGACGGCGGCTGATGGAGCGAGGCGGACGACGACAGCGAAGCAGGTCCGGTCAACGCGAGATTGAAAACGGCTCGGAGTTGTCGTGCGTCCATGATCAAATCTTCCTCCGAGTTGTCGTTGGTTTGACTTTTCCTCTCATGTTGATGGATCAATGGATGGATCACCTTTGCCTTCACGTCTGGAACCAGTAGTACTAGTACTAAATTTCTTTCACGTGGGTACTAAATCAGCCATTAATATGAAGTACGCTGATCTGATTTGATGTTTTGGCGCAGTGCGTAGCCGCAACGCCAAGGTAGCATGCAATCTCGGGACTAGAAGCTAATCTACGACGATGCAATTTTTCTTCACACGCGCCGGCTCTCCAGTATAAAGCGGCAATAGAACAGCCAAGTACTCAGAGTTGGTCTCGGTTTCGCTGGATCGCACAGCCGTTCCAGCGGAAATCAACTTCAATCGGACCGACGAATCAATAGTCACATGCGGTGGCGCGCACGGAACCCTAGCTTCTTTCGATCTCAAAACTCCTACTGGCTGCTCCAAAATTAATCACGATCATAAAACAATGAATTTGGCGGCTCTTTCCTCATCTGATGAAGTCGCGAGCTTCTTGATCCCTGTGAGAGATCCCTTCAAGAACTCAACACCACCGTGCGCAGGCCCCACGGTGGGCGCCAACTGTCGTGGAATTAACACGTCAGATGTCCTAGTGTCAGGACTTAGTCGCGAGGCCGACGCATCTATGTGGTAGCTTGAGAGGGGTTGAGCGGAATCGAAAGACGCAACACAAGATTGGGATTTAGACAGCTTCGGGCCCCGGGAAACATCATCCGGTAAAAACCCTACATGCTGTTTGAGGCTAGGTCTCATTATCATCACGAGGGAGTCGCCGTAAACCGGCTCTCCTCTTTGTGTCTAGCCCTAAGATTGTTTCTTCTTGCTTGTAGCTTGTCCCTCTTTGGGGAGCCCTGCCCCTCCTTATATATATGTTGAAGGGGCGGTTTACATGTGGAGTCCTATTAGGATTAGGACTAGTCTATCTCTAATACAAACCGGATACAAGTCCTGGTCTTAACTCTTTGTAAGGTAAATATTCCTTTCCTCTTAAACCGGCCCACAATAGTTGAACCGGCCTTCTAGGCCTTGGGCCTTGTCATCCGTCTGATCCGCCCGCCGGGTTACCAGTGAATCATAACGACCAAGCAGATTGCTTGTAAACCGCCAAGGTCAGGGCGTGTCTTCAGATAAACCGCCAAGTCCGGCCGGATTAACTTCCGGCCAGTTTACACCGCGGGGTATATCCCCGACAATGGCCGTGATCACATCCGGGACTCCGAACTACCTTTGGTACATCAAAACACAAAAACTCATAATACGATCGTCACCGAACTTTAAGCGTGCGGACCCTACGAGTTCGAGAACAATGTAGACATGACTGAGACACGTCTCCGGTCAATAACCAATAGCGTAAACTGGATGCTCATATTAGCTCCCACATATTCTACGAAGATCTTTATCGGTCAAACCGCATAACAACATATGTTGTTCCCTTTGTCATCGGTATGTTACTTGCCCGAGATTCGATCGTCGGTATCTCAATACCTAGTTCAATCTCGTTACCGGCAAGTCTCTTTACTCATTATGTAATGGATTATCCTGCAACTAACTCATTAGTCGCATTGCTTGCAAGGCTTATAGTGATGTGCATTACCGAGAGGGCCCAGAGATACCTCTGCGACAATCGGAGTGACAAATCCTAATCTCGAAATACGCCAACTCAACAAGTACCTTCGGAGACACCTGTAGAGCTCCTTTATAATCACCCAGTTACGTTGTGACATTTGGTAGCACACAAGTGTTCCTCCGATAAACGGGAGTTGCATAATCTCATAGTCATAGGAACATGTATAAGTCATGAAGAAAGAAATAGCAACATACTAAACGATCAAGTGCTAATCTAACAGAATGGGTCAAGTCAATCACATCATTCTCCTAATGATATGATCCCGTTAATCAAATGACAACTCATGTCTATGGCTAGGAAACTCAACCATCTTTGATCAACGAGCTAGTCAAGTAGAGGCATACTAGTGACACCATGTTTGTCTATGTATTCACACATGTATTATGTTTCTGGTTAATACAATTCTAGCATGAATAATAAACATTTATCATGATATGAGGAAATAAATAATAAATTTATTATTTCCTCTAGGCATATTTCCTTCAGTCTCCCACTTGCACTAGAGTCAATAATCTAGATTACACAGTAATGATTCTAACACCCATGGAGCCTTGGTGCTGATCATGTTTTGCTCGTGGAAGAGGCTTAGTCAACGGGTCTGCAACATCCAGATCCATATGTATCTTGCAAATCTCTATGTCTCCCACCTAGACTTGACCCCGGATGGAGTTGAAGCGTCTCTTGATGTGCTTGGTTCTCTTGTGAAATCTGGATTTCTTTGCCAAGGCAATTGCACCAGTAGTGTCACAAACGATTTTCATTGGACCCTATGCACTAGGTATGACACCTAGATCGGATATGAACTCCTTCATTCGGACTCCTTCATTTGCTGCTTCCGAAGCAGCTATGTACTCCGCTTCACACATAGATCCCGCCACGACGCTTTGTTAGAACTGCACCAACTGACAGCCCCACCGTTCAATATAAACACGTATCCGGTTTGCGATTTAGAATCGTCCGGATCAGTGTCAAAGCTTGCATCGACGTAACCATTTACGACTAGCTCTTTGTCACCTCCATAAACGAGAAACATATCCTTAGTCCTTTTCAGGTATTTCAGGATGTTCTTGACCGCTGTCCAGTGATCCACTCCTGGATTACTTTGGTACCTCCATGCTAAGCTAATAGCTAGGCATACATCAGGTCTGGTACAGAACATTGCATACATGATAGAGCCTATGGCTGAAGCATAGGGAACATCTTTCATTTTCTCTCTATCTTCTGCTGTGGTCGAGCATTGAGTCTGACTCAACTTCACACCTTGTAACACAGGCAAGAACCCTTTCTTTGCTTGATCCATTTTGAACTTCTTCAAAACTTTATCAAGGTATGTGCTTTGTGAAAGTCCAATTAAGCGTCTTGATCTATCTCTATAGATCTTGATGCGCAATATATAAGCAGCTTCACCGAGGTCTTTCATTGAAAAACTTTTATTCAAGTATACTTTTATGCTATCCAGAAATTTTGTATCATTTCCAATCAACAATATGTCGTCCACATATAATATTAGAAATGCTACAGAGCTCCCACTCACTTTCTTGTAAACACAGGCTTCTCCAAAAGTCTGTATAATACCATATGCTTTGATCACACTATCAAAGAGTTTATTCCAACTCCGAGAGGCTTGCACCAGTCCATAAATGGATCGCTGGAGCTTGCACACTTTGTTAGCACCTTTCGGATCGACAAAACCTTCTAGTTGCATCATATACAACTCTTCTTCCAGAAATTCATTCAGGAATGCAGTTTTGACATCCATTTGCCAAATTTCATAATCATAAAATGCAGCAATTGCTATCATGATTCGGACAAACTTAAGCATCGCTACGGGTGAGAAAGTCTCATCATAGTCAACCCCTTGAACTTGTCAAAACCTTTTGTAACAAGTCGAGCTTTGTAGACAGTAGCATTACCATCAGCGTCAATCTTCTTCTTGAAGATCCATTTATTCTCGATGGCTTGCCGATCATCGGGCAACTCAACCAAAGTCCACACTTTGTTCTCATACATGGATCCCATCTCAGATTTCATGGCCTCAAGCCATTTGCGGAATATGGGGTCATCATCGCTTCCTCATAGTTCGTAGGTTCACCATGGTCAAGTAACATGACCTCCAGAATAGGATTACCGTACCACTCTGGTGCGGATCTTACTCTGGTTGACCTACGAGGTTCGGTAGTAACTTGATCTGAAGTTTCATTATCAATATCATTAGCTTCCTCACTAATTGGTGAAGTCATCACAGGAACCGGTTTCTGTGATGAACTACTTTCCAATAAGGGAGCAGGTACAGTTACCTCATCAAGTTCTACTTTCCTCCCACTCACTTCTTTTGAGAGAAACTCCTTCTCTAGAAAGGATCCAAATTTAGCAACAAATGTCTTGCCTTCGGATCTGTGATAGAAGGTGTACCCAATAGTCTCCTTTGGTATCCTATGAAGACACATTTCTCCGATTTGGGTTCGAGCTTATCAGGTTGAAGTTTTTTTTCACATAAGCATCGCAGTCCCAAACTTTAAGAAACGACAATTTTGGTTTCTTGCCAAACCACAGTTCATAAGGCGTTGTCTCAACGGATTTTGATGGTGCCTTATTTAACGTGAATGCAGCTGTCTCTAAAGCATAACCCCAAAATGATAGCGGTAAATCAGTAAGAGACATCATAGATCGCACCATATCAAGTAAAGTACAATTACGATGTTCGCATACATCATTACGCTGTGGTGTGCCGGGTGGCTTGAGTTGTGAAACTATTCCGCATTGTTTCAAATGTAGACCAAACTCGGAACTCAAATATTCTCCTCCACGATCAGATCTCAGAAACTTTATTTTCTTTTTACGATGATTTTCCACTTCACTCTGAAATTCTTTGAACTTTTCAAATGTTTTAGATTTATGTTTCATTAAGTAGATATACCCATATCTGCCCAAATCATCTGTGAAGGTGAGAAAATAATGATACCCGCCGCGAGCCTCAATATTCATTGGACCACATACATCAGTATGTATGATTTCCAATAAATCTGTTGCTCGCTCCATAGTTCCGGAGAACAGCGTTTTAGTCATCTTACCCATGAGGCATGGTTCGCAAGTACCAAGTGATTCATAATCAAGTGATTCCAAAAGTCCATCAGTATGGAGTTTCTTCATGCGCTTTACACCAATATGACCTAAACGGCAGGGCCACAAATAAGTTGCACTATCATTATCAACTCTGCATCTTTTGGCTTCAACATTATGAATATGTGTATCACTACTATCAAGATTCAACAAAAATAGACCACCCTTCAAGGGTGCATGACCATAAAAGATATTACTCATATAAATAGAACATCCATTATTCTCTGATATAAATGAATAACCGTCTCGCATCAAACAAGATCCAGATATAATGTTCATGCTCAACGCCGCACCAAATAACAACTATTCAGGTCTAAAACTAATCCCAAGGTAGATGTAAGGTAGCATGCCGACCGTGATCACATCGACTTTGGAACCATTTCCCACGCGCATCGTCACCTCGTCCTTAGCCAATCTTCGCTAATCCGTAGTCCTTGTTTGAGTTGCAAATATTAGCAATGTAAACAGATATCAAATACCAGTGCTCTGCGAGCATTAGTAAGGTACACATCAATAACATGTATATCAGATATACCTTTGTTCACCTTGCCATCCTTCTTATCCGCCAAATACTTGGGCCAGTTCCGCTTCCAGTGACCAGTCCCTTTGCAGTAGAAGCACTCAGTCTCAGGCTTAGGTACAGACTTGGGTTTCTTCTCCTGAGCGGCAACTTGCTTGCCGTTCTTCTTGAAATTCCCCTTCTTCTTCCCTTTACCCTTTTTCTTGAAACTGGTGGCCTTGTTGACCATCAACACTTGATGCTCCTTTTTGATTTCTACCTCCGCAACCTTTAGCATCGCGAAGAGCTCGGGAATAGTCTTGTTCATCCCTTGCATATTATAGTTCATCACGAAGCTCTTGTAGCTTGGTGGCAGTGATTGAAGAATTCTGTCAATGACACTATCATCAGGAAGATTAACTCCCAGTTGAATCAAGTGATTATTATACCCAGACATTTTGAGTATATGTTCACTGACAAAATTATTCTCCTCCATCTTGCAGCTATAGAACTTATTGGAGACTTCATATCTCTCAATCCGGGCGTTTTCTTGAAATATTAACTTCAACTCCTGGAACATCTCAAATGGTCCATGACGTTCGAACCGTCGTTGAAGTCCCGGTTCTAAGCCGTAAAGCATGGCACACTAAACTATCGAGTAGTCATCAGCTTTGCTCTGCCAGACGTTCTTAACGTCACCAGTTACATCTGCAGCAGGCCTGGCACCCAGCAGTGCTTCCAGGATGTAATTCTTCTGTGGAGCAACGAGGATAATCCTCAAGTTACGGACCCAGTCCGTGTAATTGCTACCATCATCTTACAACTTAGCTTTCTCAAGGAACGCATTAAAATTCAACGGAACAACAGCACGGGCCATCTATCTACAATAACATAGACAAGGAAAAAAATATCAGGTACTAAGTTCATGACAAGTTAAAGTTCAATTAATCATATTACTTAAGAACTCCCACTTAGATAGACATCCGTCTAATCATCTAAGTGATCACGTGATCCAAATCAACTAAACCATGTCCGATCATCACGTGAGATGGAGTAGTTTTCAATGGTGAACATCACTATGTTGATCATATCTACTATATGATTCACACTCGACCTTTCTGTCTCAGTGTTCCGAGGCCATATCTGCATATGCTAGGCTCGTCAAGTTTAACCTGAGTATTCTGCGTGTGTAAAACTGTCTTACACCCATTGTATTTGAACGTAGAGCTTATCACACCCGATCATCACCTGGTGTCTCGGCACGAAGAACTTTCGCAACGGTGCATACTCAGGGAGAACACTTATACCTTGAAATTTAGTGAGAGATCATCTTATAATGCTACCATCAATCAAAGCAAAATAAGATGCATAAAGGATAAACATCACATGCAATCAATATAAGTGATATGATATGGCCATTATCATCTTGTGCTTGTGATCTCCATCTCCGAAGCACCGTCATGATCACCATCGTCACCGGCGCGACACCTTGATCTCCATCGTAGCATCGTTGTCGTCTCGCCAACTATTGCTTCTACGACTATCGCTGCCGCTTAGTGATAAAGTAAAACAGTTACAGGGCGATTGCATTGCATACAATAAAGTGACAACCATATGGCTCCTGCCGGTTGCCGATAACTCTTGTTACAAAACATGATCATCTCATACAATAAAATTTAGCATCATGTCTTGACCATATCACATCACAACATGCCCTGCAAAAACAAGTTAGTCATCCTATACTTTGTTGTTGCAAGTTTTACGTGGCTGCTACGGGCTTAGCAAGAATCGTTCTTACCTACGCATCAAAACCACAACGATATTTTGTCAAGTTAGTGCTGTTTTAACCTTCGCAAGGACCGGGTGTAGCCACACTCGGTTCAACTAAAGTTGGAGAAACTAACACCCGCCAGCCACCTGTGTGCAAAGCACGTCGGTAGAACCAGTCTCGCGTAAGCGTACGCGTAATGTCGGTATGGGCTTAGCAAGAACCGTTCTTACCTACGCATCAAAACCACAACGATATTTTGTCAAGTTAGTGCTGTTTTAACCTTCGCAAGGACCGGGTGTAGCCACACTCGGTTCAACTAAAGTTGGAGAAACTAACACCCGCCAGCCACCTGTGTGCAAAGCACGTCGGTAGAACCAGTCTCGCGTAAGCGTACACGTAATGTCGGTATGGGCCGCTTCATCCAACAATAACGCCGAACCAAAGTATGACATGCTGGTAAGCAGTATGACTTGTATCGCCCATAACTTGTGTTCTACTCGTGCATATAACATCTAGGCATAAAACCAGGCTCGGATGCCACTGTTGGGGAACGTAGAAATTTAAAAAAATTCCTACGCAGATGCAAGATCATGGTGATGCATAGCAACGAGCGGGGAGAGTGAGTCCACGTACCCTCGTAGACCGAAAGCGGAAGCGTTAGCACAACGCGGTTGATGTAGTCGTACGTCTTCACGATCCGACCGATCCAAGTACCAAACGTACGGCACCTCCGAGTTCAGCACACGTTCAGCTCGATGATGTCCCACGAACTCTGACCCAACAGAGCTTTGTGGGAGACTTTCGTCAGCATGACGGCATGATGACGGTGTTGATGATGCTACCGACGCAGGGCTTCGCCTAAGCACAGCTACGATATTAGCGAGGTGGAATATGGTGGAGGGGGCACCGCACACGGCTAAGAGATCAATGATCAATTGTTGTGCCTAGAGGTGCCCCCTGCCCCTGTATATAAAGGAGGGAGAGGAGGAGGGGGCGGCCAAGGAGGAGGAGGCGCGCCCAAGGGGGGCAATCCTACTCCAAGTAGGATTCCCCCCTCTTTCCTAGTCCAAGTAGGAGAGGGGAAGGAAGGGGGGGGGCCTAGTCCAATTCGGTTTGGGCTAGGGGGTCCGCGCGCCCCTAGCTGGCCGCCTCTCCTCTTCCTCCACATGGGCCCATGCGGCCCAATAACCCCCCCGGGAGGTTCCGGTAACCTCCCGGTTCTCCAGTATTTATCCGATAACCCCCGGAACTCATCAGGTGTTCGAATATAACCTTCCAATATATCAATCTTAACGTATCTACCATTTAGAGACTCCTCGTCATGTCCGTGATCACATCCAGGACTCCAAACTACCTTTGGTACATCAAAACACAAAAACTCATAATACGATCGTCACCGAACTTTAAGCGTGCGGACCCTACGGGTTCGAGAACAATGTAGACATGACCGAGACACGTCTCCGGTCAATAACCAATAGCGGAACCTGGATGCTCATATTGGTTCCCACATATTCTACGAAGATCTTTATCGGTCAAACCACATAACAACATACGTTGTTCCCTTTGTCATCGATATGTTACTTGCCCGAGATTCAATCGTCGGTATCTCAATACCTAGTTCAATCTCGTTACCGGCAAGTCTCTTTACTCGTTATGTAATGCATTATCCCGCAACTAACACATTAGTCACATTGCTTGCAAGGCTTATAGTGATGTGCATTACCGAGAGGGCCCAGAGATACCTCTCCGACAATCGGAGTGACAAATCCAAATCTTGAAATACGCCAACTCAACAAGTACCTTCGGAGACACCTGTAGAGCTCCTTTATAATCACCCAGTTACGTTGTGATGTTCGGTAGCACACAAAGTGTTCCTCCGGTAAATGGGAGTTGCATAATCTCATAGTCATAGGAACATGTATAAGTCATGAAGAAAGCAATAGCAACAAACTAAACGATCAAGTGCTAAGCTAACGGAATGGGTCAAGTCAATCACATCATTCTCCTAATGATGTGACCCCGTTAATCAAATGACAACTCATGCCTATGGCTAGGAAACTCAACCATTTTTATCAACGAGCTAGTCAAGTAGAGGCATACTAGTGACACTATGTTTATCTATTTATTCACACATGTATTATGTTTACGGTTAATACAACTCTAGCATGAATAATAAACATTTATCATGATATGAGGAAATAAATTATAAATTTATTATTGCCTCTAGGGCATATTTCCTTCAGAGACAATAACATACCTACACTAGGCATATAGGAGAACATGTATGGTATCAACAGTAGTAGCAAAGACATGCTATGCAACACTATAGGACCTACTGATGAAAAAGTATAGTATCAACTCTAATGCAAGCAATAGAGAGGAGGAATATGGAATATCGAAATGACCAAAGGGGGTTTGCTTGCCTGGAAGCTCTGCTGAGAAGGACGGGTCGGCGGCGAAGTAGTCGTACTCGGGGGCATCATCAGTCTCAGGGTTTACCCAAAAAGAAGTAATACGGAGCAAATATACAATGAAGCAAACAAATGCATCACACAATGTATTTCAGGGCAATATGTGTTGGTGCTATGCTCTAGTGCATTACTCCCTCCATCCGGCAAAACTTATCCCTCAAATGAATGTATCTAGCACCAAGTTAGTGCTAGATACTCCCTCTATTTTTATATACAAGGCCACTATGAAAAACACATTTTGCATCTATACAAGGCCACCAACAATAATTGAGGCAAATATTAATGATGTTTCCTCGTATTAGTAACCCATGACTTAATTACTAGCATGCATGTATTGGATGATAATGACACACTCACCTACTTCCTCTCCCACGGCCACTCAGTTTCTTATAATGTGCATGCACCCTATTAATTAACCCGGTAAATAAGAAAACAAATTGGCTAGTAAAGCACACATCAATTTTTGTCTCGGTACCTGTAATTTGAGTTTGTGGCCTTGTATATAAAAATGGAGGGAGTACATCCATTTGAGAGACAAGCTTGGGACAAACTTTTTCGGACGGAGGGAGTACTAAGCATTTTAGAAGAAGAGGAAAATATCTGGTAATATTTTTGCAGCTCCAGGTTTTTTTCGGTAAATTGATCTAGGGGCAAAATGTCAAGGTGTGAAAGGTATGTGGGTGGCATATTCAAATTCATTATATTTTTCTCATCATTTTTCATATATAAATTAGTTCCATCTAACTTACGGTTTATTTTTTATGATTCTTCAAAGTTTAAATCATTTTCTAATATTATTGGATTTGTTTTAATTTGAAAATATTGAATAGTTTGCTATGGATACACATAAGTGTACCCAGATGTGTGCATAAGAGGCTGACAGTCGGCCCAGTCGATTGCTTAGTCAGGGGTCAACTATGGACCCAGTTGACTTGTCAAACTAACCAAGGGGATCCACCTGTCACGCTCTGCCAGTATAACAGACTTTTAAGCTAATCTAACTAGGTTAATTAGTGTGTGGGTCAGGGTTGTCAATGAGACATTAGGTTATTTAGATTTAATTTAATTTAGTCCTAATCGCTACAAATGGCGCGAGTGTCCGTGGTTGCTTATTGCCGTAATTAACCGCTAATCACTGGGGTACACATGGCAATGGCACGCCCACGGTGTCGCGCCAGTGTTCAGTCGCCGGCGACAAAAAACTCGGCGGCGATGCACTGACCGCAACGAAAATCACCCATGCAGCTCCATTTGGAGCACGGGACGACGCGTTTGAACGCCCGTTCGATGCCGCTCTCAATGGTGGTACTAGTTTGTGCCAGGGAGGCCTGTGAGAATGGCAGTGATAACGGCTCAGTCGCTCGAAACTGCTCATAGGGGTATGCTGTGCGTGTGTGTTTATATGGGTGAGTGTACGCGCGTACATATGAGAGTCTGTGTCTGTACTATGTCCTCAAAAAAATAGAATAGTAAATGCGTACGTGCAATGCAGGTTAATATGAAGGTTGAGAATTAATTGCATGTTGATATCGGGCAAAAAAAATATTACATGTTAATGTTAGATAGGATATCAATTGTACATTAATTACATGGTTATTCTATATTTGGCATGTTATTAATTATACGCTAAATATTTTTTGATGCACACGAGGTGGTTTCCCGAATTAGTACCACCTCACATATTATTTTAAATATAAAATCATCTAAGCGGGATGAAACCAAAAATATCACCTTTCATTATTAGTAGGTATAGATATGGATATACCATGGTGTTATTTTTTGCGCAAAATATCACCTTTCACTAATATTATATTCATCTCTTGTTCTAAAAGCTTCGAGCTTTGACACCTCTGCAAATCCCTGTTTCCCTCTTTGAAGGGACTATCTATTTACTTTTATTGCTGAGTCATCATATTCTTATTAAAGCACTAGCTGGAGAGCACTGTTGTCATTTATATGCTTTGTGTTTAGTTGATGTTGAGTATGAGCATGACTGGATTTCATTTACCATGAATTACAATGTCTAGTCAGTGCTTTAATTACCTTCAGAGGTGCTCTACATTTATGTTTTACGGTCTCAGAGAAGGCTAGCCATTATATCATATTATTATCACGATTGTTTAAAAAAAGTGTTCTCATCTGAGATAGCTTATTATTGCTCACTAGTTAGTTATGCCATTGATGTGAGTAAATGTGATACCTAAGTGTTATCCTGAATATGGTTAGCTCATAATCTTTGCTGAAAGCTTGAACATTGGTTAGACATATTTGCAACAACAAGATCAAACAGAGTTTGTATAAGTTTTTCTTTGTCATTTTCAGTTTGTCAACTGAATTGCTTGAGGACAAGCAATGAGTTAAGCTTGGGGGAGTTGATACGTCTCCATCATATCTACTTTTCCAAACACTTTGGCTCTTTTTTTGGACTCTATTTTGCATGATTTGAATGAAACTAACCTGGACTGACGTTGTTTTCAGTAGAATTGTCATGGTGTTATTTTTGTGTAGAAATCAAAGTTCTCAGATTGACCTGGAAATTTATGGAGAATTTTTGTGGAATATATTAAAAATACTGGCGAAAAAATATACCAGAGGGGTCCACCCAGGAGCCACAAGATCAGTGGGCGCGCCCTGTAAGCTTGTGGGCCCCCTGGACCTTCGGCAACCCTAACTCCAACTCCGTATATACCTATTCGCCAAGAAAAAAAATCAGGAAGAAGAATTCATCGCGTTTTACGATACGGAGCCGCCGCCACCTCCTATTCTTCATCTGGAGGGCTGATCTGGAGTCCGTTCGAGGCTCCGGAGGGTGGAATCCGTCGCCGTCATCATCATCAATCTTCCTCCATCGCCAATTTCATGATGCTCACCGCCGGGAGTGAGTAATTCCTCCGTAGGCTTGCTGGACGGTGATGGGTTGGATGCCATTTATCATGTAAACGAGTTAGTTTTGTTAGTGCTTGATCCCTAGTATCCACCATTTCCATCGTATCGACGAAAAATAATTCCAGCCGCCGCAAGTTCCAGAACCACGAGATCCAATCTAGAGCCCTTTTTTGGCACCTTGCCGGAGGGGAACACGATTACAAAGGGGTTCATCGTCCTTGTTGATGCATTATTTGAGAGAGCCATAATTATGCTATGATTTGTTAGAATTGCTCTACGTGCTTCACTTAATTATTTTTAGCTATGGAATTGCTCTAGTACTTCACTTATATCTTTTTGAGCACGGTTGTGCTTGATTTGTTAGAATTGCTCTACGTGCTTCACTTAATTATTTTTAGCTATGGAATTGCTCTAGTACTTCACTTATATCTTTTTGAGCACAGTTGTGCTTTCATTTTTTTAAAATTCTTTCATGCTTCACTTATATTATTTTGAGAAATAGAGAAAAATTCATGCTTATGTTCTTCATTTAAATTTATTTGAGCTTGTCATAAATACTGGTAATATATGAAACTAGTCCCAAAGTGATAGATATTCAAGAGGGGTATAATAAAAACTTTCATGAAGATCATTGGACAAAATGAACTTGATTCTTTGTAATAGTTTTGAGATATAATGATAGTGATATGTGAGTCATATTGGTGAGTAGTTATGCTTTAGTAAGAATCTCTACTCCTAATGGAGCAGTTGGTAGTCTCGCTTCCAGGTTTTTTTTTCGTCCCACCACTTTCATCCGGTTTTTTTTCGTAGGTTAACCGTCGTAGATTTTTTTCGATGTTGGTTTCTTATTCACAGGTTTATTTACCTTTCAGTTCTTTTCTTGCAAATCAGCACTTTTCAAACGTGTACGCAATCACGGATCTAAATTTACTAACTTATCCAAATCAACCGATACCTTCCATTATTGCAAATTTCTTTAGGAAACAAATAATAGATTTTAAGTAGATTTTAAGGAAACAAATAAAAGATTTTAAAGAAGCATCATATTTTACTAACAATCACTAAAAATCAAATCTAAATTAATTAACCTTACCTTAAATCACCCAATCACTTTAATTAGAAAACATTTTCTTTCCTAACTGCACCCCGCTTAGTGTGCACATAACAATCCGAAGTAATTAGAGTCACATGATTGAATCCATTTATTTAGAGCGACATGATTGAATTCATTTATTAACAATAATCCTCACCAAAAGTGCGTTTAGCAATTTTAGAGGGCGGACCAAAACTCTGCCATCCGCTCGCCTGCGTTTGTTTAGGTACAGGAAAAATGGCATAATATATGGAAACAACACGACCGGGGCGGCGACGCAATCTTCAGGGATAGGGGATCGGAGGAGAAGGATTGGCCTGGTAGCATGATCGGGGTGCTTTCCCGCGGCCGTCCTCGCGATGCCACCTACCCGAAATCAACGCTGCTCCCTGCCGTCAGCCGAGGCGACGCCGCCTACCCTCCTACCCACGGTCCGCTGCCGCGTGCGGCTATGGCGGGAGGAGTAGCGACGGGGCCGAGGTCCTTCATGCGTTCCGGGATGGAGGCCATGATTTCGTCGAGGTCGTTGCTGCCTCCTATATTCAGGGTGTGTCGCCGAGATCGAGGCGAGCATGAGGAGCTGTGGCCACCGCCATGGTCACCCCATCGCAGGGGATGGAGCACGCCGTCGGCCTACAGCTTGTGGAGATCATTGTTGCTCTTCAGGTCGCGTGGTGACTGGATCTTGCCGATGTGTCCCTCCTCGACGACCTCCTCTTCGCCCGGTTGGCCGGCATGGATCTCGCCACTGCTGCCCTCAACTTCTCTGCCTCGAGCTTGACGGTCAGCCACCATGGATCCCCCAGCTAGAGGGTCACGTGAACTAGTCGTCCTCCCATGCTGCAGCGGCGAGAAGGTGACATGGCTCTCCGTACACAAAGAGTGGAGTTCGGTAAAGTACTTATATACTTGGCCTCTACTGCTGATCCATGTACATGGAGAAGAACAGACAACCTCTCATTCATGCTTCGTTCCACTCCTTTGCGTTACATTACTGGAGGTGACATTTTCCTATCTCTCTATGTTGTAACAAGCCTGCTGCCTGCATAGTTAATGGATTTTTTATTTAAATTTATCGCTGCTTAGTGCTTTGTTGCAATCTGAGCGTATGTAGGCATACTTAGCTTTGCTATTCCATTTTTTCTGGCGCATAGAAATAAAAGTATTGTCCAGGCTAGGTATTCAATTGAGTATGGTATTTGGATTGCTATCAGAATGTCTTTTCTATGCATGTGATTTCTCACATCTGGTTATAATATTTGTGAAGACGTGCATTGCACGTGCACTTGGAAGCGGGCTCGTGGCCCGCGCTGGACGGTGCCGACGCCGACCCGAGCCACCTCGTCCGCGTATTCTTGGAGCTGTGGCTGGTCGATTTACATGAAATTAATTCCCTCAGTTCTGGTGGCAAATATAATACACATAATCCATATTGTTATGCACTAGCGTGTAGGTGTGAAATAGATGGATTATGGTCCCGTACCCAATAAGATGGATATGTGTGTGTGTGTTAGAGAGAGAGGGAGAGGGGGATAGAGAGTGAGGAAGAGGGAGGGAGAGTGTGTGTCTGTGTGTGTGAGAGGATTTGATGGTGAAAAAGGTCGCCAATGTCATAATATTGAACTCTTAAAGTTAATGTGGCCCCGTTGCAACGCACGGGCGTTCTTCTAGTATTGTGTTAAGGTTTGTGATTTCCTATGCAAGCACGAAAGTCAATAGTTATGCAATGAAATTACATCCTACTTGTCATGCATTATTCGGTGTTAGTTATGCTTAATGCTCATTTATGAGAATTTTCGTTTCTTGGTTGGTTGATTCTCAATCTATTTGCTAGCCTCCATTTGTACTAAGTAGAAATACTACTTGTGCATCCAAAATCCTTAAACCAAGTTTTGCCACATGCCCATAGGTAGATTGTGAACGCAAACACCATGGGCAAGGTCTCATGCAAAAGGAGGGTGACCATCCGTGATTTTTCTTTTAGTTTTATCCATGAATTTGTTCAATGGAGACCATATGTAAGCTTCCTCGATATATTGTGGCCTGTGCAACCTTAATAATCATAAGCCATATTAGGTAGGATATCAATACACATTAACTACATGGCTATATTTGGCATGTTATTAATTACACGCTAAATATGTTGAGTACTTGCCATTGAAGTAATATATGTTGTTGGATTGACACTGTTAGATAGGTGATTATCCATATCTTTAATCAATTCAAACCAATAAAAAGATATGCATTTACAATGTCATTATTTGAAGGATTGAAGGACACATGCAGGCTACAAATATTGCAATATTTTGCATCCTCGATCCCATAGAGAAGTGTAAGGCACAACCACTATGAAGATCATTCTCCTCCTCCTCATCCTTGCACCCCTCTGCGTGTCGGTCACCGGCCGCCTCAAGTGCCCCGGCGTGCCGTACAACGGCGCTGTGGCGACCTGCTACCATGGTTGCGGCACCAAGCTCATCTACGATCTCTGCATCAAGACGATGCAACAGGGCCACATCGACCTATCTCCGTCGCACAAAGAAGAGACCACCGCGTACGCCATCCTCGTGCTAAGCGCCGCCGCCGAGTCCATGAGGACCACGTCGCAGACGCTGACCTACCAGCTCCAGAAGAACGCGTCCATCTCCGTCCAGGAAAGGGCGTTCTACGGGGCGTGCCTCACCGATTACGTCGCGGCGTTGAACTCCCTCGACCACACCCTCGTCGTGATGCTGCCGAACTGCTTCTTTCAGGGGATCAACGACGACTACCTGAGCGCGTTGGCCAGCCTGAATAGTTGCAGGGATCGGTTCATAGGGCCAGCTATGTACACGTCGCCGGTGTACCCCTTGGTTTTGGCCGACCGAAACAAGGCCTTGCTGGCTTACTCGCTTGGCAAGTTGCTGTTATGAGTACCGTTAGATCTAGCGGCAACATGTAGACCGAAGAGGGATCAATAAATGCGGGAATTGTCTACACATATTTACATGTGTGTATGTACCATTTTGTGTGTCCTCTCATGCTCTGCATCTGTAGTTGTTGGCGGGTGAAACGAGTATTGAATTCATGCTCCAGTCAACTCATCCAAAAGTCCGAACTAATGGAGAGAAACATGCAATATATTTCAGCACTCCCCTCGCGTCTAGGCTTACTTAGTTTTTAGACGTGAGATTTATGTAGGCTGCAGAATTTATTTTTAATACTACATTGGTAAGGTCTTGAACTCAAGACCTCCAGGCTCGGATATAATATTGAATTCATGCTTCAGCTAATTCATCCAAAATTCCAAACTGATGAAGAAAGGCGGCCAATATGTTTCAACGAACATTTTGGAGTCGAGTGTGACACTCTTTGCGACTCTCCTCTCCATGACTACTTCGGGGGTTATAGCGATTAGCATCTCCATAACCTCTTTCAGGGACGTCAGTTCTATGATTTGAGGATTTGGAGCTTGTCCTGACACGAGAGTGTTGTCCTAGGGGCAACGGGGAAATGGAAGAATACATAATTGACCACAAAGAAACAACAAAGTGTGATGTAATTGGCGTGGAGTGTGGAAGCCAGTATTTCTCCACGGATAAAAAAGTACTCCCTATGTAGAGTGAGTAGATCTTGGCTGATTTATAAAATTTATATGAGAACATAGAGCGTAATTAGTTTGATGCCAAATTTTGGCAACTGTCAAATGTTAGCTAGGGATTGGTTGTACACCAATTTTCATTGTCAATCTCACAAAAGATTGCCAAATACTTGCAACTTTTGAATTTGCCAAATATTGGCAATGCCAAATGTTGGTAGCAAACCAATCAACCTCATAATTGTTAGGGGAAAATCATGGATTTTTAACTCTATATATAGAATTGAACAGAAGCTTTTTTCTGCTCCACATCAAGAAAAATCTTGCACATCATGATTAAAGATGCTGGAATGGCATCATTTATTTAGATTAGATTGAATATATAGGTTGATGGTAAAATATCTAATTTATATTTTCGTATCTATTCTATGAAGTATGATTTCATAAATCAATATCAAGAGGAAAGACGACACATGCCGTCTCCCCTCCCCTCCCCCTCCCCCTCCCTCTCGGGCGATCCGTACGAGGCGCCATTAAAGCGAGCTTATCCCCGACCTCCCACCCACCCCCGCACCTTGTCGAGCTCTCCCCGCCCCAAATCCACACCAGAGATCTCACATGATGGGTGCGCGTCGCCGCGGCGTTTGGGTTCGTCGTCTTGCGCCGATGTCAAGGGTAGCGGAGCCACGAGCGCTCCCACCTCTGGCGACGGGGTTGCTAACCGAGATCGACCCGGACTTGCCGGAGGCTCGCCGTGAGATGCGTCGGGTGGTGCTGGAACACTTCCTCGACAGAGACGAGTGGGGGGGGGGAGATCCATCTCCACATTCTCCGCCACGCGAACTTCGTTGAGCCCGCGCACTTCATCGGAGACGATGGCTGCGGGGATTTGGAGCTCCTCTTCTGGGCCATCCAGGAGGCCGAATCAATGGATCCGTGTTAGGCTGCGTGGTGGGAGAACTTCAGGACGACGAACCCATCAAGGATCAACATCCGACTGCCATCATGGGAGGGTATCGCCAATATCCCGCCAGAGTTCCTTCCGCCAGGGATCCTTTGGTCCCAACGCCGTCAGTAGATCGACTGCCCCGACCGATTCAAGCTCAGCGATGACCCATCGAACCCCCGCCATGGCCTGGTGAGTTAGGTATGCATTACATTCGTACAGATTTATCGTTGAAGGCTCGATTACAGGATTTTTGATTGCGCCGGAAAGGGATGGCAGTTCAAATTGATTCGAGTGTTCATACTCAGGATGAGGAAATGGTAGTTAAATTGGGGGTTCTCCCTCATGCATCTGTGTGTGTTGAGGAATGTGTTGCTGTTTCTACAGCCGGGGAGACCTCGTCGGGGTTGGATTCCGGCGAGGGGCTCGATCCAGTCCCAAGCACGAACACAAGTTTGGGGGAGACGCCACTTTGCCGTTCATCCCCTTCAAATCCAGTGTTGACTGGTCCCACATTCAAAATACGTGTCCTGGGTGAGAAAGCGGGTAGAGCGAGTCGTTTTCGTAAAGTGGAAACCCTAGAAAGTGTGGAGAAGCATTTTGGCCAGCTCTGGCTTATCCACCCCCCCACGCCGCCGCTATCATAAAGCTCTTGCCCCACAGCCTTAGACCAACCCAAATTCCGGATTCCTGTGTCGGATTTGGAGAGACTTAGTTGAGAGCAATTCTTTTACGGCTGTTGATTGCTTCCTGCCTCATTTCGGCAATTTGATCCACCACCAAAACATATCAAGGTCTCGCGAGAAGGAATTGGCCCCGGTTCGCTCCCTTTTGCTAAGGTAGTGAAGCATGGGTCGGAGATGGCCGATCTCGTGCAGGAGGGAGCGACAATCTTGTTGACGGCCAGTCTAAGGTGGGGGGGGGCAGAAAACCACCTCATTCGCTGGACGGAAGCAGCCATCAGTTCCGCCTACGAAGGAGCAAGCCCCTGCCCCCAAACCAACCAGATCCACGACCCCAACTGTTGGCTCGGCCCAGGTACAATCATCTCAATCCGTTGCAGTTCAAGTGGAACAAGTCCTTGATCCTAGGTATAAAGACATGGTCTGCTTCAGTTGTGGAGGGTCTGGGCATTATGTTGGGAATTGTGTGAAGCCGAAAGCATGTTTCATATGTCGACAAAATCACAATGTTAACAACTGTGCAGCGTGGTCAAAAGTGCAACCTACTACTACTTTCTTTGGTAGTGGAGCTCGAGGGCTTGGTTTCTACCATGTTGATGTGCCTGTAGCTAATGAGTCAAAATGGCTGAACTTCCAGAATTGTGCCGTGGTGAATATTTTAAAAGGAGAGGTGGACTTATCTAAGCTAATGGAACTGCTATTTGCCACTTTATGCAAGACTAGGCAATGGCCATGGTAGATTAGAGGGCTTTCCAGCAAGACCTTTCTGGTCAGATTTCCTCCTTGGAAGAAAGTTGAGGACCTCATTGAGCTGCCTGAGTTTTCTCTTCCACAGGATGTGAATGTCACTTTGACTGAATGGAAGGGAGGATGTGAACCTTTTGGGGAGCTGGTTGAAGCCTGGTTTCTGATTGAAGGTATTCCTCCAAAATTGTGTACATGGAAAGTATTTGCTCAAACTGCTTCACTCTTTGGGGGTGCTTACAAATGTTGATTGGAATGGCATGTTCAGGACATTTTTTGAGAATGTTAGTATTAAAATTGCCTGCATAGATCCCACTAAGATACCTTTTGAGAGGCTGACTGAGATGAAGAAAAAACTATTCCTACTTGGTTTTACTATGGAGGGCTTTGAACAGGTGGGTGGAGTAGATTCTGTCATTGATGTGGATGATGATGAGGATGGTGATGAGGAAGAAGAGAGAGCTGATGAAGATCAAGTTGAAGAAGATAGGGGGGCCATGGAGAACATACATCTGATTGGTCAGGTGATGGTGGTCTGGCTATTGATGAGCTAGATAAAGCCAATTTCTCAGCCAAACATGGGTCTACTAGCAAGCAAGTAACTTAGAGTTTGGTGATTTCACCTATGGAGCTTTACCCTGATTCTGATCAGGAGAATTTCATCATGAAATGTGCAATGACTAAGGTTGATCATGGTGCCCCATCTTCTGATGGACATGAGGTCAGGATTGAATACAAAAACAATCTCCTAGAACAATGCAATAATGATGATGGGGGTTAGGGAGAGGGTGATATAAAGATTGGAGAGAGTCTGGTCAAAAAAACCCTTCTCCTTCTGGAAAGAATGACAAGCTAATGATATCTGGGGAGAGTTTTGGTAGTATGCATTACTATGAGGACCTGCTGAGGCCTGTGGACTTGCCTGAATTATGAAAATGAGGAACCTAAAGAAGAGGAGCTGGGGGTTCTCCCCCTTGAGGCCATTCATATCTTGCAAAGTGAGACATGGAAGAGATCCTTACTAGAATCACTCAATCAAGCCCAGAAAGATGGAACCATTCCTAAGAAGAAACCCAAATGGGGACCTGTGCTAACTTAGAAGCCTGCTACTAGAGGACATGGAAATGTCAACATCATGGAGAAAGCTGCTGCATACAAGAGGAAGAAAAAACCTGGAGATCCCACAAACATTTAAAGGTAAATCCTTTTCTACTGTTGATAAATCTATTCTTGTTGATCAAATGGGTCAAATGAATTTAACAATTGGAGGGGATGGATCTCAAAAGAACTTCACCATTGATTAGATGATAGCTGAGGAGAAAGAGAGATGTCTGGTTTTTGCTAGCAATAATCCTGAATTAGTCCTACCTAACAACCTATACATTGAAATCAATGAGATAGTTACACCTGTGGGTGACCATTGCTTGGAGCTAGTTGTCACTGTTGTTGCTGTTAGGAAAACACCCACTGTACTAACTAAGGATAAGCCTTGTGGCTTATCTCACCCTTTTAAAATTTCTTAATCTATGATAGGTCTTATTTGGAATATTAGGGGTCTTGGACAACATGGGAAAATTCAGTGCCTTTGTGATACTATTGCTAAGTCTGATCTTGATTTTATTGGTTTTCAAGAGACTAAAAGAGAAATTATTTCTGAGGGTTTCCTCAAAGCTATTGATAGATATGATAGGTTTGTTTGCCACTTCTTGCCTGCTGATAATACTGCTCGGGGAATCCTCTTAGGGTTTAAGAAAAATATCTTTGAGGTTGTTGGTTTTATTAACCAAAGATTTTCTATTGTTGCTACTATTAAAAATAAGAATGACGGCTTTGTTTGGCAACTGGTGTTGGTTTATGGTTCTACATATCCTGAATTTAAAATGGATTTTGTGGCTGAATTGCATGATACTTTGACAAATGCATCTTATCCTATCATGATTTGTGGAGATTTTAACCTGGTTAGGAATGAAGCTGAGAAAAGCAGTGGCTTGATTAACCAACAAACTGCATTTCTTTTTAATGACTGGATCAGCATATGGGCCCTAATGGAGATTTCTATCTCTAACAGAGTGTTTACCTGGTCTAACAATCAGATTTCCCCTGTTTTTGCTGTTCTTGATAGAGTGTTCACTTCTATGGACTTGGATGCCCATTTTCCTTTCTCTACCTTCTCAGCACTTCCTAGAGTGGGAAGTGATCACACTCCTTTAGTCCTTGACACTGGTGATAGAGCCCCATCTAACCCCAAACCTTTTAGATTTGAAAAATGGTGGCTCTCTTAGCCAGGTTTCCATCAAATGGTCAAAGAAGCTTGGAATTCTATGTCCTCTTCTAATTCTTCAGCTGAAAATTGGATGGTTAAGACTACGATCATTAGGAAGAAAACAAAGGGATGGAGTATTAATAGAGAGGTAGCTTTGAAAAAGAAGAAAAAGGCACTCCTTACAGAGTTTGACATCCTTGACGTCCTGTCTGAATCTTAGCAGCTATCTGTTTCTGATTTTGATAGGATGAAGGAGATTAAGAAGGAACTTGATGATGTTTGGAAAAAAGAGGGAACTGCCTTATGGCAGAGATCTAGGGACAGAAAAATCTTAGAGGGGGATAGGAACAATGCCTACTTCCAGGCCCTTGCTAATCATAGGCATAGGAAGAATCATCTTACTGAGTTGAATGGCCCTGATGGTGTGGTTACTTCTACCAATGATATGCTTGAGGTGGCTACTTCCTTTTACAAAGATTTGTTTTCTTTTGAACCTAAACCTGATGTAAGTGCATCTAGTGCCACCCCTAGTTGGTTTTGGAGTATTGACGACAAAGTTGGTTGAGGGGCTAATGCGTTTGTGAGAATTGCAGGATAACGCAGGTTGTGTCCCTCATCGATTCGGTTTACCTACCGGAGATGACCCCCAAAAATGTATGAAGACATTGAAGATATTGGTGGTATGAGAAGATACTCATATTGAAGACTATGACATGAGAAGACATTGCTTGAAGACTATGGAGCGCGAAGACTGTGTGGTTTCGTAGTTTCCTTTTCTTCTTTGTTGAGTCATAGGAACCACCGTACTGTTAAGTGGGGTCCAAGTGAACTAAGTCGAGTGGTCAAGTGATGCTCAACTCAAATCCTATGTCTTCGAGCGAAGACAATGAGAGCAAACCTTATCCAGAGCTGGATGAGTCAGCTTTTCTTGTAGCCCAAGTAAAGTTGCCGCGTGTGTTTGAAATATGACCATTGGAACACGTGTCAGTTCCTTAGTGACCCAGGGTCATTTTGGACAAATCAGGTCGGGTTGCCTAGTGGCTATAAATAGCCCACCGCCTACACCATAAATTGGTGGCTGCTCAGAGTTTGTGCACGGCTTTTGTCGTTTGAGAGCAACCCACCTCAAAGCATTTGAGAGAGAGAAAAATCCTTGCGAGGACAAAGCCCAAACACCCGAGCCAAAGAGTGTTAGGCATCACTTGAAGTCTTTACATGCATGTGACACGAAGACTTATTACACTTGAGGATTGTGAATCCTCCAGCCGGTTAGGCGTCGTGTTCTGAGCATCCAAGAGTCATTGTGGATTGCCGGAGTCTGTGAAGGTTTGGAAGTCTTCCTTGAAGACTTACCAGAGTGATTGGGCGAGGACTGGGTGTCCTTAGCTCAAGGGGAATAAGGTGAAGACACGGTCTTCTGAGTTAAATCTCAGCCTCCCTAACGGGCGTCACGGTTGTCACAAAGAATGGAACTAGTCTAACAAATCCTGTGTCTTCAACAAGCAACTGGTTCTATCCCTTCCCAACCTTACTTAAGTTTGTCTTTATGAAGTCATTGCCTATCTGTGTATCTGTTTGACTTCATTGCTTGACTACTGCTGTTGATTGGCTTCATACTATCTTCCATATTGATCCTTACTACCTAGCTGCTATTAGTCCTATACTTTCACATCGCTACATACTTGACTATGGCTTGCTTAGGGTAGTTTATCTTCCGCTGCATAACAATTAGGTCATTTCTGTTGTTTGTCTTCGAAACTTTAAAGTTTTGAAGACTTTCATAAAAATCGCCTATTCACCCCCCCTCTAGTCGACAGTAGCACTTTCACCTGACATCCATTTGGATGACGATTTTTGGTCTACTGATGAAATGGTTAGTGATGAGGAGAGAGAACTTCTAGAGAGACCTTTTTCTGAAGAGAAAATTAAACATGCTATTATGGGCTCTTACGCTAGTGGTGCCCCTAGCCCTGATGGCCTTTCCTTTTTATTCTATCAAACCTTTTGGGATCTAATTAAAAAAGATTTTATGTGGATTGTTAGAGATTTTGAGAATGGTGATCTTGATATGTATAAACTAAATTATGCCATTATTATCCTCATACCTAAAGTTCCTATGGCTAGAGATATGAAATTTTTTAGACCTATCAGTCTAAGTAATTGTGCTGTCAAGATTTTTTCTAAAGCTATGACCAATAGGGTTTCCCCTTTGTGTGACAAGCTCATTTCTTCCAATCAGACTTCCTTTATTAAAGGCAGATTTATCTTAGAAAGTGTGGTTATGGCCCATGAGGTTATTCATGAGATTCACATATCTGAATCTAGTGGCTTGATTCTTAAACTTGATTATGAGAAAGCCTATGATAGAGTTAGTTGGGATTTTTTGAAGGAAATGCTTCATTCTAGAGGCTTTGGCAGTAAATGAGTAGGGTGTGTTTTGTGTACTATTCACCAAGGGACTTTTCAGGTCACAATTAATGACTCCAATGGCCCCCAGTTTGCTGGGGAAAGGCTTGAAACAGGGTGATCCTCATTCACCCCTATTGTTCAATTTGGTGGCTGATGTTTTTTCTAAGATGCTTCACAAAGCTGCCAGTAGAGGCTTGATTTGTGGGCTCTTGCCCCATGCCATTCCTTGGGGGGGGGGTCAATTTACAATATGCTGATGATACTATTCTATTCCTTGATAGTTCTTTAGAATGTACCAAAAATTTGAAATGGGTCCTATCTTGCTTTGAGAAACTTTCTAGCTTGAAGATTAATTTTCATAAGGGTGATTTACATACTATTAATGTCTCTGATCAACTGTCTAAAGATTTTGCTCAGGTTTTCTATTGCCAACTTGGGGATTTCCCCTTTAAATATCTAGGAGTTCCTTTGCATTTTAAAAAGCTTAGAAGGGAAGATCTTCAACCCATCATTGACAGAATTATTAAGAACATATCTGGCTGGTTGGGGAGATCTCTCTCTTACAGGGGCAAATTGATCCTTCTTACTACTTGTATTGCCAATATTCCTGCCTATTTAATGTCCATTGTTAAATTTCCCAAATGGGCTATTGATTTGATTACATCTCAAATGTCCCACTATTTCAGGGGCAATATGGGTGAAAACCCTAAATATCATCTTGCTAATTGGGGGTTGATCTCCAGGAAGAAAGAGTATGGTGGTATGGGGGTTCCCAACCATAGAGATTTTAACATGGCCCTTTTAGCTTCTTGGGGGAGGAGATTCTATGATGATAGGGATAGTGATTGGAAAAGGATTTTGGCTTTCAAATATAACACTGCCAGCCCCAATTTCTTTAGTACTAGGGCTACCTTGGGGTCCCCTTTCATGAAAAGCTTATCCTGGGCGCTTGCAGCATCTAAAAACGTTTACAGATGGGTCCCCGGGGATGGCAAAAGCATTGCCTTCTGGCATGATATATGGATTGGGGATGTTCTCTTAAAACTTCATTTTGGGACATGTTTGATATCTGTCAACAGCAAGAGGCCACTCTTGCACAGGTCTGGGTGGGAGGTGAACTCCAACTTACTTTTAGTAGATGTGTAGAGGAGGGAGCTATGGTTAGATGGAAAGAACTCATCAATTTAGGTAAGCAGGTTCTGCTATCTGACTCTCCAGACCAACCTGTTTGGATGCTGGAACCTTCCAGCAAGTACTCTGTCAAGTCCTTTTATAATTTAATCAACTTTCGGGGGTGTTTGATGAGATCAAAGATGATATTTGGAAAATTAAAGTCCCGTCCAATATCCATGTCTTTCTGTTGTTGATTTACTATAATAAGATCTTGACTAGAGATAATCTTGCCAAGCGCAGGCATGTAGAGGACATGACCTGTGTCTTTTGTGATGAACCAGAGACAATTCAACATATTTTCTTTGAATGTATTGTTGCTAGACAAGTTTGGGAACTAGTAGCTGATAGTTTTAACATTATTACACCTGATTCTTTTGCTTTGCTGTCTTCCTTCTGGAAGAGGAGAAAACATTATGAAGCTTTAAACATAGTTGTTGCTGCTGCTTTGTGGAGGTTATAGCGTTTGCAAAATGACTTTTTTTTTCCAGGGGCGAAGATGGCGAAGTATACGCTATGCTTTGGATCTGTTGGGAGCAACAATTAGGCAATGAAAAAGCCTATGTTCAAAGGCTCAGGGTGTGCTTCTTCTCCGGTGCTTAAGGCTGTTGGACCACCGAAGAGGGGAGTTCCTTAGGATCGCTTGGTACTAATGAAATTGCCGGAGCGTCGTTGGGTTTGCATTTTGCTAGTTTGCCATCTTTACTTTGATCTATTTGTGAGCTGGCATGTATGCTTACCTGGCTATGTATCCCGTCCTAGAACTGCCTAAATCTGCTGTAATAGGGGTAGTCTAAAAACCCTGGATGTTCCTTCTGTGGCAGCTACTCTCCGGTTGCCGCTGAGCGCTGTTAACAGTCTATATTTGTGGTTTGCCTTGGCTTGAATAAAGTTAGGGTGGGGAGAAACCCCTTTGGGTTAAAAAAAATAAATATCAAGATTTCTAATTACTAACAGGGCCCGCCGTCTGGTTTTTTGCATCTATACTAGTCGGTTGCCATCTTGTACACGTGTTGCACGCACGATTCACATCAATACATTCAGACTTTCTTTTTTAATTAAGAGCATTTCTAACTCTTCCTATGAGTGCCTATCTTTACATATCACGACATTGGGAGTCCAACATATCTTGACATGTCAGTCAATATCTTGACATGTCAGTCCATATATCTTTTTAATTAGGAGGTCCAACATGTATTGACATCTCTTGACACGTCAGTCCATATGTTGACATATCAATCCATATCTTTTGTGCCATAAACTCATCAATTATTATTTACTCTTTTGTGAAAAGGGACCCGAATCTAGTATAAAACTTAACCAGAAGTACAACACCGCAAACATAATAAAATGACATCGAGATCTCTAGACCACCGAATGACAACTACCTTTGACAGAACGATCCTTCGATGTGTTGCTGTCACCGATCCCCTATTGGAGCTGACCTAACCTTCTCGATTTTTTTTGAAAAGGGGGGTTCGCCCCAGCCTCTGCGTCAGAATGATGCATACGGCCAATATAATTGAAAAGCAAAAGATCCAACATAAGTCACCAAGTCTCGCACATAGTAGTAAACAAAGGCTCACGAAGAGTAAAACATGAAAAGCAAAGCCACAACCGGCTGGCATAAAAATATAGGAGTACTACATGCCTGTCCTATTACACCTGACCTTCTCGATGACAGATGAAAAGTTTTCGTGTACATGCCCTTAAGGACCAGCACCCTGGAGCTGCAGTCTTCAGCATTCATGGGACCTCCTATGTGTGCTTATCGCGGCGAATGCCAGCGTTTTGCACAGAGGGGGCCCGCCTAGGCCGACCCATGAGGGCCAGCGGCGAGCGGTGTAAAAGTCGCCCCAAAAAGCGATGCAATGGCTATGAATTAGAAACGACGCCATTCATGGGATCTCCTATGTGCCTTTTATTGCATCGGATTGCTAGCGTGTAAAAGTCGCCCAAAAAAGCAACGTGTTGGCCACAAATCAAACTCGCGACCCCCCGCTAATGGACGGATGAAGCTAGCACCGGAGCTTGGTGATTGTTAGTGACTACTCCCTCCGTTCACAAATATAGATGTTTTAGATATGTTAATATCGAAAATACAAAGGTGGACATGGTTTCATGTGCACCCACGTGAATAGTAAATTCAAAAAATACAAGGAAAAATTTAAAAATTCTAAAATTTTGCAGTATCAAACCGTCTCGAACATTCTACTCACCTGTGAAGTTTCGTGAAGTATTGACACCCGTGGTATTCTTAGTGAAGAAAATATAATTGAGACCATACTATTCATGAACCAGTGTTTTTTAATATAGCTTTGATTTTGACATTTTTGCCCAGAATACCACGGATGTCATTTCTTCGTGAAACTTCATACGCGAGTATATTGGTTGACTATGTATGTTACAAAAAATATTCAGTATTTTTAATTTGTTCTGGTATTTTTTTAATTTACTATTCATAATGGGTGCGCCGGAACCATGTTCATCAAATCTGCATCCATGTCAATATGGACTATATACGGACTGAAATAAGTGAACAAACACACAAAAGCGTGTCTGTATACATTCAATAAAAAAACAAAGAACACCTTATATTTTTGAACGAAGGGAGTAATATGCAGCGCAAACATTTAAGAATTAATTGCAGCTTTAGATCAGAAATAGTTTTACATTTTTTAAAATATTTCCTGAAATTTCGAATAATTTTTTTAATTCCGAATTTTTTTAAATGTGAAACTTTTTGAATTTGTGAACGAATTTTCAAAGTGTATAGTTTGGATTTGTGAATAGAATTTGAAAAACTGGAAAAATAAAATAAAATTCGTGAATGAAAATTTTAAAACAAGAATATTTTTTAAATTTATGATGTTTTGAAGATGTAATATTTTTTGAAACTGTGAACAATTTTAAAAACATGAATTTTTTTTTGGAAAAGATAATACATTTTTTTAAAAGTATATTTTTTGAATTTGTAAGGAAAAAAATTGAAAAAGTGAATTTGAACCAAAAATTGAAAACATGAGCTTTTTTTTTTGAAATTTCGGTATTTTTTGAAAAGCGAAACATTTTTCTGAAACACGAATATTTTTTGAATTTGTGATTTTTTTTAAAGTTTGTGAATTTTGAGATAGCAAAAAAAAGAACCAAAAGGAAGAAGAAATAACTAGAAAAATCAATAGAAGAAAACATCATAAAAATACCTGGTTCAAAAACCTTCTATAAAGTTCCCAAAACCTGTCAGAAATCTTCTAGATGGTTTCCAAAACCGGATCCCATACTACATTGACGTTGTACTAATGGACCAGCCTCAAACTTGTTCGCTCGCTTAATTCCTGTGTGAAGCCCTATCATTTTATCACATAATGTGACATATAGGAAATTCCGCCATTCATGTCGACCCCAAGTACAAGAAGGAGTCGACTATCTTTTTTGACAAAGGAAATATATTAATATCGCGAAGATATCAATTATACCCGGCCTTTGTATCAACAAGTTGTATAAAGACATCAAGGATATAGACAGTCAAAAAAGAAAAGAAAAAGAACAGAAAAAAGGAAAAAAAAAGGACCCCACCACATGGTGAACAGTCACTAGCAGCAGCAGTACTCTAACCACCACCGAAGACAACACTCAGAATTCAAAAGGGGTTCTCCAAAAGCAATGCCTTCAAGGAGGAAACAATGCACAAGTGTTGTCGTTGCCCGATCGAAAATCTTAGGCTTTTACCCTGGAGAAAGTCTGAGTTCACCCAAAACAATGCCTTCAACAAGGCCATTGCGAGGTACAATCAATAAAGGCCAGACCTTGGATTTTCACCCTGGGAATCGAGACTTGGTACTCGAGGAGCACCACCAAAAATGCAGTCCTCCAGTGCTGCCGCCCTATGATACGTCCATTCTGTGTTTTGCTACTATTATTTATTATGTTTTGTATTGTTATATCACTTTATGATACAATTCTTATGCCTTTTCTCTCTTATTTTGCAAGTTTCACATGAAGAGGGAGATAGCTATTCTACACAGCTCCAAATGATCTGAAAATTTACGGAGAATTATTTTCGAATATATAAAAAATATTTGCAGAATAAATACCAGGAGGGGGGCCAGTGACAAGCTTAGGGGGCTCCCTATGAGCTCGTGGGCCCCTTGACAGGCCTCCGGTGCCCATCTTCTGCTATATGAAGTCATTTGCCCTAGAAAAAAAAACAAGAAGACTTTCGGAACGCAGAGCCGCCATCTCATGACGGAACCTGGGTAGGAGCACTTTTTCTCTTCGGCGGAGCAATTCTGCCTGGGACACTTCTCTCCAGGAGGGGTATATCGAAACCATCGACATCACCAACGATCCTCTCATCGTGGGAGGACTAATCTTCATCAACATCTTCACCAGCACCATATCATCTTAAACCCTAGTTCATCTCTTGTATTCAATCTTTGTCCCAAAACCTCAGATTGATACCTGTGGGTTTCTAGTAGTGTTGATTACATCTTGTAGTTGATGCTAGTTGGTTTATTTGATGGAAGATTAAATGTTCAGATCCTCATGAAAATTCAATATCCCTCTGATCTTGAACTTGAATATGATTTGTGCGTAGTTACTTTTGTTCTTGAGGACATGGGAGAAGTCTTGTTATAAGTAATCATGTGATGTTAGTATTCGTTCGATATTTTGATGATATGTATGTTGTTGCTTCCTTTAGTGGTGTCATGTGAACGTCGACTACATGATACTTCACCATACTTGGGCCTAAGGGAAGGCATTATTGAGTAATAAGTAGATGATGGGTTGCTAGAGTGACAGAAGTTTAAACACTAGTTTATGCATTATTCCGCAAGGGGCTGATTTGGATCCATATGTTTCATGCTGTGGTTAGATTTACTTTAATTTTTCTTTCGTAGTTTGGAATGCTTGCGAGATGTAGTAATCATAAATGGGTTGCTTGTTCAAATAAGAACATCACCCAAGCACCGGTCCACCCCACATATCAAATTATCAAAGTTGCCAACACGAATTAACTAAACATGATGAACGTGAATAGACGACAATTCACATGTGTCCTCGAAAGAACTTTGCTTTTATAGTATAAGAGAAATTTCTGGCTTGTCCTTTGCTATAAAAATGATTGAGCCACCTTGCTGCGCCGTTGCTACTATTGTCGCAACATGGGCGTTTTTTGGGTGGATCCATTTATTGAAAACGATTTATCTCTTAAACCATGCGTCCAAATCTTGTACCGTTTTCATCGTTGGATTTCTCACGTTGAGATCTCGAAAACTAGATCAAATGTTGATAGGTTTTGCCGAACTTTTTTTCACGAAAAAACCCGGATCACGAGCACTTTTTTCCCTTTCCCTGAAAGTCGTTTTCGAGAGCACGGCCGTGCTTCTCACGGAAGCAAAACCGTGCGCTCTCATGGAAGCAAAATCATGCCTCCCATGGAAGAAAAAAGAGAGGAGAAAGAACGGTTTTTTTTCATTTACGAGAGACATGGCCGTGCCTCTCACAGAAGCAAAACCATGCCTCTCGCGGAAGTAAAACCGTAAATCTCACAGAAGAAAAAAAGAGAGAAAACATTTTTTTCGTTTCTGAGAGGCACGGCCGTGCCTCTCAAGGAAGCAAAACCATGCCTCTCACGGAAGTAAAATTGTGCCTCTCATGGACGAAAAAAATAGAAAAGGCGTTCTTTTCCCCATTTCTGAGAGGCATGACCTCGCCTCTTACGGAAACAAAACCATGCCTCTCGCGGAAGCCAAACCGCACCTCTCGTGGAAGAAAAAAAAGAAGAGAAAACGCGTTAGTTTCGTTGCCGAGAGGCATGGCCGTGCCTCTCGCGAAACAAAACCGTGCCTCGTGGGAAAAAAGAGATTTTTTTAATTTCCGAGAGGCATGGACGTACCTCTCGTGGAAGCAAAACCATGCCTCTCACAAAAGCAAAACCGTGCGTCTCGCGGAAGAAAAAAACACGTTTCTTCCGTTTTTGAGAGGCACGATCGTGCCTCTCGTGGAAGTAAAACCACGTCTCTCGCGGAAGCAAAACCGTGCCTCTCGCGAAAAGGAAAAAAACGTGTCTTTTTGAGTAATATTTTTGGTTCAAAACCTAAGGAAGACTAGTGAAAAACCGTGGAAAAAAATTCTAAAAAGCCAAAAAACGTGTGCGGGAAAATAAAATAAAATCCGGAGTAAGCGGCCAAAGCGCAACACGCGGCGGCGGCTAAGAGTGTGCCCATCCCCAAGTGAATCTTCGGAAGGCTGGGAACAGGCGCTCTTTAGTTAGTTGCTCCCGCAATGTAGAGCGTACCCCCACTCCCAAGCCGTGAAATCTTAGGCCGGCCCAATAATCTATTTTGTGCTTTTCCGAAGGTTTTGAACATTCCCAGATTTCTTTTCTTCATTTTAACTGTTTGTACTAAAACCACGACACACATTTTGGGATAGAGGGAGAAACATTTTCTAAATCTTGAACAAGTTTCGAGTTTGCGGATATTTTGTAAAATTGTAAATTTTTAATAAAAGTTATGATCATCTTTTGAATCGACAATCATTTTCTGAAATTTGGGAATAAATTTTGAAATTCACAAACATTTGTTTGACGAACATTTGTGAAATGCATGAACAATTTTCGATTTCCTGAACATATCAGAATTGATAATTGTTTTGAAATTTCGGAACAATTTCTAAATTTAGTGAACAATTTCTGGACATTTAAAAAAATTAAAGAGTAATTTTGAATACACGAGTAATTTTCAAATTGATGAGCAGTTTTTGAATAACGTAATATTTTGTCAAAATGACGTACATTTTTTATTTCATATCAATTGTTTTTGAAATCATGAACATATTTTGAATATGCAAACATTTTTACAAATGACAAATTTTATGATCCCTGGCATATTTAAAAATCTTGAAACTTTTTAAAATTGACAAATCATTTTATGATTTCACCAACAATTTCTTCTAAATTTATTTTTTAAATATTCTTGAATTATTTTAAAGAAAAAATGCAAGAAAAATAAAATCAAATAAAAAGGAAACACAAAAAATATAGGGTGTCTCGTCCCGCACATGGGCCAAGCCGCACGGGAATGGGCGGTTGCTCGATACTAGGCGCAGTGGTCACAAAATAGGGGTGAAATGATTAATTAAGGGGCATCTCTTGCAAAAGTCACTCCCACCTTATCAGGTTGAAATTACAAATTAAGGGATATAGCTTGTCGCAACCCGTGAGTTTTACCCTTTTTGTTGATTTAGTTATTCAAAACTTTTTATCTCTTAAACCGTGCGTTCAAATCGCGAACCATTTTGACAATTGGATTTCCTGCGTTGAGATATTCTAAACTGGATCCCATGTAAATAGGTTCCATGAACTTTTTTTCATGAAAAAGGAGAAAAGGCGAAAAAAAAACCCAAGTCGGAAGCACGATGTTTCTCCACTTTATTTTGCCTTTCCAAGATGCATAGCTGAGTTGCTCGCGAAAGCAAATCTTATGCTTCTCGCGGAATAAGAAATAACATTTTTTCCTCTTCGTGAGGCATAGTTGTGCCTTTCATGACAGCAAACTTGTGCTTCCACGAGAAGCAAATCTGTGCCTCTCGCGAAAGAATTTCTTTTTGTTTCTGAGAAACACAGTTGTGCCTTTCAAGGAAGTAAACATGTGCCTCCATGAGAAGCAAACCTGTGCCCCAGCGCGCGACATGGGGCGACGACTGAGAGCGCGCCAAGTGGTGCGCTCTCAGTCCATCCAAAGTGACCCTTGAGAGGCTCACGCAAGGGGAACCGCTCAACAAGTTGCTCCCCAATAGGGAGGAGGCAGGTGAGGAAACGTGATCCGTCAACTAGAATAGGAGGCCAGCGCTATGTCTCGCTTGTAGCGATACCAAGCACGCCCTCGCGTCAAGCTCCTTTAAAATGGGCAGGCCCAGGCGCGCGGGAGGTCACGACCTCTTTTTTGTTTTTTTGCACATTCTTTTGTCTTTTTTAACTTTCATTTATACTTCCAAATATTGTAAATAGATATATTACAAATGAAATTTACATTAAACATTTGGAAAAATATTAAATGAGTATAAAGAAAAATGTTTCTCATGTATTTTAAATATGCATTAAAAATGTAAAGTATGTGTGAAAAAAAGATGGATCATGTATTTTCAAAAAGCATTTGAGAAAATATTGAACATATATTTAAAAAATATTAATCCAGCATTTTAAAAATGTAAACGTGCATAAAAAAGGTTGACCCTGTATTAAAAAATGTCCAACTTGTATTTTAAAAATATTAATCAAGCATTTGAAATGTTAAAATATGTATAGAAAAAAGTTGACCATAGATTTCATAAAGCATTATTCTAGTATTTTAAAATGTTAATCAAGCATTTTAAATAAGCATTGTTGATCATGTATTTAAAAATATTAAACTATATTTCGAAAATGTTATACATTTGATAGAAAAATATTCTTAAATTCTAAAAAATGAATAATGAAAACCAAAAGAAATATAGAAAAAATAAAAAACAATGGAAACCAAAAAAAGAAACAAAGGAAAAATGAAATGAAAAAAGAAACAAGTGAAAAAAAAATGGAAAATAGTGGAAATGGATTAAGAAACAAAGAAAGAAAAGTTGAAAACGGATAAATCAAGAAACTAAAAAAAGAACAAAATTTACCAAGAAAGGAAAAGGGATGAAAATCATGAAAGAAACGTAGGAGAAATCAAAGAAAACTGAAAGAAAAACCAAACTTCAATGACGAAAAAATAAAGAAAATCAGACAAGAAATATGACAACCAAAAAAAAAGATAGAAAACAGAAATAGAAAGACCAAAAAACCCGAATGAACACATTAAAAAATTGAGATATTTGTTTGAGAAAAATGAAAAGTGATGAAAAGCGACAAAGAAACATAAATAAAGCCAAGGAAAAATAAATCCAAAGTATAACCAGGCAAAAGTAAAACCTGTGGAAGAAACAAAAGAAAACCATGGAAAAAAGAAAAAGAATAAAAAAGCAACCAATCCGAAGAGACCAGAAGGCATACCGGTGCAAAAAAGAAAAGCAAACAAAGAAAGAAACAACCAAAAGAAACCTAGAAAAGAAACAAAAAACTAAAGGAAAAAGAGAAGAAAACCAGAAGAACTGAGTAAAACCCAATTTTTAAACATAGAAACACAAAAAACTAAAGAAAACAATTGAAGAAACAAAAGAAAACTAAAGTAAAAAACAAGTAAAGAAAAAGAAGAAGGTAAAATTGAATAAACTAGAGCAAACACAACCTTTTTTCAAAGGAAGACTATCATGACTAGCTTTATTAAATCGAACCATACTTAGAGCGTCTGTTAAAAAATTAACTATAAAAACCGAGGGCATATCAACCCATTCAGAAGGTTGATTGACACGTCCCCACTCAGCTAGCCCATGCACAACTGCATTGTATTCCCTATTACAAAATTCAATACTAGCCTTCCCGAAACCCAATATCTTACTACGACACGCAAATAAAATCAGAGCAGCAACCATCGAATATCCTCATCTTCATTTGAAGCTTCAAAAACGGTGATATTGTCCATCCGCGGCAGTATGTTGTTGCACCTAGAGCGAATGCAGCCTCGTCTGGATGGAAAACCCGATCGAACAAAAAGAAATCAGAATAAACTAGGACGGCCCAGTGGGGAAAAGCCTTTCCAGCGGGGCAACATATATCTCGCTACGAGGCCCTATATGGGCTAGCCTAATAGCCTCGAAACTTTCATTCTCCTGTTGCTTTTCAAGCGCTCGAGGAAATGGTGTGCTTCTTCTAAAAAAAGGAAAATGTTTACTAGCTAAAGAAAACGGGTTACAAAATGGTGGCACAGATATCTAGTGAAGAAATACATTATTGCAATAATATTCATGATTTTATGGAAAATATATATTTTTAAAAATATTTGTGAATTATTAAAATGCTCAAAATGGTTTTACAAAGTTTTAAATGTTATGAATTCCATAAATGTAATTTTTTTAAATCATGAATGTTAATTTTTTTTACAAAAATTTAAATTATCCTTGAATTGTAAAAGTAAAAAAATTAATAATTAAAAAACAACAGAAGAATAGGCAAAAAATAACCATTTTTTTGGCCAGCAGCGATGAGTGGTGGCAAGCCAATGGGGAGGGGCGTGGACGGCATAATCATTATTTTTGTGATGATGTCTAAGTGAGTTGTGGTGGCGTGTAAGCAAGAAGGGCGACGGCCGACTAGCTGGAATGAGGGTGAAATTAGCAGGAGAGTTAGGAGCCAATGGTGGGAGAGGAAAGCTATGGTGGCAACTAGGAAGGAAGGATCGAAGGAGACATCAGGGCGAGGACATGTGCGTGGCATGACCTTGTTTCGGGAAAAGAAACAACCCTTATAAGGACATGGAGTTTCTCAACTCGAGCTCAAATGCTCCTGCGTGAACAGTAAATTCAGAAAAAATAAAAATAAAATTCAAAAAATTTATGTGGCAAACTTTAAAGAATGTTTGAGGTGCATGCGAAAATTCATCACGAAAACACATCGGTGCACGGTGTCGCAAAAAAAAAATCAATGCTTTGGAAATGTTACTTTCAAACGCATTTTGGAGCTCTGATTTAATTTTTTTGCCACGACTTGCTCCAAGGTGATTTTGTGATGAAAATTTGCATACGCTTGAAACATTTCTTAAAGTTTACCGCAAAAAATTTCAATTTTTTTTGATTTTTTTTTCGTTTTTACTGTTCACAGCAGGAGCATTTGAGCTCGAGATTAGAAGCATACTTTTGCCCTTATAAGGCATTGTTGAAACCCAAAACTAGTTATATATAGCTCTATTGATTTTGCATTTTGCATTTTGTGTTGTTGTAGTAAGTTAACACAACATCGTCATCCAACCAAGGTTGGGTTGCTTTGCTCCAGCATAAGGACAATAGACAACAGAACCCCGACCCCCGCTTCGCTCATCCTGGGCAACATGGGGAACCCAATGCCGCTGGCACAAGTTCCACCCCTTGGCGCCCCCCTTTCCGTCGCTATCGCCAGCATAGCCGCCGTGGCGGTGGCGCTCGCCTCCGAAGGTGGCGTGGGAATCCCGTGCTGCACGCGGCGGTTCTTCTCAGTCAACGGCGTGCCAAGGCTTTGTGGCTAGGTCGCGTTAGCGACTGCTTCTTGGGCTGTGGGGCTTGAATCCACCCGGATTTGGTCTCCCTCGATGCAGCTGCATCTCTCCTGTGAAGGCATGGCGAGCTGACGGTTGTACCCGGATGTAGCCTCCCTTGACCTCCGTGGATCTGGGGCTGTGCTTCTGGATCTGCCGGTGGTGGTGCCTATGAGTGCGATTGCGGCGGCGGCCGGTCATGCTGGGTGCCAGGGTCTCCTTCCGTTGTTGTGGAGCTGCGGTGGTCGCAGAGCACCGCATTGTTTTGTCAGTGCTATACTGTCATTAGGCAGTGATCACTCCGGCCAGCTGCATCGGCCTCGTTAAAGTGGCCACTGAAAGGTCTTCATGAGAGCTCCATTTCTCGAGATCCGGTGGTTGACTTCGATGGTGAGATGTAAACTATGGACAAAGACTTGACGCAGAGGAATGGTTGTGCAGTGGCATCACATTGCATGTAGCTGCTGGTATTGAGGAAAAGTGGTGGTGATAACACATCGATGAGATGGTGGTGCTACTTGAGCACCTGGTCTCGAGCTTCGGGGTGAAAGCCTAAGTCTAACCCAAGTTGGGTATACTTGGCAATGACGATATTTTATGTCGCTACCTTGTTGAAGGCACTGCTCGGATATGCTCACACCGCTTCTTCAGGGTAAAAACCTAGATTCTGTCCTTAAACGGTCATATCTGGTGACGAAGACGGTTGAGCGTTGCTCCCTTTCAGAAGTCATTGTTGTGGATCATAAGTTAGTTGGTGCAGATATGGTCATTGTTGTAGTTTGCCGATCGCAGATATAATCGCTTGCGCGTTTTTTCTCTCTCGCCTATGCATAGCTATGGTCCCATGTGACTTTGCTATTTGTCAGCGTGTTTTGTGTGCGTGTGTTGGTGTTGGTTGTGTGCATCTTAGCTATGCAAAAGCCGGGTGTGTGCTTATTGTGTTTGTATTTTCTTGATACTCCATTTTAAACCAATAAAATCCAACCTTTGTCAAAAAAAAAAAAACTTACCCCTAGAAATGCAGGAGAGCATTGATGCCTCTAGGGGTTATAATGGATTTGGTAAGTTACTCCTCTTTTTTATTTGAGTTGGAGGTATGTTACTCCCTATCAGGCATCCACGAGGGCATATGGGTAGAACAGTGAGACGATATTTTCTGCCATCATTGTTGTTGGACACTTGAATTATATTTACTCGAATCCCAGTAAGAGATATACTACCTCCGTTTTGGTTTACCAATCCCTTAGTATTTTGGGTCATATTTTGACCATGACTTTAACTAATAAACTAAAGTTATACATGCAAAAACACTAATATATCATTGGAAACTACATTCAAATGCGAATTCAAGGTATAATTTTTTATGACATGCATTATCATTTTGCTAGTTAAATAAATGATTGAGTTTTTGTCCAAAATACGGTGGAGACTAAAAAATTAGGACGGATGTAGTAGTACTTTCCATAATGTTATCTGCAACATTGCATATAAGGTTTCAGACTTTCAGTTAGCAGAAATAGCCCAGGAGAGATCGATGGGCAATCAGGGAAGCACGAAGCAGCTGGAGCTGATCGAAGCACGACATTCGAATAGAGTAGAACGCTACCATGATACACTTTCGAGACTGTCCTGTAGACCTATACCGAACATTTCTATTATTGTAGACTTGGAACATGTCCTCCGGGTCTAGAGTGATCCATGCTGATGAAAATGCTGCACATTACACAGCCCCGGTGTGTTGCCACGAGTATTGTATTCTTTGATAGTAGATTTTGCCTGTGGAAATTCCAAAATTTTGCAAGCTTTAGTTGTAGTCAGGTATAATGATTGACTCATGTTCGTTTGGAATGAAGCTATGGCGATGAAGAAATAACAATTACACAGCACCTGTATGTTGCCACAGGTAGGGTATTGTTTGGTAGATTTCATCAGTGGAAATGCTAACTTTTGCAAACTTTGGTTGTAGCCAGTTATGATCGACTTCATGTTTGTTGCGTCAATGTACATACTTTGCTCACACATAAATAGCGCGTCACATGTTTGTTGTGTCAATGTGAGGGCTTTTGGCGGTGTCAATGTACAATAATTCAATCACACAACCATCTTTACTTCACTACACATTTACCCATTGTTCTTGTACGTGACATGTTTGTTCATATCTGTTGCGGCTTACACAAATAGCTTTACATGTTTTTCTGGTCAATGTACACTTTAATCACACAACTATCTTTACTTCAATACATATTCACCCATTGTTCTCGTGTACGTGACATTGCTGCTCACTTCCTGAATAACTTTTGAGAGACGAAGAAGCCGAGCGAGAAAGCAGCGATGGCGATTGCGACCACATCCTTGTTGTTCCTTGCCTTCTCCACCACGCTGTCCGCCCACTTCATGTCCGTGAGCTGCTCCAGGCCCCCTGCCACGCGCTCTTTCCAGCCGCTGCTCGCTGTGGCCTTCTTCTCCAGCACCGCTTTGGCTTCCATGGCAGCGGCCGCAGCCTTGGCTTTCTCTTCCTCGCTGCGCCGTCTCACTTCCGCCGCCAGGATCTCCTGGTCAATCACCGCTTTGTCCTTCTCGCCGATGGCAACCTCCGGATCCGGCACCGGTTTCTCGGGTGCCGCCGGAGCTGCCGCCTGAGGCTGTGGAGCCTCAGGCTTCACTTCTTGCTCCTTCTTCGCCTCTGGTTCTGGTGTTAGCTTTTGCTGCTCTTCCTTGTGGTTGCATGCTTCCTCCGGTTGCTTCTGCTGTTGAGCATTCTTCGTGGCCTCGTCCATGGCCTTGTTGGACGCATTCTCCTCCTTGGCGATCTCTTCCTTATGCTTGGTGGTGCTGTCGTCGCCGCTGGCCGCCTTCTTCTCGCTGCCGTCGACGTCTTTGGTTGGCGGCGGCCTGACTGTGGCGGCGGCGGCACCATCCTCCTTAACCACACCAGGTTTATCCCTCTTAATCTCCTCGACGGCGCTAGTCGGCGGCGGGGCACCGGCACCGGAGGAGGCGCGCTTGGGCACGGTGAGCGTGAGCACGCTGGCCTCGAAGCGGCCGGCGATGTCGTCGAGGCTGGCGTTGGAGGGCAGCTGGAAGACCTTGTGCAGGGATCCTGGGGTGGCGCCCGGCCTTGCCCCGCTCACGGTGAGCCTGCCGGCGCCGTCCACCTGCACCCTGAAGTCGCCCTTCTTGAACCCCTCGAGGCTGAGGCGGAGCACGTAGGTGCCGGCCTTGTCCGCCCATTCGAACTTGGGGTCCACGACCGGTGCCGGATGCTGCCGCTTTGGCTTGGTGTTGGTGGCGGCCGCCATGAGGAAGCGTAGGCAGGGAATCGTGGTGGACGCTGTGATGGATGGATTGGCTGGTTGATGGTGGTTGTGAATTGTGATCGAGAGAGGTGAGATGAGATGGGAAGGTTGGCATGATGCGTCGTGTATATATGTACTTGTGTAGGTCGTGCTTGGTATGGCATGGTTGATTCGAAACTTGTAAATGAAGGAAATCGTTGGATGGAATTAATCCGGCGGGCCTACGTCCTGCATGCATTCATGTACTATAAGAAGAACAAGCGTAGTCATAGCATACTCTGTGGAGTCATATGTGAGGAAAGGTTAAGGGATCTCCGTGCGGTAGGGTAAATGGATTTGGACGGAAGCTAGCTACTTGGGTGAAGAAAGAAATAAAGGATGCTTGCTATGCATGGTAGTCGGGGCAGGCAAGCTACCTCGATCGATCGCCGGCTGCACACAGCACCACCTCTTGTTCTCGTACTGTTCACATCGATCGCGGTAGCTCACACAGCACCACCATGCACGCGCTTGCTATGTTTAGGATTGCACCTTCTCAAGTTGTGCTATTTTTCACTCTAGATTCTCTTGTATTTCGTAACTTCAAAACGTGTGTAGCTCAAACCATCGGTTCGATTGAAAAACGATTTCATATAAAAGATTCGCCGTGGCAAGATCTTTAAAACTAGATCTTGTTGGTATGATCTGACACCTTTTTTTGGCAAAACGTTACCACACGTGTGCTACGCAAGTTATCATGCCATGAGTATAGGTTATTATGTTGATTACATAGAAATTACCAGGGCATAAAAATGTTCCTCCAATCTTCTCTTCACATGCACATGCGTGCAGGCATTAGAGGTAACATTTAATGTCATCCTAAATTCCCCTATATTTTGAAACTTCAAAATATTTTATAATTCGAACCATCGGTCCCATTGAAAAATAGTTTTCACATAGAAAATTGCAACAAGACCTATGAAATTCGATCCCATCTTGATATGTTCTGACGACTTTTCTTCGTGCAAATAGTTATCAGGCCTGGGTTAAGTAAGTTATCAGCTCTAATATGTGTATATTGTCAAGCTATTTACACATGAGTTGCCGTGGTACGTTTTCAACAACTTTTTTTTTCTGGGACAAAGTTACCGCGGCGTTTAATTTGTGCATGATTTACCATGCATGCGATCCATGTATTACCACTCTATCTACACATAAGTTACTGAGGGTATGTTTTCAAACAACTTCCTCCCCAAGGGTCAAAATTACCATGGTGTTTGTACGTGAGTTTTCAAGTCTGCGGTGCATATATTATCGTGCTATTTACATGGAAGTTACCGGGAGGGGGGGGGGTATGTTTTCAAACAAGTTCCTTCCCCCCACCCCGATCAAAGTTACCATAGTATTTGTTGTGAGTTATCACATATACGGTTGCAACGTCGCGCTCCTCCTCCAGGGCATCTAGGCTGTCCTGCCGATCGAGCTCGGCCTCTCTCTCTTCGTACATGCGCACTCGAGGTGAATCATTAATAATGTCATAGGGTAGCACTGCCTCTGTGCCGTACACCATGAAAAAGGTGTGTATCTAGTAGTGCGATTGGGCGTGGTCCGCAGCCCCCAGAGTACGGAGTCGAGCTCCTCAACCCAGTGCTTGTCTGATTCTTTCAAAGACCGCACTAGTCTGGGCTTAATGCCGCTCATAATAAGACCATTGGCTCTTTCAACTTGACCATTTGTTTGTGGATGATATACGGAGGTGTAATTGAGCTTGATGCCCAGATTAGCGCACCAGGTTTTTACTTCATCCACTGTGAAGTTGGAGCCGTTATCGGTGATGATACTTTGTTAAATGCGATAACGGTGTACAACACTGGATATGAATTCTATCACCGGCCCGGACTCGGCCGTTTTAACTGGTTTGGCCTCTATCCACTTAGTGAATTTATCCACCATGACCAGCAGATATTTTTTATTATGGCTTCCTCCTTTAAGGGGTCCAACCATATCCAGTCCCCATACCACAAAAGGCCAAGTGATGGGGATTGTTTGTAGGGCAGTGGGAGGCATATGGCCTTGGTTGGCGAAGAGTTGGCATCCGACGCAATGTTGGACAAGGTCCTGTGCATTTGCTCGGGCCGTCGGCCAGTAGAATCTTGTACGGAAGGTCTTGCCAACAAGGGCCCGAGCTGCGGCATGGTGCCCACCGAGACCGGCATGAATCTAAGCCAGGAGCTGCCGCTCCTCCTCCTCGGAGATACACCTTTGAAGGACTCCGGTGGCGCTTTTCTTATAGAGCTCTCCGTCGTGGACCTTGTAGGCCTTCGAACGCCGGACAATGCGGCGGGCCTCATTCTGATCCTCAGGGAGTTCTTTCCTATTAAGGTAGGCCAGGAAAGGTTCGGTCCATGGGGCGATGAATGCCATAATGAGATGGGCCGATGGTGTTATTTCGGTGGCTGAGCCGCCGATGATGTCTGTATTTTCGGAATCTGGGGTTGTGTTTGGATCCGGACTAGTGTTGCTGCTTTCCCCCTTCCACACCACGAATAGCTTAAAAAGTCTTTCCAGAAAGATATTAGGTTGGACGGGGTCGCGCTTAGCGCCGATATGAGCAAGAACATCTGGTGCTTGATTACTTTCTCAGGCCACGTGATGGAACTCGAGCCCCTCGAACCGAGCCGACATTTCTAGGACGGCATTATGATAAGCTGCCATCTTCGGATCTTTGGCACCATGGTCTCCATTTATTTAAGATATTGCGAGGTTCGAGTCCCTGCGCACTTCCATGCGCTGTATGCCCATGGAGACAGCCATCCGGAGACCATGCAATAAGGCTTCATATTCGGCTGTGTTATTCGAGTCTGTGTATAGTATTTGGAGTACGTACTGAATGACGTCTCCAGTGGGGAACGTTAGAACGATGCCCGCTCCTAGCCCTGCCAGCATTTGGAGCCATCGAAATACATAACCCAATTGGAATATGTGCCTTACCCTTTAGGGAGTTTGGCCTCTGTCCATTCGGCGACGAAGTCAGCCGGTACTTGGGATTTAATAGCTCGATGTGGTTTGTATGTAATATAAAATGGAAGGAGCTCAATGGCCCATTTGGCTATCCGGCCCATGGCATCGCCGTTTTTTATTATGTTGTTGAGTGGTACTTCGGAAGTCACCATGATCGAGCACTCCTGGAAGTAGTGTCGTAGCTTTCGGGATGCCATGAAGACCACGTATGCTATCTTTTGATAATGGGGGTACCGAGATCTGCATGGTGTAAGGACAATGGATACGTAGTATACTGGCTTCTGAAGCGGGAATTTGTCTCCGTCCTGTTCTCGTTCAACGACGAGTACGGTGCTCACCACCTAATGTGTTGCCGATATGTATAGCAACATGGGTTCGCCGACGTTTGGCGCGGCAGGATTGGATTGCTCACTAGAAGTGTTTTTATTTCTTCCAGTCCGGTTGTTGCCGCGTCCGTCCACTTGAAGTGATCGGTTCGCCGTAGAAGGCGATAGTGTCAGTGCTTTTTCTCCCAATCTGGAGATAAAGTGGCTTAGAGCTGCCACGCAACCCGCGAGCTTTTGGACTTGTTTAAGGTCTGTTGGCGTAGCCAATTGTGACAGAGCTCAGATTTTGGCTGGATTTGCTTCGATTCCTCTATTGGAAACAATGAAGCCCAGTAGTTTTCCTGCGGGGACGCCGAAAATACATTTTTTCCGAATTGAGCTTAATGTCGTACGCGCGGAAGTTGTCGTATGTGAGACATAAATCGTCTATTAGTGTTTCGACATGCCTAGTTTTCACTACTAGGAAAAAGGCTACTAGCAGCGCGGGTAAAATGGCTACTAGCAGCGCAGGTGCCCGTGCTCCTAGTATCGCGCTACAGCTAATAGTTAGTAGTAGTGTGGGTTAAACCCGCGCTACTGCTATTTCATACCCACGCAACTACTAACGAAATAGTAGTAGCGTGTCCATACTACCAACGCTACTAGTATCCTAAATACTAGTAGCGTGCAGTTTTTTCCCACGCCACTACTAACTAATTAAGAATTAAAAAAATAAAATCCACCAATTCCATTTAATGCATACAGTTCCCAGTAAACACAATAGTGAGCACTGCTGGGCTCCTATTTCATGGTTAACCGGAAACCGAAGGAAATAAATCAGCCGAAAAACCTCATTATGCATTGCTACTCACAAATGACCACTTCAAAGAACATGCAAGTATCTATGTCATTAACAATTGCAAACATAAGTTTCTTTTTACTACAGTTGTTGTATGTACTATCACACAGTTCCTCATTCTGTTGTCACTCAATAGTAAGAAAAATGAAAAGAAAAGATAGAGATAATCTGCCGCAATTGCACTTTGGTGTCATGGATTCAGTCTGCCGCTTCAACATCTCATTATCCTGCAGCACTCTTTCGCTATCTTCTACCTATGAATAAAAACAGACCTTACTTGTCAGAGAAGCAAATGTGAAACCTTATTACAACATGTATGCTAAGTCGCTAACCCATAGAGATAGCTGGAACAATTGTGAAAACTTTCCATGTTGCCGAGTAAGTATATGAGCACCCCTCAAAACATCAATTAGCAAGTACTTGACACATACAAACTTGTACATAAAAAATAACACTTCCGAATTTAATAGGCTTCAAGATTGCAAGGAAGGTATACTAATGAGCTGCAATGCAATCTTCAATGTTCAGTACTTGTACATGCTATGCTCCTGTGGTGAAACCCCTAGCTCATGTGGCTTCACAAAGTCTACATTCTATAGGACATTTTTTAGCAAAGGGTGAAACTGCATACATATACATCTAAAATCATATGTAGTATGTGTCTACTCATCCTACGATTGCCCGAGCTCAGAACTGTATTTCTTATAAAAACTTTAGACATGTTCAGGAAACACATGTAGTTAAAAGAATCCAATTTTTGGTTCTAGGTGCTGATAAATCTGATATATTTGCGCCACTATGACAAAGTAAAGAGTTATTTCTTAGATTGGATTTGACTTACATATCAATACGTTCAGCTAGCTGCACCAAAGAGCACATAGAATTAGTACAATACTGGAAAGTTTTGCTAAAAAAAATTAACCTGTAGTATTGGTCAGCGCTACACCAGAGAATTACAAACTTAGACACGATAAAATAGGGAGCCACATATGCGTATTACAACCATGAGTGTGAAGTGGACATATCTTAGTTCTAGGCTCAAAGAGTTGTACTTTTATAATAAACAGACAATATGTAGCAACAAACTCCAATGAGATCGACCGCTGACATATTGTATGTAAAAAATCTAACCGCTGAAAGGAACATGATAAAGAGTATTTGAAGAGATGGACAAAGGAACATACTTGAAGCATCTATTTTTCAGAGACTTGGCATTTTGATTCTCAGCATAACCCCAAACCTGTTACAACAGAAGATTTGTCTATGCTCTCAGCTGTAACAATTATCTCTTTTGTCACAAACTCTTCAGCAAAACAACAACAATCAATTGTGAGTAAAAACTAACTGACAATCTGATTCATTCCTAAATGAAATAAGTGTTTAGGGAGCCAAATATCTAGAATGATGTACCACACTTTAAGTCAAGTCAATTTCTTTATGCAACTACATAATCAGCAAGATCTACTCAAGGACCAGGGATGCGGTTTTATTTTCGGTGCGGAGTGCTATGTCCGGATCACTAGCGAGAGTGATTATGCCATTGGGCCCGGGCATCTTAAGCTTCATGTACCCATAATGAGGTACAACTTGGAAGCATGTAAATGCCTCTCGCCACAAGAGGGTGTGATATCCGCTGTTGAAAGGGGCCACTTGAAAAGTTATTTCTTCAGAACGATAATTCTCCTGCGTGCCGAATACCACGTCGAGTGTTATTTTTCCCACGCACCGTGCCTTCCGGCTGGGAATGATTCCTCGAAAGGTCGTGCTGCTTTGCTCGATGCGGCTCCTGTCTATTTCCATTTTGTTGAGTGTATCCTCGTAAATGAGGTTTAGTCTGCTGCCGCCGTCCATGAGGACCTTGGTGAGTCGAAAGCCGTCCACGATGGGACTTAGGACTAATGCGGCTGGCGCTCGGACTGTCCTGTATTTGGTTCGTCACCGGCATTAAAGGTTATAGCCGTGTCGTTCCAAGGGTTTATCGCGGCAATTTGACAGACTTCGATGAGGTTTGCGGAGTGCCCTTTTGCACTTATTGTTTGAAGCGAATGTCTCGAAGACCGTCAATACGCTAGGGTCGTCGTCTTCTGGAGGGTGTTGCTCCGGGGCGGTTTAGGTAAGGATGTCCTGGTCCCTCTTGGCTACCTGCCGGAGTATCCAACATGCTCTAAGGCTATGGGTTGGTATGGTATCCGGTGTTGTGTGTATTTTGCATGGCCCGTCGAGCCATCCCTCCCGAACGGTTCCGTGCCACGTAATGGCTTTATATTTCTTGGATATTGGATTGGTCATGTCACGGGAATGCGCCCTTTCGCCTGGACGAGCGTTTGAGTTGGGATCGATGCCTCCCAACAAGCTGCCTGATCTTTCTAGGTGCTTTCCATTGCGCTGTACTTCTGTACGATAGTTGCCAAGTCCGCGAAGTGTAGTATACGGCGGCGATTAATGGCATTGAGGATTCCTTCGTCCGTGCAACTGTTGCAGAACGCCGATATCGCGTCCTCATTGCGGCAATCTTTAACCTTGTTCTTGACAAGGAGGAATCTGGCCCAGAAGTGGTGGACCGTTTCCTGAGACTGATGTTGTATGCTCATTAGAGCGCTTACGTCTGGGTGTGTGGGTGGAATTGAATCCGGACCCTGATCCGATCGATGATCCGGAATCTGAGGATTTTCCAGACATAATAGTCCGGACTCAGGAGTATCTTCAGATTGCTTGTGCCCGCCGTCTGATTCTATGTTAGGAAGGCTGGTCACATCCTTTCGCTGGCGGGTATCCGGCTCTGCAGGGTCGGCGATCCAAGCATAGTCCATCTTCAGCATAGGGGAAGAGTTGCCGTCTTGCTCCTCGACTACCGCTATCTGGTGGGTGGCCGGTGGAGATTTAATTTCTCTTTGGTCGGGTTTAAGCCCAATCCGATCGTAATCTGTGGAAATCCCCAGGGCGGCGATGCGATCCAGGAGATCTTTTAAAGATGAGAACTCTGTCGGATCCATCTTCTTGGAGTGTTTGGGGTCGATACGAAGGGGACTTTCGATGGCCCAAGAGGTCACCGTCGACTTAACGGCCAAACGGGTGGTCATGGTAAAACCGCCCAGCCGGAGGGTTTAGCCTGGGGCCAAGCCTCCTCAGCGGTGATGTTGTCTTTAAGGACGAGGCAAGTCATCGATCCTGTCATCGACGTCACAGTGGAACTCTCAATGAAATCACAAATGTCGGTGTCAAAACCGGAGAATCTGGGGTAGGGGGTCCTGAACTGTGCATCTAAGGTCGATGGTAAGAGGAGACAGGGGACACGATGTTTACCCAGGTTCAGGCCCTCTCTATGGAGGTAATACCCTACTTCCTGCTTGATGGATCTTGATGAATATGTGTATTACAAGAGTTGATCTACCACGAGATCGTAATGGCTAAACCCTAGAAGTCTAGCCTGTATGACTATGGTAATGAGTACCCCCTCCGGACTAAGCTCTGCGGTTTATATTGACACCGGAGAGATCTAGGGTTACACTAGGTCGGTTACATAGGAAGGAATCTACACGTTCGATCACCAAGCTTGCCTTCCACACCAAGGAGAGTCTCATCCGGATACGGGTGCAGTCTTCGGTCTTGATATCTTCACAGCCCATCAGTCCGGCCCATGGTTAACAGGCTGGACGCCCGAGGACACCTTAGTCCAGGACTCCCTCAGTCGGCACTCCGTCTCCTCCTTCGCCTCCTCCGGCGCATCCGAGCAGTCCACCTTCTCCTCCGCCTCATCAGCAAAGGCGGAAGACAGACGCCGCCACTCCGGCTGCTCCGGTGCGTCGGAGCACTCTGCTTCGTAAGCAACAACGAAAGAGAGACGCCGCCGCTCCGGCGGCTAGCAGTACAGCCAGAGGCGGGAGGCAATACAGATACGGTCCATCTATCAAGACTCTTGAAAAGTTACCATACGAGAGGAACAAGGAGGAAAACACGGAGATCAGTAAAGCCCATGCGAGGGACTATTTTGCAAATAAACCTCCTCCTCTGAAGGAGACGGTAGATCCGGTGAAAGTGAAGCACACTATCGATGCCCTGAAGTGACCACTACCGCTTTCGCAGGATGACAACCATGTCCGATGTCTTAAAAAGACACTAGAAGATGCTCGCCGGTCGGGAACTACTTCAAGTGATAAAAGGTTAGAAGAACGAAGAAGTGGAAAAAAAATTCCCTAGCTCGGCGAACGGGCGAATCAGTCGTGCCCCCCGCTTAAGGTGTCTAGCGATATCGTCACAAATCTACTGGGGATGGTGCCTGGTACCAATCCTAGTGATACAATGGAGGTGGACGAATTCAGATACCAGTACGGGAAGCCTCTCGTCTAAGATGGAAGTCCTCCTCTAACAACGATGATGCGAAGATTCCATGAATGGTAAATGGAAACCTGCAGCAAGTCTGGGAAGGATGCTTTGACGATGAGAATTAAAGATGAGCACGACTTCATTGGACAAGATCTGACTACTGTTGATTTTGATGAGTTTTTCTAGTTCTACAATTAAAAGGCCCTCGACAAATCACTCATGGCTTGCTACTGTCTATAAGTACTACTTCTGTAATTAAGTCTCTATATATAGCTCAGCTCTTTCATTGCATTCATATATAATTATCCTCACTATATTATGCAGATTGAATATCGTCGGATGCAAAAAAGCACAAATCTATGACATTGGGTTCATTAACCCAAATGTCTTACATGAATGGACGGTTAAACACAATACCTCAGAAACCGAGGACAACTTGCTACAATTGTTGCTCAAAAATCAAAGCAAAGATAAAATACTCTTTCCTTACAACTTCAGGTGAGTGTTACTCTCTTGTGCATATTCGGTTTCCCTTGTTACTCGAGGTTATAGTAATGTAACTGACGAGTTATGCATGCGTGCACAACTTCCACTTTATTCTCCTAGAGATTAAGCTTGAGCAAGGAGTAGTAACCGTCTTAGACTAGAGACGAAAAGATCCGGAGGACTATGCGGACATGACTCGAATGCTTTAGAAGTAAAATCAATCGATCATTATCGCACCATACCGGCAACTTTATTCATTTCTTGATATCAATTAATTATTTTCTTTGTCTGGCAGGGTTTGGAAGGAGTTCACCGCAATTTCTCCGGGACTGCCGACCGATCTGCGATTTAAACACCTGAAAGTAAGTACTACTACCTAGTTCCGCGCATCTCCCATTGATTCTAGCTAGTTTCATCAATACCATTTAGCATGCTTGCTTGTCAGTTTGATTGACCTCTATTTCTCGTAAAGTGCTTGTGGCAGGAAGCCGGAATGATTTCTGTGGATACTACGTTTGCGAGTTCATCTACAACGCGACGGCCTCTAATAAGTAGGCTACTCTGAAAAACAATATGAAGTGCGTAAGCAAAAATATTCACAATTTTATTTTATTACCATCATTTGTGTTGAGATTCATTCATACGCATGCATTGACCCTCTTCTTCGATTTAGATCTGGCAGATGCGGGATGAACTCCTACCAAAAGATCGCATACGAGCAATTCAAGAGGAATTGACGGGATTCTTTCTTGACCACGTCATCAATCCAGCCGGAGAATACCATGTGGAACTTGACTTCATATGTTAGGGATTGTAAGAGATCTTATATTGTATATATGTAGCTAGTACCGTCGGATAGATATACGGAAACTTGTTGTTCGACCAATCTCTCGGAGAAGGAGGAGGTCGATAACTTCTCTCTGTATATGTTCATGACGATCTTGTGTACTTAATGGTTTCCTTCATTTGCTTACTAGCGTGTCGAGTTCTCTCTATACGTATAGTACGTAGCGTCGACCAAGCACGGAGATAAGAGAGGTCACTTCTCTCTATTAGCTAGCTAACACAATATATGAAACCCCTAAATTAACCCTCGAACCCCCCAACCCCCCTCCCCCCTTCAAAACAAAAAACAAAAACCCCAGCTCCTAAGCTGCTGACGCGTGGATGCTCCTATCCCGGTTCATAAGCGAACCGGGACTAAAGGTTTTGTGCTTTAGTCCCGACCCTTTAGTCCCGGTTCCAGAACCTGGACAAATGGGCCTCTGAAACCGGGACAAATGGGCCTTTTTCTACTAGTGATGCCTTGATGCTTAAGTGTTATGCTAAATACATTAAAGCTAAGTATCATATTTAAAGAGGCTTGCCTTCTAATGTTGCCGGCATAAAGAATAAATGGCAGGCTACTATTAAGGGACAAATTATGATTCTAGAAAAAAACATATTTCTTTTTTTTCAAAAGCGCATGAGGATATGCCCAAGAATATATGAAGAGAAACTGCACTCTTGGGACCATTGCAACGCCATCTCCCCACAAACCTAAAGGGGTTTGTTCCTTCGATGCAATGATGTACTGTGGTCAGTTAGATCAATGGTACTTAATTGACCATTGTATTTTATTGGCTCTATATAAGTTCCAACAAAGGGATGAGCTCATAATTTTTTCAAGTAAGAATTAAGTTCATGGAGATCCTAAGTTAGAGAAGTTCCATTTCGAGATGACTTTGTATATTGTAGTAACTTGGTTATGCGGTACTAACGGACTGTTGCAATCCTTTTATCTCGTATTCCATTTTATTAAGAAGTGGGCTTATAAGTTTAGCCTTATGATCAAGGGGGAGAATGTTGGATGTTTTTGATCTAGGCTAAACCTAGGTCAATTAAGATCAATTATTAAGGCTGCCACAGTGCAACAATAGTAGCTACAGAATTGCTACAATATGACGTTTTGCCATGATTGGGGGCACACACACAAATATCATCTGACAGGTTGGTCCCCCTGTGGCACTGTGCTTATAAAATAGTATATAAGAGAAGTCCCTATGGGGCACTAAATGATAATGGATGCACGTGCATATCACCTTTAGTTGCTCAATCCCAGCCAGCACAACCAACCACGGGACGGGCTCTCCAGCTCCTTCCGCAAGCAGCAGGAGTAAAAGAAGATGTTTGCCATATTTATTACTCAAGGTGTGTTTGCTCTAATTCATGTCAGTTGTGGTTCAAATCTTGTGCAAATGATCCTGAGACCATCTATGCAACAAGATTGTTATGTGCAGGCATGAGCGTTGGGAAAGATTAATTTTGCGATGAAGTCGTGGTATGATTTATTAGGCATGATTGAAAGTGTCGTGGTTTGAGCATTATCGCTTTTGTGAAGTCGGGTATCCGTTACCGCATGATCCGATTACACGAGGCTTAAAACAAACACTATCCAACGGCATCTATTACCCTCCGGAAATAAGTTAGGTTACAATCATCCGAACCAAATAGCCCATTAGTCTTGACCGAACAAATACTACTCTTATTCAGCGACTTAACTTTCTGTATGCCGGGATCTGCTCCAGCGGCTTAGCTTTCTAGGTTATGTAGGCGATGCGTGTATCTGCATCAGCAACCCTGCGCATGTACTGTTGCTGTCGTACGCATGCATGAGACGGACGAACACCGGCGAGGAGGAAGGCGATGGGTTTCGCGAGACGATGATCTATGTCGCAATGGAGTATGCCTCAATGGACTCACGAGATGGGTTTGGCGAGACAACGATCTACGGCGCGATGGAGTCTGGCTCGACGGACGGACTTCGCCACGACGTCCTATAGCGTGACGGCCTCCATGCGTCGCTTCCTGGCCTCCAGGTGTGGCGCATGGGACTCTCTCTACCAATACGGCGCAAGGCATGATTAATGTTACATCAGACTTGATGACAGCTGGCAGGATACGAAACGATCGGGTAGGGGCAACCTCATCCAAAATACGGTTTGTGCCAGTAAATCAACTACATATCTAAAAAGAATCTCACCCTAAAACGACTTTATTTTTTAGTATGGAGAGTGTGTAAATATTACTATTACATAAGAGCAAGGAAGGGGTAATTTACATTTATTTTTAAGAAACATCAGGCTGGGATCATTGCATCATGGCTATATTGAAGCGCTAGCAACAGCAACAATCTCAGACTAGCATGTATAGCAGTAGCATTTAAAGTCGCAGTCACACTCGCCCCACCTGTTATCGGAGCTTTCATCTTGGCATGTAGTATCACAACCGTCAGTAAAGCCAAAGCACGGTCCTTCATAATTGCCGCTTAGGTGCCGGCACTGAGTCGGCTCGGCGCATGCAAATGCCATTGAAGGCAGTGGACATACTAGCACATACAAGAACATGGTTAATTAGCCGAAAGATTAATCAAAACAACAGCTTTCGAAAAAGATTAATCAAAACAACATATTAAGTTGCATGCACCAGCCAATTCAATGCCAAAACTTTAGCTGTTAGGAGAGGAATATATTTACAACAGTTCATTCATGTGCACGTACATACTGGCCGGCAGCTACAATGACAATTAGGAGCACAACTCCAGAGATATTCTTTCCTAAAGGCGCCATTGGTTGTTTTTTTAAGTTTTTTTACGTTGAAGAAAAGAATGAGCAAGCAGGTTGGTGGATGATCAAGTGAGAAAAAGTCTCTAGATTAATTTGCAGCAAATTTACATCTACACGCTCGCCTCTAGCCCATGCAATCAGTTTTTCTTTGCAAAAATGATCCTAGACGTAAGACTGCATCGTGCGCCGTAATTGACTACTCTCGGCATTCCTCTGATCCCCTCTTCGGCGGTGGCGTGGAACCCTAGGCCGAACGCCCGCGCTCCTCTGCTCTCACGTTGGAGCGACGACATCTACCAACAGACGCCCCGTGCAAGTAGTGATCTTCCGAGTTGATTTGCCTAAACATATGATCCTATCCCCTAGTGTTTTCCAATTGAAGCTGGCCGGCCATGGTGTCAGGCGCTAGCTGGCCCACCACCAACGCGCCAAAGGTTGCTAGTGGAGACAAATTTGAATGACACGGGGAAAGCCATGGAGTTGGAAGACGGCTGTAAGCAAGCTGAGTCGTTGTGAGCTGGATCGTGAGGATCCCACGCTGTTGGAGGCCAACATTGTGGTATCGCCTATTGCTGAGTCAAACGAAAATGTGGTGGAGGGGCCGGATCCTTTTGTACAAGGAAAATTGGTGCAGGAAGTGAAGGCACCACACTGGTCATCGGTGCCTGGGCTCTGTCAAGGCACCGGATCTCAGTCCGTGTGTCTCCACCCGACAGTGAAACGTCACTGTGGGCTCTTGAATTTATCAAATAGTAATACGTGGCATCATTGAAAGTAAGGAACTACTAGGTCATAAGGATCCAAAACTTGTCAGGATGCGAGGCTTAAGACCCAACAGTGAATCTTGCTCACTGACGGCTTAGGGACACTTGGCAGTGATGGGCCGGCTAGAAAGGTTATATTATCTAGTATTGTCGATTAGCACATGCAATCTAAATGTTATGAATAAATGATCATATGTTGTTCCCAGTAAATGTTTGATGGATATTTTTATCTGTGTATAAATGATTTTTTTGTATTCTCCACAATCATTTAAGTGAAATTGAGACTAATAGGAGCAGTAAGATATATATATCTACCAGTGCATTAGTGACTAGTGCGAGCGGCAAGATATCTACAAATCAATTACCAACAAGGATATCTATATTACGCGGTGACGCAATTCAAGTATAAATAAGAGATACTCACTTTTTACTTGTATATATATGTACTACCAGAAATATAATGGATCATAAGAAACATGTTATTTTAACTGGTTCTTTGGACTATGGTTCTCACATCACCATCTACCGCCATATATAATGCCCATGTGGAAGTGACTGTCCCAACAACTTGGTGTCACTAGACCTCATGTTAACTAATAGTGAGATCAAACTAACAGAAACAATCAACCAGTCAGGCGCCGGGAATGGGAGGTCCAGACGTGGATACAAATACCTTTAAGTTTAGCCAAGCAATGTATTACATTGCACCAAATTATATGATGTCAATATTCCTATAAGAGTGACTAAAAGTTCAGTGTTGAGATGTTTAATTTAGTGGTTGCGCATGGGAGGGCATCAAATAGTTACTACCTGATACAGTGATACTAACACCATTGTATGGTTCTGCTTCTAAAATTTGTATCACATCAATGCCTCAAGCCATATAGGATCTGTCCCATCTTTTTATGGTTTGAAGTCATCAATATTATTTACTCTCGTTGGCAGGTTCAGATTTATTTATGGCTCCGAACATCATATTTAGAACATTTTTGCTTTCATCATCAAAAATCCACGTGACATCTTGGTGGGACAAATCGAATAAGTGTATGCATTGGGGTGTGTGTGTGTGTGTGTGTGTGTGTGTGTGTGTGTGTGTGTGTGTGTGTGTGTGTGTGTGTGTGTGTGTGTGTGTGTGTGTTTGTGGTGTATGCATTGGTGTGTGCATGTGTGTGTGTGTATGTGTGTGTGTGTATGCTTGAGAAAAGTCAAATTTATTTTGATCCACAAGTCCAACAATTTCATTTGTAACAACATACGTAAGCTAATACTGGTAAGTACCACCAGGCAAACAAAAGTAATGAATGGATTTTAAGCTAACTTGGCACGCCTGTCGAGCGGTTTTCAAGAAAAAAATTCCCTTGGTTGTCCATAGATAGAGAAAAGATATGTTACTTTCCCCCTAATTTAGCAATGGCTAGCTGCCCTTTTGTAATCGATTCTTATGATCTTCTTTCTTTCTCTCTTCTCTTTTAGTTATTCAATATATATTTAACTAGCATAGCAGGGGTGGTAACCCCTCCTGTTTATTCAAAAAATATATATGTATTATTACTTAAGAGCCAAGAAGGGATACTTTATATTTAAGATAATGACTGGATCGGAGTGCTAGAACCAGCAACAATCTCATAGGAGCAGTAGCAATAGCAGTAGCATTTGAAGTTGTCACAGGCGCCAGAAAAGGTGTTGGGCTTTCAGTTGGCATACACGATTGCAACCGTAGCCATTGGCGCCAAGGCACGGTATGTGATAATTGCTCCTTAGGTGTGTGTGCAAAGAATATCCGATGGACGCCGACTGCGTGCATGCAGGGCATTGAACGTACTAGCACACCGATGCAAGAACGTGGTTATAATTAGCCGATAGATTAATCGAAACAACATATTAATATAAGTAGCATGAACCAGCCAATTTAACGCCAAAACGACTTAAGCTGCTAGGAGAGATACATACAATTCATTTATACTTCATACATGTGCACATACATACCAGCGGCCACGATGACAATTAGGAGCACGATCACACAGAGATTCTTTGCTGAAGGCGCCATTGGTTGTTTTTCTGGGAAGTTTTTGAACATTGAGAAAAGAATGTTCGAGCAGTTTGGTGGAGGATGGAATGAGAAGTCCGACAATATATATATATATCACATGCCTAGTGTGTTTCACCATAAAATAAAAGCATAAACATAGTATTCTCCGATCCCCCAATTGGATTAGCGTTTCGGCTCGTTTCTGGCCGGCTTAGGATACGGACCTCCTCCTGTAGTTTTCATTTCAGGCAGGAACCAAGAGGTGACCGGTAATTTGCACCTGTAAAATAAATACAGGTGTAAAAATTTACACCCATTCCAAGCAGGGCCCTAGTGTTTTCCGACAGAAGCACTAAGAGTCCGTAAACATGTTTGTATTTAGTGTTTTATTTACAACTAAAGTTTCCATCAACCACGTTATATATTGTCAGCATTTGATGACTAGGTCCTCCATTGGATGTGGACTGAATGACATGCTAACATAGCTTAATACACCTAAGTAAACATGACACCAAGTTGCATTGGTACTAACCTACCTCGTTTGTCCACTAATACACTCGTTTCTACTGCATGAATATCAAATCACACTGCTGCGTTAAAAAAACATATTGCTGTATGTGTGTGTTTTAGTTTCAGTTTCTGATCCTCCGTCAAAGCAAGGCTAAGAATATAACCTACTGCTGGTTGTATGGATCTTTGTAACCGGGCTCTCAACCTACTCATATAGTAGTTAGGTCCTCACTATTAATACATGGCCCTCTTTCTTCTCTTACGAGTTTCCTATTTCTTGTGCGTAAGGCCCGTTTGGATGAGCTTGGATTAATGATTAGCTGACCAGTCATTAGCTGACTATTAGGCCCTGTCTTATATGGGTCGAGTATTTGGTGAGCACGGCTAGCATGCAACATGCGTGATCAATACTCCCTCCGTTTGTATTTATTCTGTGCATAAAATTAGATCAAAGTCAAACTACATAAAGTTTGGCCAAATTTATAACAAAAAATATGAACATCTACAATACTAAAACTATATATTATGAAAATACATTTCATGATGCATCTCATAATACTGATTTTATATTGTGAATGTTGATACTTTTTAATATAAAGTTAGTCAAACTTTACAAGGTTTTACTTTGATCAAACTTTATTGAGTTAAAAGCATCTCAAGTACCTCAACTTGCACAGAATGTGATGATTTAGAGCATCTCCAGCCGTTGCCCCCAGGACGCATAAAAATAGCCCCCTGGGGAGAGCCGGCGATACAATCGGCGCTGGGGGCGGTTGGGCGTCCAGCCGTCGCCCCCAGGCGCCGATATTGGCCCACTTTTCAGCCCACTTTCGGCGAATAAAGGGCCCATATGGGCGAGAATAGGCCCATATTCGGCGTGGTTCGCCGTGTCTCGGCGTTGAATTATGAACATAAATATATTTTTTATCACATAGTTCATCACAAAAATCAAATAGTTCAACAAAATAGTGCAACAACAAAATAGTTCAATACAAATTATATAGTTCAACAAATAAAAACTCATATTTCATCACACGTCGCGCCCGGCGTCGCCCTTGAGCCTCCATAGGTGCTCCACCAGATCCTGCTGCAGCTGATGATGCACCTGTGGGTCTCGGATCTCCTGACGCATACTGAGGTAGGCAGTCCAGGTTGCCGGTAGTTGGTGATCAACTTCGGCTAGAGGACCCTGCATGTAGTATGGTTCAGTGTCAAACACTGGGTCTTCTTGCTCGCTCTCGATGATCATGTTGTGCAAGATGACACAACAAGTCATGATCTCCCACATTTCATCTTTCGACCAGGTCTGAGCAGGGTACCAGACAACAGCAAATCGAGATTGGAGGACACCAAATGCCCGCTCGACATCCTTCCGGTAAGCCTCCTGTACCTTGTCAAAGTGGGACTTCTTGCCTCATCACGCAGTGTTTGAGATAGTCTTCACAAATGTAGACCATCTCGGATAGATGCCATCAGCTAGGCGCCCAAATCCAGAGGTCCTGTGTGGCCACCGCCTCAAGTACCACACTGCAACCGCCTTTGCGCCTTTGTACATCCCCTGCCAAGCAAATGGGCAGTTCTTCCATTTCCAATGCATGCAGTCGATGCTTCCAAGCATCCCAGAAAATCCTCTTGCTGCATTCTGTGCTAGGATCCGAGCAATGGCTTCCGCATTGGGTGCTCTCAAGTATTGTGGTCCAAACAGTGCCACCACTGCCCACAGAACTTGTAGAAACACTCTATGCTGGTGGACTCGGCCATGTGCCCATAGTCGTCGAGTGAATCACCGGGAGCTCCGTATGCAAGCATCCTCATCGCTGCCGTGCACTTCTGGATCGAGGTGAATACAGGTTTGCCGGTGCAATCCATCTTGCACTTGAAGTAGCTGTCAGACTCCCGGATGGAATTCACAATCGTGAGGAAGAGCTTTCGACTCATCCGATAACGGCGCCGAAATGTTTTGTTGCCGTGAAGTGGAGCATCGGCGAAGTAGTCGGAGTAGAGCATGCAGTAGCCTTCGAGACAATGCGGGTTCTTTGCTTTCACCCACCACAGCGCCGAGCCACATCGCCGCGGCTTTTCATTGCTCGCCAGCAGCTGGGCGAGGGCGGCGAGCACCATGAGATGCTCTTCTTCCTGGACACCGGCCTTGGTTTCCTCCTCCAGCAACGTGGCGAGCGCTTCCTCGTCATCCGACTCCATCGCCAAGGCAGGCAAATCGCCAAACACCTTGCGCCCGGTGGGCGTGTACCCGCCGCTAAACTGCCCCTCCGCGGCCGGAAACGGCGGCCGGAAACGCCCACCTGGTGTTGGAGGGGCTGCCTTGGCGAACCTCAGCTATTTTTTCGGCGGGGATTGGCTATCTAGCGGTGAAGGGCGGCGGGCGGCGCCAGGATACAGCTACTAGCGGCCGAGGGCGCGGGGGGTGGGAGGCGAGTCGGGGAAGAAAAACTTGACTTTTCACCTGATGGTGTGGGCCAGCCGCACTTTTCCCTTGCGCCGGAGCCCCCGATCACCCCCCAGTGCGCCGGATTCGGCCTGCGACTGCCGGGCCCAAAAACGGGCCGAACCGGCGCTTTTCGTCGTCCTGGGGGCGTGGCTGGGGCGTTTTTTTGGCGCCGGCGCTGAAAAAGTGGCCTGGGGGCCTGTTTGGGGCGCGACTGGAGATGCTCTTAGTCTCAAACTTCCAAAACTGCACTCCACCATACCCAACTTGCACTGGATGTGACTATTTGGTCCTGGGCCTATCACAGCACGACACTTGTCAGCCAGGTGGCTGGACCGGTCGTGGTGGCCCTTTTGGAGATACCCCGCTACCTTTTCATTTTATTGCAGGCTGTAAAAGGAAGAACCAGTGAAGCGAAAAATGACAAAAAAAAACGGAATGCTTTATATCTAATGTGTAAAAATGACTGATCTTTTAAAGCAAAGGCAGCATGTTCTCCCCAGTCACCATCGTTCTCATCGCCATCTTGCTCTGCATTTGCACTCCATGGTTTAGTACTTTAGTTTGCTCCGGAATGGAACATGCTTGTTGCTTAACCGTGCATACACTTGTACATCCAGTATTCATTTGCTGTATTTTTTCCAACAGATTTATTAATAGTCATTACATGGTGTACGAATCTCATGGTCAATGTAGTGCTACATTGTAGTGCCCTCTTATATATATATACTAGATGATAACCCGTGCGTTGCTGCGGAAATTTGTAGAGCACAAAAGTAGAAGTTAAATTCTATAAAGCCATCTGCCTCAACTGTTCAATAGTTGTAATATCGCAGAAAGAAATGGCAGAAAGGAAGTTAAGTATAAGCAAATGAAAATAAACCAATCGATCATGGAGAAATCCCGACAAAAGGAAATTCAAACTTGTCCTGGTTAGAAGAGGCATGAATTTCACATAATGCAGGGGTAAGACTCATCACTAACTTAAACACGATCATGCGGAACAAACTATGCATTTTGACCTTTTTCTGCTAAAGTGGTCTACATGACTAATATAAATAAGTTAAGTGATGTTACATTATGTTTTAGAATTACACACAAGAAGAAAAAAATACATAGAACAATTATTCGTTACCTTGTGTAGTTTATGACTGAATAACCTTTTTTTTTTCAGGAATATTGATCTGGTGCCCGGTGCCACCGTGCCCAGGCCCAGCGCATAACGGCCGCTGGATGGTCAGTGCATGGAAGCAACGGAGATGAGGAAAAAAATAGCACCACGTGTGAATCAAAGTAGCAAGGATATCATTACTAATGCACCACAATACAGAGTAATTTTTTTGCGAGGATAAGGGAGTTTTATTAAAGAGTAACATTGTTACAATCAAGAGGCCATATTTCCTCGATACATGGTGGAGCCGAGGTCAACCACACAGCAGCTGTGCTCTCGGTGCGGCTATAATTGGCCAAACGATCTGCAACTCTATTTCGACTACGAGAAATTTTCTGCGGATAAAACTCCCCACCAGACATTAACTCTTTGATCTCACTAACCAAATGCCCATAAGCTGAGCGCTCGAGTCCCCAGTTCAACAAGCAAAAAAGCGCCTCTGTTGAATCTGACTGAACAACCACCGGTAAAGACGAGTGTTGGATTGCCAATGCCATACCCTGCATGATCGCATGAATCTCGGCTTCCAAAGAGTCGTTGCAGTTGAATATCACACGGTAAGCCGAGAAGATGATGTGACCGGTGCTGTCTCGCAGTACCATCCCAGCAGCCGCCGAGCCGTCCGAAGCACTAAAGGAACCATCCACAAAGAGTGCAACCTGCCTTGGTACTGGATTCGGCCATGGCTCAACTGGCGGCGCTGTTTTCTCAGCCATAAGAGGGATAGCCGAAGATGGCATCTTCCCTTTGATGATTTCATTCGTTGAAAACCTCTCAGCTAACCTGACCGACTGATAGTAGCTATCCAGGAAGTCTACGGTTACATGAGCTGGAGGAACTTCTTTCCCATGGGTTTGGTCTGACCGCAGCTGCCATATACGCCAACAAAGCATGATGATCATATCCCATGTATTCTCTGAACACCTAGATAGAAGATGTAGCAGCCATTCCTTTCCATTGTCAATGAGCATTTCATCTCCCGGTAGTGGCCATCTTGTCCTCATGCCGATCCAAATATTTCTGGCATGAGAACACGCTACCAGGGCATGATAGGATCCTTCCTCCTCAATACCACATAAGGGGCACGTGGATCTAGTTGAGAGATGTCTGAACCTTTTACATTTTTGTGTTGGGAGGGCCCCCGTAGCTACTTTCCACGCTGATATTTTCATTCGTTGGGGAACAGAAGATTTCCATATGCAATTCCATAGCGTGCGTCGACCACACGGTTCGTAGCTGGAAGAACCTCCTGTAAGGGCGACATCATGATCACATGTAGCCACTTTGTAAGCGCTCCTCACCGTGAACAGCCCACTTTTCTCCGGCGCCCACGCGACAAAATCAGTCCGCAACCTCGGAGAAGTCCGTATCTTTAATATATGCTCTATATCCATTGCCCAGAAATGATCTCTTAGTCTGTCGATCCTCCAAGCACCATTCATATCCAAGAAATCAGAAACTCTATTAAAACGACAATTGCGCTTCGGGGTGATAGGTCTGTAAGAGTACGGCCGTGGGATCCAAGGATCTCTCCAGGTCCTGATAAGCGTTCCGTTCCCAACGCGCCAAATTATACCCTTCTTTAACAGCTCAAGCCCATGCAAAATTCCCTTCCACACCGCCGAGTCATTACCTGTGAATACTGTATCAAGAAGATGGCCGGCAGCAAAGTACTTGGCTTTCAGCAGTCTAGCACACAAACTATCAGGTGTTTCAATAAGCCTCCAAGCTTGTTTAGCAAGAAGAGCCTAGTTGAAAGCTCTCATATCTCTGAAGCCCATGCCGCCCATGGCTTTCGGAAGTCTCATCTTCTCCCAACTAAGCCACGCCATTTTCCTTTTCCCATTTTCCACTCCCCACCAGTACTGACGAATCATACGTGTGAGTTCATCACATACAGACATGGGGAGCTTAAACACACTCATTACATAAGTCGGAATTGCTTGGGTCACTGACTTGATAAGTATCTCTTTATTGCCTGAGGACATATACTGCTCCCCCCAATCTACCAATCTCTTCCGGAGCCTCTCTTGGGTAGTTTCAAATTTACCTTGATGCATTCTCCCCTCTGGCACTGGGAGACCAAGATACTTAGGCTCAAAACATTCCTGAGTAATTTCGAGAACACTCTTTACTTCTGTAACGACTTCCGGCGGGCAATGATCGGCGAAAAGGATGGAGCACTTTGATGGGTTAATTAATTGGCCCGTGGCCACCGCGTAAGTGTTCAACAAACCCTTCACCAATACTGCCTGCTGCTGAGACGCTTGGAAAAATAACAGAGTCATCTGCAAATAAAATGTGAGATATCTCGGGAGCACCTCTACAGATTCTTACCCCTTTCAAACCATCCTCTAGCATTGACTTGTTTAAGAGGGCTGACAAGGCATCTGCTATAAAAAGGAATAGAAAGGGGGATAAGGGGTCACCTTGGCGCAGGCCCCTCGAAGGGGTGAATATCTCCGTCAACTTGCCATTGATCTTCACAGAGTACTTGACTGAAGAGACGCATGCCATGACACAAAAATCCAGTGCTGGGAGAACCCCCACTTAAGAAGTGCCTTCTCCAAAAACTCCCAATCAACACGGTTGTATGCCTTCGACAGGTCAAGCTTGTAAGCACAATAAGCCTCCGAATTTTCTGATAATGTTTGAATATGATGGATACATTCAAAGGCTATAATGGAGTTATCTGTGATCAGCCTTCCCGGGATGAAGGCACTTTGATTCTTCGAGATAAGTTCTGAGAGCGGAGGCCGAAGCCTGTTTACCATACACTTGGACACTATCTTATACACGACATTACAGAGACTAATGGGTCGGAAGTCCTTCGGTTCCTTTGGATGGGGAACCTTTGGAATCAAGACAATGGACGTGTCATTAATCCCATCCGGCATGTCTCCCGTAAGGAAGAACTCCTGCACTGCTGCAATAATTTGTTCCTTGAACACAGCCCAATTACGTTGATAAAAACGTGCTGGGAAACCATCCGTGCCCGGGGCCTTCAACGGCCCGATCTGAAAGAGAACGTCCGAAATTTCCTTTTCAGTATATGGCTGACAGAGTATTGTGGACATGAAATGTACAGCCATCTTGTAAGAAGTCTATATCAGTGCATGCGTGCACGTGTGTGTATGACCGGGGCATTTGTCCGTGCATCTACGCCTGATGTGTGCATGGCTGGAGAGCCAGAGCGTGCAGCCGATGCGGGGTGTGCATGGCCTAGCGCTTGTGCGTACATGGCCGGGTGCTCATGCGTGTGACCCCAGGGCTCTTGTGCGTGCATGGCGAAACGCCCAAGCGTGTGTGTGCATGCATTACCTCCACTCCAACTCCAACATTTCTTCACTCCCTGCTTCCACAACAAACAGAAAATGTTGGTGAGGTGCTGGCAGGGGTAAAATTGAAGGTTTCTTACTAACCAAAAAAGATGACATATGTTAGAAGGGAGAGAGTGATTTGGTGGAATAGTTGTTATATTGCTTGAGCCTCGTGGGCATATATATAGGAGTACAATGATCAACTTGGAGTACAAGACAAGGCAGAACAGAATCCTAGTCTATCTCATCTTTCCTAATAATCAATATACTCAACATCCCCCCAGTCACAACGGTAGCGACGCAGATAGTGAGACTGGAGAAGAATGCAAAGTGAAGCCGACGGACACCCCCCACAGTCGTTACGGTCGATCCATCACGAAAGTCGTGGCTGGAGTGGAACCCGACGAGGTTGCTCAAGCAAGGCGGTAGCCCTTTGTGCCGGTTGTCGAGGTAGCCGAGAGCGTAGGGTGGTGGAGCCGTGGTTGAGGTAGCAGTGCGAAGAATGCCATGGTCGAGGTTGAGTCGGAGGTAGCCGGTGTCGAGGATGTCCTCGTGGAGCCGCGGGCACAAGGTGGCGCCCAGTTAGCATGGGCGCAGTGTGTCGAAGAAGGGGTGCGCCGGAGGGAAGACGGTGTTGACGAGGCGTCGCGGCGGGTGTGCCAAGCCCAGGGACACGTCGTGGACGAAGGCACGCATCGGTGTTGCCAGCACCGGGAATGTGTAGACGGACAAAGAAGAAGTTGACGAAGCGCCGCACAAGGCTTGCCAGGCCCGGGGATACGTCGTGGACGAATGCACGCACCAATGTTGCCAGCACTGGGCATGCGTAGATGAGGGACCTGCACGAGTTGTAAGTCATGTCGGAGAAGTCGGAGGGGCCAACAGAGAAGAACTCGATGACGGTTGCGGCGCCAATCGGCGCGGGGCTGATGTCGCCCGCGGCTGTCAGAGTAGACGAAGTGGTCGGGGTAGATGACGGCGACGATGGCGACGGGCTGGTGCTGGACGAAGACGAAGGAGGTGGACGGGCGGCGGCGGCGGCTACGGGGGTAGCGGCGGCGGTGGCCTGACGACGGAAACGGCGGCTAGATTAGTAGTGTGGCGGCGGTGCTCGAACTAGGCGAAGAACCCTGACAGCGTGACGAAGACCAGCGCGGACGGTGGCGTTCCCGCGCCAAGGGAGACGGCGCGACGCATACCACGTGAGGTCGACACGCAGTGACGGCAGAGTGGAATGCAGGCCGCGGCGGTGGGGACCGCGGGCCACGGCGCTACAGCCCGAAGGGGCCGGCGCAGCGGCGGAGCGCGGGTCGGTGCAACCACGAGGACGGCCTCGGGGCGGCGGCGGGGACCGCATATCGTGGCACGACGGCCCGAAGGGGCGACGCAGTGGCGACGCATGAGTCGATGCAGCCACGAGGAGAACCACGGGGCGGCGGCGCTGCGGCCCGACTGGGCAGCGGCAGCCCGATGCTCGATTGGCGGAGAGGCGCGCGGTACTCGAACGATCTTTACGGGACCAGACGTGGCGCGCGTAACCAACGGGCCAGGTCGGTCGCACGACGTAGGTGCGGCGGCGAGCGGGTGATCAAGCCAATCGCGCGCGAGGTCGGGGACGCTGCTCGGTAGAGGCGGGGTGGCGGCGAAGTCCGAGATGAAGCCGGCGGTGACGGACGGCGTGGGACGTCGTGCGGACGAGCGCGTCAGCACCGGCACCCAGGCTGCCAAAGCAGCGCCGGCGCCCGGGCGGCGAGGGCCGAGCGACCAACGTAGCAGCGGGGCCCCGAGTTGAGGCAGCCGACGAGCCTGACACGGTCGGCCCGACGCAGCTGGGGACGAGGCCGGCAAGGTAGATCGCAGGGTCGCGCTGTGCAGACGGGTCGGAGGCGGGTGGCGTGGATCGACAGGCAGGCCGGCGTGCTAACGGCGGTGGTCGCCGCATGGCACGAGGGCACCAGGAGGGCGATGCAGGTGTTCCGGTCTGAGAAGGCGGTGAAGGCCGGCGTAGATCGACGAGTGGGCCGGCGCGCGTACGACGGTCGTAAGGGGCCGCCTATCGGGCGAGGCCGTCGGGTCGGTGAAGAGCCTGCCGGTGGCACCGGTGTCGGAGTCGAGGCACACGGGAATCGACGGCGGCGGCGGGCGACGCAAACCAATCAAGCATAGATCGAAAAATCAAAAAGAAAACGCCGATCAAAACGACCGGCGAGGGTGTGAAAAAACCCGGAGCAAGTGCTCGGGAAAAAGACTCTCTAGGGTAGCCGGCCAACACGACCGACGGACGAACCCTAGGTACGGGCGGCGCGGCCCCGGCGGCGGTCATGGAGGCCGACCGCTTGGGGGCGGCGCGCGGGTGCGGAAGCGGCGGCGGCTAGCGTTTGGGATCGATTAGGCCGATACCATGTTAGAAGGGAGAGAGTGATTTGGCGGAATAGTTGTTGTATTGCTTGAGCCTCATGGGCATATATATATAAGAGTACAATGATCACCTTGAAGTGCAAGACAAGAAAGCACCGAATCCTAATCTATCTCATCTTTCCTAATAATCAATATACTCAACAACATATGAAAGAAATTGTGCTATCGGACATCACACACGCGCGCGCGCGCAGAGAGAGAGAGAGAGACGTACGTACCAACACAGGTGGTCTGAGGGGTGCAGCATCCTATCAAACAACTTGCGCGTGTAGGCTTGCTCCTCCTCCTTGGTCACAGGGATGGAGAAGCAGCAGCGACCGTGGGAGGAAGCGAGTGTTCTCCATTGGGGACAAGGATTCGGTCTGTGCTTTTTTTCTTCACTTGATGATCTTAAGGTGGTGGCGGACTGGCGGTGTACTGGAATAACGTACATGATTCAGTTAGGATGTGTAAAATACGGAGGACCAGCTGAATCCATCGTTGTATAAAAGAGAAGATGGGGAGAGGGAGATACGAGTGGAAGATGTGCAGCAGAAGAATAAGGAGAGAGGAGAAGACATGTTTGCAGTGGAAGGGAGAGACGGTTCTGTGATTTATCACCTTCAGTTACAGTTGAGGGAACCCTCAAAAAAAAAAGTTACAGTTGAGGGAGAGACGCAGTGACCGAACTTGTACTAGTATTTTGGGGTGACGTGGCTGCACATGTGGAAGACGGGGTGTCTCATGGTTGGGTGGATGGAGAATTGCTGACATGGTGGACTGCTGATGTGGACAATCTGCATGTTAAGAGAATGCCTTGTAGTGGGGATCAACTTCTTAAAAATGTAGGATATATATATTCATATATATATATATATATATATGACAAGTTGTAGTGGGGATTCACTGATATGTAGACATGACAAGTTGCTTTAGGGTAAAACTGCAGTTTCATTGGTCTGAACTCATACATTTGCATTAGCCGCGTATCTCTGATATGAACCGAGAGGACTCGACTAATAAGTAAAAGAAAGATATGAATTGAGGAGGCATTCAGCATACTTTTAACCTTCGATTGTACACGTTTAACTAGTTCTTGGCTGAATGCTTTTAACTGGTCCTACTGAATGCAGAGTGCTAGTGTCAGATATCTTAATACGTAGTAGCTATTTGTACTCTCCTTTTCCTTTTAGAGTTTTGCTCAACACTGATAGGTAGGCATGCTAGGTTGGTGCAGAGTCGTAGTGAGTGCTCTGTCTGTGGTTGGTGTCGCTCAAGTTTGAACTCTGACCATGTATTGGCACCAAAATGTTACGCCTGAAATGAACCTAAGAGGCATTAGGCATACTGTTTTGACAGGACAGAGTGACAATCCAGAGCGCAAAAAGTACACATGCATGCGTGCATGATCTCAACAATGTTGCCCATGCTCTACCACTCTATATTGCTACGGTAGTTTTAGGTGGGTTCAATCTATACTTTTAGGTGGGTTCAATCTTTTGCAATGAACTCTGAACCAGATTAACCGTATGAATTAGCAACAAATTCTCAAATTCTGGCATTCCTGTTTTTCTGGTCAAAACAAGAGCTTAGACTCTGAATTTATCCAGCATTAACAGTAGCAAGTGTTGTACGTGGTGCGATGTGATGGAGCGGCGAGGGTGCTGATCCAGTACAACTTCAAGGTGAACTCTAGCGCGGCGCCGGAGGAGATCTCCCTGGAGGCGGAGCGTACCACGCACTAGTACGGCGTGGGTTTTGGGTAACGGGCGTGGGTTAAGGTCACAGCTGGACTACGGGGAGGTTTGTACACGGCCGGCTGGTGGGAGCACTGTCCAGATCGAGTCAACAATGTGAGGGAGTTGACAAGGAACATACAGTCAAGCTGAGTGGGAAGGATAGGGTGAATGGGGCGGAGGTGCAAGCGAGCACCGAGCTGGGCCGGCGGCCGTAGCGAAGGCGGAGGGCGAGTGCGGCAAGTTAGTGTCGGGCACGACCAACAGCGTCAGCGACGACCGCCTCGCCAATACCGGGGCCACCAGGTAGTACGCTAGCGGCCGCGTGAAGTCGGAGAAGTTGGGTAACGCCGCGAGCACAACCGTCACATTGACTCCAGCGGCCGGGGAAGGCAGCAGCGCGACGGTGAGCAGGGAGACATGACCTCAGGGGTTGGGATTATGTCATCCTGCGGGTTGATTAACGAAAACAACGGGCGGGTACATGCAAAAGTGCCACAACGACCGGTCTGTCCACCTGGCTGCCAAGTGTCTTGCTGTGATAGGCCCAAGACCAGATCGTCACATCCAGGGTAAGTTGGGGTATGGTGTGTTTTGCAAGTTTGGAACTAAATCATCACATTCTGTGCAAGTTGAGGTACCTGGGGTGCTTTTAACTCAACTTTATATGCAGACTAAAAAGAAACGGAGGGAGTACGTACTGCAAGACACCAACAAGTTAAGCCAGGTATGCACCTGCTGTCATCTATGCACGCGTTTTTGCTTGAAAATTTGGACAAAAGTTTGGAGCATCTTTACCAAGATCTTCCACCTGCTACTACCCACAGCTAGTTGGGTAGCCTCCCTCTAGACCATTGGTGGTACTATACGTGTCAGGCCGACCCCAACCACCATCACCAGCAGTTTCATGCGTCATTCAGTTTAGTACTACATAGGTGGCGCGGCTTGCCGCACGTTGGCCGCAAAAGGACAGACAACCAGATAAAATTAACCATTTTGAAAGATGATAGAGCTAAAGTGCTATGTGTAAAGTGATTTTAGCACATGAATATAGAGTTTCACAAGTCTAAACAATGTAAAAAAAGAGCAGCAATCATTTAAAGAGGAATGTGAACAAGAACACACTATATAAGATAATATTGAGGAGAATAGCCCAAGCAAAGAGCTGGTCACATGTGAATCAAAGTAGTTCTATGTAAGAAAAATATGGATGAATTATTTGTAGTAGGTCACAGAACCACATCTACCTCTGACATTATCAATCAAAGGGCTAAGACATGTTCTTCAAAATACAAAAACAACATACACAGTTTTGCGTTGCCTTCCCCAGATATCATGATTTCGTTTCTTTTATGAAGATATCCAAAAGGATATCGTCGACCTGGTCCATAGAAGAATTGCAGCATTGATATTATCAACCATCACAAGGAAAATAACACGAGAAAATACGTATCATCTGACATCCTTTGCGGTGCTAAAAAATAGTATGTAAGAAGGATGGGCATATTGTGCACAAGCAATTAGCATATAAGCTTAGGCGAGTATATCACCAATTCAGATTATGTAAAAAGAAGTGGAGCATTGACCCGATAGTATATACACAACTTTATTATTCTGTAATGAAATGTTGTCTTCGACCTACTTTCCTTTTAGGTAAAACGAGCACAACAATACAACTAATTGTGCCTTTGTTTTGCCTGCAAGGAGAAGTACTGAATAGAAAAGTACAACTGATCTACTTTCCTTTGATCTACAACAATACAACCGATCTACAAATCATATATGAGAATGGTACATCTCTATCTTGCAGCACCTCTTAAAAATGTAAGAACAATGGTGGTTTTTCTTCTCTGCAAAATTAAATCGCGGTCATGTAGAATCCATAACACAATGAAGAACCCAAGAGATCTCTGTAGGTGTATATACCAACAAATATCAACTTGGTCATAGGACACCATAATCTATAATCTTATATTCAGGAAAAATCGTATCCCCCAAGCAACACATGAATAAATAGTTACCGACGGGAAAAGAAAGACACTTAGAAATCATGCATGACCCGAAGCACATTAATAAGAATAAAGAATGGGTATACCTGTAGATCCACGGGTGGAGCAACGACGGAGAGTGATATGTCTCCAATGTATCTATAATTTTTTATTGTTCCATGCTATTATATTATCCGTTTTGGATGTTTAATGGCCTTTAATATGCTTTTTTATATTATTTTTGGGTCTAACCTATTAAACAAAGGCCCGGTGCCAGTTTCTATTTTTTTTTGCCTATTTCAGTGTTTCGCAGAAAAGGAATACCAAAGGGAATCCAAACGCAATGAAACATTCGCAATGATCTTTCTTGGAAGAAACGCAATCCAGAAGACTTGAAGTTGAAGTCTGGAACTCCGCGAGGCAGCCACGAGGTAGGAGGGCGCGCCCATGAGGTAGGCGCGCCCCCACCCTCGTGGGCCCCACGGAGCTCCACCGACGTACTTCTTTTGCCTATATATACTCTTATACCCTAAAAACACCAGGGGGAGCCACGAAACCACTTTTCCACCGCCGCAACCTTCTGTACCCGTGAGATCCCATCTTGGGGCCTTTTCCGCCTATCTGCCGGATGGGGAATCGATCACGGAGGGCTTCTACATCAACACCATAGCCACTCTGATGAAGCGTGAGTAGTTTACCACAGACCTTCGGGTCCATAGTTATTAGCTATCTTTGGTTCTCAATACAAAGGTCTCCTCGATGTTCTTGGAGATCTATTCGATGTAATACTTTTTGCAGTGTGTTTGCCGAGATCGATGAATTCTGGATTTATGATCAAGATTATCTACGAATATTATTTGGTTCTTCTCTGAATTCTTATAAGCATGATTTGATATCTTTGCAAGTCTCTTCGAATTATCGGTTTAGTTTGGCCTACTAGGTTGATCTTTCTTGCAATGGGAGAAGTGCTTCGCTTTGGGTTCAATCTTGCGGTGTCCTTTCCCAGTGACAGTAGGGGCAGCAAGGCACTTATTGTATTGTTGCCATCGAGGATAAAAAGATGGTGTTTATATCATATTGCTTGAGTTTATCCCTCTACATCATGTCATCTTGCTTAATGTGTTACTCTGTTCTTATGAACTTAATACTCTAGATGCATGCTGGATAGAGGTCGATGGGTGGAGTAATAGTAGTCGATGCAGAAATGTTTCGGTCTACTTGACACGGTCATGATGCCTATATTCATGATCACGCCTAGATATTCTCATAACTATGCGCTTTTCTATCAATTGCTCGGTAGTAATTTGTTCACCCAACATAATATATGCTATCTTGAGAGAAGCCACTAGTGAAACCTATGGCCTCCGGGTCTATTTTACATCATACTGGTTTTCCATCAACTTGCCAATTTCTGTCGCCGTTGATTTTGCAATCTTTACTTTCCAATCTATACAACAAAAATACCAAAATAATTTATCTTACTATCTCTATTAGATCTCACTTTTGCGAGTGACCGTGAAGGGATAGTGACAACTCCTTTATCGCGTTGGTTGCAATGTTCCTGATTGTTTGTGCAGGTACTAGGTGACTTGCGTGTAGTCTCCTACTGGATTGATACCTTGGTTCTCCAAAACTGAGGGAAATACTTACGCTACTTTGCTGCATCACCCTTTCATCTTCAAGGGAAAACCAACGCATGCACAAGAGGTAGCAAGAAGGATTTCTGGCGCCGTTGTCGGGGAGATCTATGCTCAAGTCAAGACATACGAAGTACCCACCATAAACTCTTCTCCCTCGCATTACATTATTTGCCATTCGCCTCTGGTTTTCCTCTCCCCCACTTCTAAAACTTTTTCCGAAAACCCTTTGCCTTTTCATCGCCTCTTCTCCATTCGCCTCTTTTCGCTTGCCTCTTGTGTGCTTGTGTGTTGGATTGATTGTTTGTCACGATGGCTCAAGACAACACTAAATTATGTGACTTTTCCAATACCATCAACAATGATTTTATAAGCACTCCGATTGCTCCTATTACTAATGCTGAATCTTGTGAAATTAATGCTGCTTTGTTGAATCTTGTCATGAAAGATCAATTTTCTGGCCTTCCTAGTGAAGATGCCGCTACCCATCTAAACAACATTGTTGATTTATGTGATATGCAAAAGAAGAAAGATGTGGCTAATGATATTTTTAAATTAAAGCTATTACCGTTTTCGCTTAGAGATCATGCTAAAACTTGGTTCTCTTCTTTGCCTAAAAATAGTATTGATTCATGGAATAAATGCAAAGATGCTTTTATCTCAAAGTATTTTCCTCCCGCTAAGATCATCTCTCTTAGGAACGATATCATGAATTTTAAGCAACTTGATCATGAGCATGTTGCACAAGCTTGGGATACGTAATTGCCCTACACATGGTTTGAATTTATGGATGATTATACAAAAAAATTATGCCGGATTGAATTTTTCTTCTACAAACCTTTTAGATTCGACCGCAGGAGGCACTATTATGGAAATCACTTTAGGAGAAGCTACTAAACTCCTAGATAATATTATGGTTAATTATTCTCAATGGCACACCAAAAGATCCACTAGTAAAAAAGTTCATACGATTGAAGAAAGTTCATACAATTGAAGAAATTAATGTTTTGAGTGGAAAGATGGATGAACTTATGAAATTGTTTGCTAATAAGAGTGTTTCTTCTAATCCTAATGATATGCCCTTGTCCACTTTGATTGAGAATAATAATAAATATATGGATGTGAATTTTGTTGGTAGGAACAATTTTGGTAACAACGCATATAAAGGAAACTTTAATTCTAGGTCGTTCCCTAGTAATTCCTCTAATAATTATAGTAATTCCTACAACAACTCTTATGGAAATTTTCATAATATGCCCTCTAATTTTGAGACTAGTGTTAAAGAATTTATGAATTCACAAAAGAATTTCAATGCTTTGCTTGAAGAAAAATTGCCCAAGATTGATGAGTTGGCTAGGAACGTGGATATAATTTCTCTTGATGTTGATTCTTTGAAACTTAGATCTATTCCACCTAAGCATGACATCAATGAGTCTCCCAAAGCCATGAGCATTTCCATTGATGAATGCAAAGAAAGAACCAGTAGGATGCGTGCTAAAAAAAGATTGCTTTGTGAAAGCGTGTTCTTCTAGTTTTCGTGATGATAAAGATGAAGATTTAAAAGTAATTGTTGTGACTCCTATTAAATATTTGTTTTCCAATATGAATCTTGATAAATAATGGACTGGAGATGAGTCAACTTTAGTTAAAGAGCGTCCCAATGATTCAGAGTTTTAAGTTTTTAGATCTTGATGCTAAAATTAATAAAAGTGGGATTGAAGAGGTCAAAACATTACATAGCAATGAACCCACTATTTTGGATTTCAAGGCATTTAATTATGATAATTTCTCTTTGATAGATTGTATTTCCTTGTTGCAATCCGTGTTTAACTCTCCTCATGCTTATAATCAAAATAAAGCTTTTACTAAACATATCGTTGTTGCTTTAATGCAATCCTATGCAGAAAAGCTTGAGCTAGAAGTTTCTATCCCTAGAAAACTTTATGATGAGTGGGAACCTACTATTAAAATTAAGATTAAAGATCATGAATGCTATGCTTTATGTGATTTGGGTGCTAGTGTCTCCACGATTCCAAAAACTTTGTGTGATGTGTTAGGTTTCCGCGAATTTGATGATTGTTCTTTAAATTTGCATCTTGCGGATTCCGCCATTAAGAAACCTATGGGAAGGATTAATGATGTTCTTATAGTTGAAAATAGGAATTATGTGCCCGTAGATTTCATTGTTCTTGATATAGATTGCAATCCTACTTGTCCTATTATTCTTGGTAGACCTTTCCTTAGAACGATTGGTGCAATTACGGATATGAAAGAAGGAAATATTAGATTCCAATTTCTGTTAAGGAAAGGCATGGAACACTTTCCTAGAAACAAAATTAAATTACCTTATGAATCTATTACGGGAGCCACTTATGGATTGCATACCAAAAATGACAATACTTAGATCTACTCTTGCTTTATGCCTAGCTAGGGGCGTTAAACGATAGCGCTTGTTGGGAGGCAACCCAATTTTATTTTCTTTTCTTTTTGTTCCTGTTTAGTAATAACTAATTCATCTAGCTTCTGTTTAGATGTGGTTTTATGTTTTAATTAGTGTTTGTGCCAAGTAGAACCTTTGGGAAGACTTGGGTGAAGTCTTTAAGATCTTGCTGTAAAAAATAGAACTTTAGCGCTCACGAGATTAGCTGCCAATTTTACTGAAGAGTGGTTTTAGGTTGATTCTTTTTGCATATGATTAATGGACAAATTACTCACATCCACCAATTTATTTCAGAATTGTTGGAGTTCCAGAAGTATTTGTTTGATACAGATTGCTATAGAATGTTCTGTTTTGACAAATTCTGTTTTTCGTGTGTTCTTTGCTTATTTTAATGAATCTATGAGTAATATCGGGGGGGTATGAACCATAGAGAAGTTAGAATACAGTAGGTTTAACACCAATACAAATGAAGAATGATTTCATTACAGTACCTTAAAGTGGTGGTTTATTTTCTTATACTAACGGAGCTCATGAGATTTTCTGTCAAGTTTTGTGTTGTGAAGTTTTCAAGTTTTGGGTAAAGATTTGATGGATTTTGGAATAAGTAGTGGCAAGAGCCTAGGCTTGGGGATGCCCAAGGAACCCCAAGGTAAAATTCAAGGACAACCAAAAGCCTAAGCTTGGGGATGCCCCAGAAGGCATCCCCTCTTTCGTCTTCGTCTATCGGTAACTTTACTTGAGGCTATATTTTCATTCACCACATGATATGTGTTTTGCTTGGAGCGTCTTGTATGATTTGAGTCTTTTCTTCTTAGTTTACCACAATCATCCTTTCTATACACACCTTTTGGAGAGACATGCATGAATCGGAATTTATTAGAATACTCTATGTGCTTCACTTATATCTTTTGAGCTAGATAATTTTGCTCTAGTGCTTCACTTATATCTTTTTAGAGCACGGTGGTGGTTTCATTTTATAGAAATTATTGATCTCTCATGCTTAACTTATATTACTTTGAGAGTCTTTTATAACAGCATGGTAATTTGCTTTGGCTATAAAATTAGTCCTAATATAATGAGCATCCAAGATGGGTATAATAAAAACTATCATATAAAGTGCATTGAATACTATGAGAAGTTTGATTCCTTATGATTGTTTTGAGATATGAAGATGGTGATATTAGAGTCATGCTAGTTAAGTAGTTGTGAATTTGAGAGATACTTGTGTTAAAGTTTGTGATTCCCATAGCATGCACGTATGGTGAGCCATTATGTGATGAAGTTGGAGCATGATTTATTTATTGATTGTTTTCCTTATGAGTGGCGGTTGGGGACGAGCGATGGTCTTTTCCTACCAATCTATCCCCCTAGGAGCATGCGCGTAGTACTTCGTTTCGATAACTAATAGATTTTTGCAATAAGTATGTGAGTTCTTTATGACTAATGTTGAGTCCATGGATTATACGCACTCTCACCCTTCCACCATTGCTAGCCTCTCTAATACCACACACCTTTCGTCTATATCATACACCCACCATATATCTTCCTCAAAATAGCCACCATACCTACCTATCATGGCATTTCCATAGCCATTCCGAGATATATTGCCATGCAACTTTCCACCGTTCCATTTATTATGACACGCTCCATCATTCTCATATTGCTTTGCATCATCATCTAGTTGACATTGTATTTGTGGCAAAGCCACCGTTCATAATTTTTCAAACATGTCACTCTTGAATCATTGCACATCCCGGTACACCACAGGAGGCATTCACATAGAGTCATATTTTGTTCTAAGTATTGAGATGTAATTCTTGAGTTCTAAGTAAATAAAAGTGTGATGATCATCATTATTAGAGCATTATACCAGTGAGGAAATGATGATGGAGACGATGATTCCCCCACAAGTCGGGATCAGTCTCCGGACAAAAGAATAATAATAAAAAGAGGCCATAAAAAAGAGAGAAAGACCCAAATAAAAAAAATAAAAAAATGAGTATGGTAATGAGTATATCCCCCTCCGGAGTAAGCTCTCCGGTTTATATAGACACAGGAGAGATCTAGGGTTACACAAGGTCGGTTACAAAGGAAGGAATCTACACGTTCAATCGCCAAGCTTGCCTTCCACGCCAAGGAGAGTCCCATCCAGATACGAGTGCAATCTTTGGTCTTGACATCTTCAGAGCCCATCAGTCCGGCCCATGGTTAATAGGCCAGACGCCCGAGGACCCCTTAGTCTAGGACTCCCTCAGTAGCCCCCGAACCAGTCTTCAATGACGATGTGTTCAGCTCATAGATTGTCTTCGGCATTGCAAGGCGGGTTCCTCCTCCGATGACCTTTAAGTAATGTATTCGACCTTCCACTCAATGTCGCCTTCCTCGGCTTCCGTGTATCAATGACTTCAGCTTCCACGTGTCGAACGAATGCGGAAGGTCAGGGTATTTTTTTGCAAATAACACCCCGACCATAAAGAGTCTCTATTTAAGAGATTGGATCTTAGATCCATTCGTCACCACGCGGAGAAAATCTTCAGAGACCGCTAGGAAAGACCATTCCATTATGGCTAGCATCCCTAGCTCCTCCTCCCGTTGCGACCCAGAGAAAGGTGAGTGGGAGAGGTGCTCTATGTCCCACAGTCAATTGCTGAAGTTGCAAACGCAAGGATTTCTTCCCCCTGCGGATCTGGTCCCGGTTCAAGCTGGGCTGGCCTCCTTTAATGGCGAGACCCAGCCGGAGGACTTCCCCAATCCATCCGGGGGGGAGCGACTGTGTTTCGTCCCCTATCTGCTAAGGGGCGTCGGATTTCCAATCCATCCGTTCCTCCGGAGGATTTTGGAATACTATGGCCTCCAGCTGCATAACTTTACTCCCGCCTCCATCCTGCACATTGCGGGCTATGTCGCTTTATGCGAACTATTTCTGGGTGTCAAGGCCCATTTTGAACTATGGATAAAGTTGTTTTGCTTGGTCCTACATAACCACGAGGGGTCAATATTTGAAGTGGGCGGAGCCGAAGTATGGCGTATCGCAAATACCGGATACCTGCCCGGCACACCGAGGAAGGCATCTGAAGAATGGCCTTTCGAATGGTTCTACATCGAGGACATCGCACTCCCTGACCCAGTTCGAAAGGGTCTTCCCGAATTTGCCAGTGTTCCGCTGAAGAAATGCCATAGTTGGCGTCCCCGAAGTCTTGAAGAGGACGATAGTGCGGAAGTTCGTCAGCTCATGGGCAAGATAAAGACACTCTCCCAGTCCGGATTAACAATTGTTGAGGTAATGGCAGCCTCCATAGCGTGAGGGGTTCATCCACTTCAATATAGATGGCTCCCAATGTGGCACTACAACAAGGAGGATGACGCCTCCGACTGTGGTCTGAAAGGTCCGGATTCCCCCGCAGCTCTGGCCAAGATTCTGGCCGAGCTGTTCAAAGGGGAGGAAGAGGAATTTGTCCGCATCAATCGTAGAGATGGGTACTCCATGTATAACCCTCCCAGCTGGGTAAGTCCTGATCCCTCTACTTTTACTCATTCCACTCTCCAAGTCACCTTTAATGAATTCTTAGCCCATCTATTTATAACAGCACTTGCGAAAGATCACCATGGGGCTACACAGCCCCGCCCCACAGGTAGAGAACCACGACCAAGAGCTTGATCCTAGGTTCAAAGAGGACCCGGATATATTCGTGGTACTTGTGGAAGGGGTGTTTTAGCAGGCAAGTTACGATGGCAAAGAAGTGGCCATTATCGCCGATTATCCTGGTCTTCTTCCTGCTTCCCACGTAAGTCATCAGGAGAAATCCCCCCTGAAAGAGTTTCCTCGCACTGCTTCACCCACCTCACTATCTCATGCTCCAAAGGGGAAGCGTTTGGCACGTCATCCTACCTCGAGGGCGACTCCGAAGAGAGCGGCTCCTACGCCGAGCAAGGCCTCTAGAAGGAGGGCCGATGAAGACACGACCAGGCCTTTGTCAAAGAGGTACAGATTTGAAAGCATGCTTTAGTAGTCACATCCAATTGTGATCATCATGTTTGTCCTATATCAGGAAAAAGGTTCGCCGAACAATGTCCGGGAATTCGGCCAGTCGTACTCCCAACAGCCGGCGTGCGGACCTTGCCGGAGGGACAGGGGCCGATACAGGAATGACACCGGACAGTCCTTCAGCCGAGGGCTCGGAAGATATGTCCGTTACCAACTCGGAAGTGGAGAGCGCCATGAATCATCGGTGATGGAGGGCCGTTTTATGGGACCCTGGCTTCTCAAAAGAGGTGTTTGATGCCTTTAGCTCGGCTGACGAATACATCTGAGCTGCTCGAGATGGGCTTGGCAGAGCCACAAAGCATCATTTAACAGATGTGCTAGTAAGTTTATTTTGTCCGAAAAGGATAACCACATGCTAGTAGCCCTCGAGACTGAAAGAAGTTGGCACAAGTGATTTAAGGATCGATGTGTAACCTGGTTCTGACGGAGAAGAACAACCTGCTAGCTCAAGAGCTGGAGCAGTGTCAGACAAAGCTAAATGCTGCTACCGCCAAACTGAAAAAGTCGAAGAAGGCATCTTCTGGTAATGATCCCCTCCATCGAGGAATACCAATTTAACAGTTGTGCTAATACTATTGCTTATCTCATAATAGGATGATCAGGTCAACTGGAAGAGAAGTTGAAAACCGCTCAAGCGGGAGAGAAAGAGGCAAAAAGACTACACGCTGCAGGCGAGCATGTCCTGTCCCGAGTCAGAAAGGAGAATAACAAACTCCAGGGCTCAAACACCAAACTGGGCGAAGAACTGAAAGATTTGCTGGCCCATCTAGCCGACTCCGTGAAGTTGAATAAAAAGCTGCGAGGCGGAATATTCAGTACGTGGCCGGATTTTACCGTATAATAGTTTGGAGGTAGAAGTTGCTGATATAGCTATGATTGCAGGTATGTTGACGGACCGTCCCGAAGAGGAGGTGTCTGGATCATCAACTTATCTTCTACAAGGGATGTCACAATTGCACGAGCAAGCTCGTCAGGCAATGTGGAGTGTAGCCAAGGCCTTATGGCCATCCGCCTCCCCTCCAGGGAGTATGGAGGAGCTTGAAGAGTTGTTCAAGGGAGCACGGCGGCGTATTCAACTATGGAAGATATCGGCCTGCCGAGAGGGTGCGCGAGAGGCATGGGCCATGGTGAAAACATGGTATACCAAGCTGGATCCAAATCATGTGGCCTGGGTCGGACCACTAGGGTCAAATGGGGAAGAAATCCCGTTAGTTTAGTATATGACCTAGTAACAGTAGCCGCCAAGTATTCCCAGCAGGATTGTAAGTTAGATAGCCTGCTGGATGGCATAGAGGAGGAAGTTTTTAAGTCCTAAGTGACTATGTACTTTCCTAGATGGATGGCATAGATACGCAACTCTAGATGGATTATAAAATGATTGTCATGGCAGACCTTTTCGCTTCGACCTCTGGACCCGAAGATGTAGAGTATTTCCAAATACCGGAGCGGCCGAGTAGACCGAGTATGCATGGAAACCAGGCGTAGGGGTCATAGTTGCTTGAATAGACAATTATAAGGCTAGTTATGTTATATGATAGGTCTCTGTCCACTAGTAGAAAACCAACCATTAGTCCCGGTTCGTAAGGGCCTTTAGTCCTGGTTAATGAACTGGGACTAATGGGTCGTTACTAATGCCTCCACCCATTAGTCCCGGTTCAAACACGAACCGGGACCAATGTGCCTCCACGTGGCCCTGTGCGCCGAGCCCAGTCAGGGGGCCTTTGGTCCCAGTTGGTGGCTCCAACCGGGACCAAAAGTCATTTTTTTTACAAAAGTGGCTGCTTTAGGGGTTTTGGGGGTTATTTTTAGGTTGTTATTGTAGCTAGCTAATAGAGAGAAGTGTCCTCTCTTATCTTCGTCCTTGGTTTATCAACGCTGCTGCTATGTTCATTGCACCCGCAGATATAACATGCTCATGCATGCTTTGCATCATACATCATCATATATATATAGTAACAAGTCCTACTAATCATGCATCATCATACAACTTCTACTCGTTATTAATAATAAGTCATACGATCATCATCCTCATAGTCATCGAACCCAACCCTACATAATTGTTCTTAGCACATGATCATCGATGACGTAGGACCTAAACACCCTTAAGGTAAAATAGCATAAAACAATATAGACCCTGACTCTCCATTATGAAGAATGGCGATCATCCTGTCTCCAATTCTTGCCCTTCGCTGCTTATTGCTTCCAAGAAGCTCCTTACGACTATCCATACATTTTTTCCATTCTTTGATTGTTATGTCTCCATTTCTTTTAGAAACCCAGTATGGACAGTTGAGATTCGTAGGACGACCTGGTCGTATGTTCAAAACATGAAGGCTACCATGCGTATACATCAGATGAGGCACACAATCATTCGGGATTATCTATTGAAAAACATAGTAATAACTTCGTAGTTAGCAATGATGTACTAGTTTTAGAAGTGTGCAAAAAGATGCACGGATGTTGTAATAGTAAAAAATAATCTTACCAGGGTATCTCCATGGTAGTTACCGTAGTTCAACACATGCACTAGTGGCACGTATTGACCATAATGTTGAGGAGTTTGATTGTAGATATTGTAATTCTCAAGCCCAGTACAAAATCCGACCAGATGATTTTTCTCCTGATAAGTTAATTCAGAGCCTTCGGTGTAGTACGTTCTGTCTACCATCTTCCGCACATTCTTTGAAGAATGAAAATAATCTATCAATGGAGATAAGTTGTCAACTATATATTTTGAAATAAACAATATAAATTACTTAATAACTATGTTTAGCTCACATGAGGGAATAACTGGAGGTGTATCCACAAGGACCCAAATCGAAGGTGTCTCTTGCTCGATTGTAGGATCACTAAGATCCATGGTGACAAGCATACCCTCATCAAGACCATACATCTTGCAAAATGCATCCCAATTTTTGCAACCAAAATGGGTTACACTCTGAGCATTGTCCAACTTTACTTGAAAATCCACACCATGATGGGTACTTAGGATAATTTTTTTGGTTTCGAAACTTTCATGGTCTTCAAAACCCGTCCTCTCCAAGACATAGCGTCTTGCAAAGCATGGGATAAGCAAGTTGAATTGGAAAAGATGAAAAATACACGTTAAAATAGTTGAAGTCGTGCTTAATTACGCAAAAAACTATTGTCGCCGCTATGCATCAGATGAACATCGCAGGTCTCCTCGAGCTTAATGCTGAAGCGCCAATCTTCGTCCAGCTCAATGAACCTGTCGCAGATACCTCGGTCGTCATGGCACCAGTCGCACTCACCCGGGCGGTTATCGTCGTCCGATGAGTACGACATTTCCGGCCTACGTTCATAATTCAAATATTAAACTAGATCATTATTATTAATCACGGGTTGACTATCGATGATCGATGTACATAGCTCCTCTTTCATTCCGGAATGCATTATTATACCAAATTGTCTAGCACATGGGAATGAAGGAGAACTTATCCAATATGAGCATTCAATAAGCAAAACCAAATCATAAAATAAGCAAAACCAAATAAAGTATAGTATTTAAATTAGCATGCATTCAATAATTATAAGCAAAAGTACATCATCTCTTGGTGTCTGTACATCGTCGAATATTATCACTAATACAACTAGAACCGTAGCGCCCGACGGGTATCGACGCGGGCGGTGGACACCCAAAGATAAGGAACCATCACATGATCAAAGCTCCAGTGAGATCCCTGAAGAACCTGCCAGGTATTGTCGAACCTCCCCTCCAATGCAACCATGTAGCGATGGACGTGCTCGTCCTCCTCGCTGACACGGTGACGTACCACCTCCGCGGTGTCTGGATGCCTCACCACCATCACTGTCCCATGCGACCGCCACCAAGCAAGGATCGGGTCAACAACGGGCTGCCTCCTCACCAACCTACGTCCACCGGAAGGTAGCACCTCCCAATACCAACCCGGCTGAGCCCAGTCCCGAACATGGCCCTGATCAAGCAGGCTTCCACCACCGAGTCGACGACGACGAGGATGCGGGATAGGCATCGCCGACGTCGACGCGGGAACTACTTCTATATATAGTTAAATAAAAGTAGTTTTATTAATTAAATCAACTATCTAGTTCAACTACTAAGCACTTACTATTAATAAATAAGTAGTACTTACTAAAAACAAACTACTTCATTATATAGTAAAATAAATTAGTTTATTAAATCAACTAGCTAGTTCAACTATATATAAACTACTACTTTTTTTCCTTTTTCTAAATACTATGAACAATAAAATCATTAAAATTCAATGAACAAAATTAATTACACAATCTAAATATCACCAAAAATCTATTAACAATAATATCACCAAACATGCATATTCAATAATAATATCACCAAAAAATCTATTAACAGAAAAAAATCTAACATAATATGAAGAAATTAATTACTACACATATCTAATCTAACAAAAAATCTAATTAATCTGAGAAAAAATCTAACATAATATGAACAAATTAATTACTACACATGTAATCTAACAAAAAATCTAATCTAACAAAAAATCTATGAATTACATATCTAAATTACTACACATCTAACCTAACAAAAAAATCTATGAACTACAAAAGAATCTAAAAAATCTAACAAAAATAAAAAACGCCACATCGGCGCCGAGGCAGCATGGGGCAGGGGCGACGGCTGGCTCAGGCGCGCGCAGGGGCGACGAGGACAGCGGGCTCGAGGCGGCGACGGGATGGCGGGCTCGTGGAGGCGCGGGGCAGGGCGACGGCCGGCAACAACGTTAGGCGGCGCGGGACGCTGGCTGCGATGGCGGCGGCGGCGACGCGTGTCTGGCGACGACGGCAGGCTCGGGCGGCGACGGGACGGCGGGCTCGAGCGGCATGAGGCAGGGGCTCGGCGGCGACGACGACGAGGAGCAGAGGCGTCGGGGCGAGAAAGAGAAGGGTTTTGGCGAAAACTGCTAAGTCCAGTATATATAGCAAGAGCATTGGTCCCGATTGGTGGCTCCAACCGGTACTAATGCCCCCTTTAGTCCCGGTTTGTGCCACCAACCGGGACCAAAGGCCTCTTTTCAGCAGCCCAAAGGGCGGGAAAGGAAGACCTTTGGTCCCGGTTGGTGGCTCCAACCGGGACTAAAGATGAGCATTCGTCCCGGTTGGTCCAACCAACCGGGACCAAAGAGTGGCATTGGTACCGGTTGGTGCCATGAACCGGTACCAATGGACCCGTGTAACTACTTTTTTATCTTCTGCAGCTATTTTTTTGTTGATTCTTCCAGCAGCTATTTTTTAGTCCCACCTCGCCAAGCGAGAGGCACTCGCAGCTGTTTATAAGCCCTGAGTGCAGAGATGATGACGAAGAGGCTCAATGCTCCTGCATGTTGGTTAGCTTCAAGCCTTGAGGAATACGGTAGACTGCACAGAGCTATGTGCAGTGCAATGGACACTATTCCAAAAGGCTTGAAGCAAATTAACGAGCATTGCGCCTCTTTTTTATTTTTAATGACTTATTACAACTCAGAAATAAAAAGAAAAAATAAATGTAGCAGAAAAGAAAAAAACTATATAAAAAACCACTCAGAAATAAATAGAAGAAAAAATAATTTTGATTAACTTTACTAAAAAGTAGCATAGATCAGATCTGTTCTGACCGTTGGAGCCGGCGATGGTGGTCATATCTTCCGTCAGAGGTGGTCGGCCTGAGGCTGGGTGTTCGGGTCTCGGGATCCGCTATCCGCACCACCGCAAGTCGGGAGACGAAGTTGCCGGTGAAAACCGAGCTGACGGCGGCGATGGCGGCGTTCCATGTCGTTACCATGATGAAGGCATCGTCGTGTGACTACCGCTGACCCACTCAGATTGCTCGGGAAACCCTAGGATCTGGTTTTCCGACCGGACGATGGCGGCACTGCGGTGTTGTTTCTCTATTGGGAGCATTGTTTTGTGGAGCAGCGCCGAAGTCGAGGAAGGACGTGGAGCGGCTTCATCTTGCACGAGCTTCGTGGAGCTGTCAAGTCATGCCCGCCGACAGTGCTATGCTTGGTCATGCTCGGTCGGAGGTGCTACGCACGACAGATCCACCAAGGGCTTCAAGCTGTGTCGGCTGGTGGTACTTGGCAGCATGGCGCCGAGGTGTATCGATGGCGACCGTGGCGTGTTCAGCTGTTTGCGGGACTAAAGATGAGCATTCGTCCGGTTGGTCCAACCAACCGGACCAAAGAGTGGCATTGGTACCGGTTGGTGCCATGAACCGGTACCAATGGACCCGTGTAACTACTTTTTTATTTTCTGCAGCTATTTTTTTGTTGATTCTTCCTGCAGCTATTTTTTTAGTCCCACCTTGCCAAGCGAGAGGCACTCGCGGCTGTTTATAAGCCCTAAGTGCAGAGACGATGACAGTGATGCTCAATGCTCCTGCACGTTGGTTAGGTTCAAGCCTTGAGGAATACGGTAGATTGCACAGAGCTATATAAAACGAGCATTGCGCCTCTTTTTTATTTTTAATGACTTATTACAACTCAGAAATAAAAAGAAAAAAAATAAATGTAGCAGAAAAGAAAAAAAACTATATAAAAAACCACTAAGAAATAAAAAGAAGAAAAATTAATTTTGATTAACTTTACTAAAAAATAGCATAGATGCTTATTTTTAATGACTTATTACAACTCAGAAATAAAAACAAAAGATAAAATATAACAGAAAAGAAAAAATATATAGAAAACTACTCGAAATGAATAGAAGCAAAAATAGTTGTGATTAATCAGTACTAAAAAAGGAGCATATATGCTTATTTTTAATGGCTTATTACAACTCAGAAATAAATAGAAAAAAATAAATATAGCAGAAAAAGAAAAAAGATATAAAACTACTCAAAATGAGCAGAGATGCGCTTATAGAGGAAATTCAACTTAAATTCATAACAATTTCAAGAGAAATCCGTATGAATTTATGCTAAATTCCTATATAAGGGCATCTATTTTCATTTTCGAGAAGCTCAATAAGGTAGAGAGGAGGGCTTATAAACCGTCTCGATTCCCTTCGGTTGGCGAGGTGGGACTAAACTCGTCGCAACGAGGACCAACCCTTTAGTCCTGGTTGATGGCATGAACCGGGACTAATGGGCAGCCTTTGGTCCCGGTTCAAGCCACCAACCGGGACCAATGGTGTTGGGCCAGGAGCGAGGCCCATTGGTCCCGGTTCGTCCCACCAACCGGGACCAATAGGTCCAGATGAACCGGGACCAATGGCCCACGTGGCCCGGCCGGCCCCTGGGGCTCACGAACCGGGTCCGATGCCCCCATTGGTCCCGGTTCTGGATTGAACCGGGACTAATGGGCTGGACCGGCCTAGACCATTGGCCCCTTTTTTACTAGTGGTCGTATCTACGTTTCCAAACACTTTTGCCCTTGTTTTGGACTCTAACTTGTATGATTTGAATGGAACTAACCCGAACTGACACTGTTTTCAGCAGAACTACCATGGTGTTGTTTTATGTGCAGAAAATAGAAGTTCTCCGAATGACCTGAAACTCCACGGAACACCTTGGAAAAAACAATAAAAAATCGTCACAAAAGATGAAGACCAGGGGCCCACACCTGTCCACGAGGTGGGGCGCCTGCAGGCGCCCCACCTCGTGGGCCCCCTGGTGGCCCTCCGACGCCAACTCCAACTCCATATATTGGCTTTTGGGGAGAAAAAAATCAGCGAGAAGAAATCATCGCGTTTTATGATACGGAGCCGCCGCCAAGCCCTAATCTCTCTCGAGAGGGCTGATCTGGAGTCCGTTCGGGGCTCCGGAGAGGGGGATTCGTCGCCGTCGTCATCATCAACCATCCTCCATCACCAATTTCATGATGCTCACCGCCGTGCGTGAGTAATTGCATCGTAGGCTTGCTGGACGGTGATGGGTTGTATGAGATTTATCATGTAATCGAGTTAATTTTGTTAGGGTTTGATCCCTAATATCCATTAGGTTCTGAGATTGATGTTGCTATGACTTTGCTATGCTTAATGCTTGTCACTAGGGCCCGAGTGCCATCATTTCAGATCTGAACCTATTATGTTTTCATGAATATATGTGTGTTCTTGATCCTATCTTGCAAGTCTATAGTCACCTACTATGTGTTATGATCCGGCAACCCCGAAGTGACAATAATCGGGACCACTCCCGGTGATGACCATAGTTTGAGGAGTTTCATGTATTCACTATGTGCTAATGCTTTGTTCCGGTTCTCTATTAAAAGGAGGCCTTAATATCCCTTAGTTTCCAATAGGACCCCGCTGCCACTGGAGGGTAGGACAAAAGATGTCATGCAAGTTCTTTTCCATAAGCACGTATGACTATATACGGAATACATGCCTACATTACATTGATAAACTGGAGCTAGTTCTGTGTCACCCTATGTTATGACTGTTACATGACGAACCGCATCCGGCATAATTATCCATCACTAGTCCGGTGCCTACGAGTTTTCCATATACTGGTTCTCGCTTATTCACTTTTCCGTTGCTACTGTTACAATAACTACAAAATACCAAAATCATTACTTTTGCTGTCTTTACTTTTGTCACCGTTACAACTACTATCATATTACTTTGCTACTAAACAATTTGATGCAGATATTAAGTTTCCACGTGTGGTTGAATTGACAACTCAGCTGCTAATACTTGAGAATATTCTTTGGCTCCCCTTGTGTCAAATAAACAAATTTGGGTTGAATACTCTACCCTCGAAAACTGTTGCGATCCCCTATACTTGTGGGTTATCAAGACCTTTTTCTGGCGCCGTTGCCGGGGAGCATAGCTCTATTCTTTGAGTCACTTGGGATTTATATCTGCTGGACACTATGAAGAACTTGAAAGATGATCGAACTACTATTTTGCCCTCAACTACGAGGGGAGGTAAGGGACTGCCATCTAGCCTTGCACTAGATTCTCCTTCTGTTATGAGTAAGTTTGCGACACCTAAACCTACTACTGCTATGAATTCTGATATGTCGCATGTTATTGATGATGCCACTTCTGCTATGCATGATACTTATGATGAAACTACTTCTATGCTTGATACTACTGTGCCCCTTGGTGAATTTCTTGATGAGCAAATTGCTAGGTCTAGAGAAAGAGAAATTATTGAACTTGAACACGATGATGTTAGTGATGATGATAATATGCCTGCTATTCCTGAGGGTTGTCTTTTTGATGCTGAATCTTCTGCAGCTATTCTTGCTTGCCAGGATAAACATGAACTTAAGAGGTTGCTAGTTAAATGGAGTAAAGAATCTTTTAGAGATGGAATGAAACCCAACCCTGCTTTGCTACTTCACCTATCTGTGTTCCTGATCAGGATTATTATGATTTTTCTGTTGATCCAGATATAATTACTTTGGTTGAATCTGATCCTTTTTATGGCTATGAATCTGAAACTGTTGTGGCACATCTCACTAAGTTAAATGATATAGCTGCCCCGTTTACTAATAATGAGAGATCGCGCTACCTTTATTTACTCAAGATATTTCCGTTCTCATTAAAGGGTGACGCTAAGATATGGTTTAATTCTCTTGATCCTTGTTGTGTGCAAAGTCCCCAGGATATGATTTATTACTTCTCTGCTAAATATTTCCCAGCTCATAAGAAACAAGCTGCTTTGAGAGAAATATACAACTTTGTGCAAATTGAAGAAGAGAGTCTACCAAAAGCTTGGGGGAGGCTTCTCAAGTTACTTAATGCTTTGCCTGATCATCCTCTTAAGAAACCTGAAATATTTGATATCTTTTATAATGGACTAACTGATGCTTCTAGAGATTTCCTGGATAGTTGTGCTGGTTCTCTTTTCAGGGAAAGAACACCGGATGATGCTGAAATTCTATTAAATAATATGTTGGAAAATGAAAATAATTGGGCACCTCCCGAGCTACCTCCTGAGCCAGTTCCAGAGCCAATTACTGAGCCGATTCCTAAACCAACTCCGAAGAAGAGAGGTGTTCTATTTCTTAGTCCCGAAGATATGCAAGAGGCAAAGAAATCTATGAAAGAAAAAGGTATTAAAGCTGAAGATGTTAAGAATTTACCTCCTATTGAAGAATTACATGGTCTTAATTTACCACCTGTTGAATAAGTATATGATCTCAATTACTTATTTAATGAAGGACCTCCCGATATCCCGACACAGGTAGTAAAGGTAAATTCTCTCTATAGATATGATAAAGCTGAAGTCCCTCCTACTAAAATTGCTATTCAGTGCTTGGATGAGTTTGATGACTTTATGTTTAAGCAAGATGACTTTACTGCTTATTTTGGTAGACAATTAAAACAAAATACCTTTATGATTAAACGCTTGGGTGATTATATGGCTGATATTAGAGGTGAACTTAAACTTGTTAGCAAACATGCTTCTATGGTTACCACTCAAGTAGAACAAGTACTTAAAGCTCAGAAAGAAGTGCTTGATGAAATGAATAGTAAGAAAAACGATTATGCTGTTAGAGTGGCTACTAGAACTAGTAGAATGACTCAGGGACCTTTGTATCCAGAAGGCCACCCTAAGAGAATCGAGCAGGATTCTCAGAGAAACAATATTGATATACCTAGTTCTTCTAAGAGGAAGAAAAAGAAAAATGATAGGATTTTGCAAACTTCTAGTGAACCTATTGCTGAACCACCTGAGAATCCGAATGATATGTCTATTTCTGATGCTAAAACACAATCAGGTGATGAACATGAACCTAGTGATAATGTTAATAATAATGTTCATGATGATGCTCAACCTAGTAATGATAATGATGTAGAAGTTGAACCTGTTGTTGATCTTGATAACCCGCAATCAAAGAATCAACGTTATGATAAAAGAGACTTTGTTGCTAGGAAACATGGTAAAGAAAGGGAACCATGTGTTCAAAAACCCATGCCTTTTCCTCCAAAACCATCCAAGAAAAAGGAGGATGAGGATTTTGAGCGCTTTGCTGAAATGATTAGACCCATCTTTTTGCGTATGTGATTAACTGATGTGCTCAAAACAAATCCTTATGCTAAGTATATGAAGGATATCATTACTAATAAAATAAAAAAACCTAAAGCTGAAATTTCCACCATGCTTGCTAATCATACTTTTAAGGGTGGAATACCAAAGAAACCTGGAGATCCCGGAGTACCTACTATACCATGCTCCATTAAGAGAAATTATGTTAAAACTGCTTTATGTGATCTTGGAGCCGGTGTCAGTGTTATGCCTCTCTCTTTATATCGTAGACTTGATTTGAATAAGTTGACACCTACTGAAATATCTTTGCAAATGGCTGATAAATCAACTGCTATACCTGTCGGTATTTGTGAGGATGTGCCTGTTGTGGTTGCAAACGTTACTATTTTAACGGACTTTGTTATTCTTGATATTCCCGAGGATGATAGTATGTCTATTATTCTTGGAAGACCTTTCCTCAATACTGCAGGGACTGTTATTGATTGCACCAAAGGCAATGTCACTTTTCATGTTAATGGCAATGAGCACATGGTACATTTTCCGACGAAACAACCTCAAGTTTATAGTATCAACTCTATTGGAAAAATTCCATCGATTATATTTGGAGGTTTTGAATTTCCTCTCCCTACTGTCAAGAAAAAGTATGATATTCTTATAGTTGGGGATTTTCATATCCCCATTGAGGTAACACTACTTTGTGTTATTCGAAATTTCTCCGGTTCCGTGATTATTCGGAATGAGTTTGTTAGCAAGACTTGATCAACCATGTTAGTGGGTTCATTTTGATGATCACGAGATGGATGAAACTAGAAGCACAACCTTTTGTACCCTCTTTATATTTTCTGTTATTTAGTAGAAATAAAGTAAAGTAGTATTTTTCTGTCTGTTTCCTGACTTATCCGTGCAATATAAAAATATCCCAAAAATAAAAGTCCTCAGAATGCCATGCCAATTTAATATGATTTTTTCGGGAATATTTGAGGATTTACTGTGCAAAAATTACCACGGGGGGAGGTGCCACCTGGCCACGAGGGTGGAGGGAGCGCCCTACCCCCCTGGGCGCGCCCCCTGCCTCGTGGGCCCATGGTGGCCCTCCTCCACTTATTCCTACACCCATTTTCTTCCTCTGCCTCACACAAACACGAAAAACCAACTCAAGCACGAGTTCCAGCCCCCGTTGCTGTGATTTTTGATCTCCTTGCTCAAAGCACTTCTCGCAAAACTGCTTGGGGAGATTGTTCCTTGGTATGTGACTCCTCCATTGGTCCAATTAGTTTTTGTTCTAGTGCTTTATTCATTGCAAATTTGTGCTGCATAGGTGACCATGTTCTTGAGCTTGCATGTGAAATTTATATGGTTCCAACTAGTTCCAATGCTTTATTTAGGCTCTAGTCACTTGTGGGAGTTGTTACTATCAGTCTTATTGAAATTGGTTCACTTATATTTGAAGTTACTAAAAATTTCAGATTGTTTCAGAAATAACGACGAGACTTTTGAGGGGCTCGTCGAGCCGAAGCTCTAAGGAAAAGCAAAAGGAAGAAGAGGAGAAGCCCAAACTGAATTTGCCCCGCACCACGGAGGTCCGTCCGTGTGAATGGCCTTCCGATGACTTCTTGAGGAGATCTGGGATTTATGAAGATTTCTATTTATTGATTGAGAACGCCGGCCTCACCAACTTCGTCCGCGACCAACGTCATTAGTATCTCTTACTCACAAATACTTTTGTGCAAAACTTCTACTTTTTCCCTAAGAAATCACCTCCAATAGTAGAGTTTCATTTATATGACGTTGTTAAAGAGATGACGTTAGCTGAATTCTGCGAGGTTTGCAGAATACCCTTTGAGGGCACCTTAGATGAACCCCGCCGTAACGAAGTAGAAGCTTTTATTAACACTATCACTGTGGGAGAAACTAGGAAGGTTTCTGATGCAAGGATCACTAGCATAATTTTCCTGTGTTATCCTACTTTGCCTTATTTGCTAGTCGTTGCTTAATTGGATGCGGAAACTGTGGGAACCTTAGTATTCCTGATATTATTATTTTGCTCCATGGTTTATACCGCAATAACTCTGTTAGTATGGGTGGAATTGTTGCTAGACGGTTAAGTCTGAACCGCACTAAGGGCCCCATCTTTAGAGGCATTTATGCTTCACGCCTAGCTGAACATTTTGAAATACCTATTAGGCATGAGGAGAAAGAAGAAACAGCGCTGCCCCGTGTTTATTTACATTATAACAGTATGATAGCGCATGATTTTCTTGTTAAGACTCGCGATGGGGAGCTCAAATATAAATTATACTTTCATAAACATCACCCTGAGACTATTACTTTGCCTGCTCCTTCTTTGTTTAACTTGTCTGAAGAACCTCACATCGTTTCGTGGTCGACTGTTCAAGCCTATTGGAATCCTGCACCAGCCCCGGAACCGGAGCCACAAGATGAGCCTCCACGACTATCTGTTTATTCTTGGGATTCAGAGGAGGCTGCCAGCCAGTGGCAGTCAGAGTCTTCTTCATCACAGTATGACCCCAGCTTCACCTACGGATATCCGCCAGGCTGTCCCTGGCAATAGACCAACTTAGGCCAAAAGCCTAAGCTTGGGGGAGTGCGTATTTCCCACCGACATTACATTTATGTTCTCACCCACTCATTGCTAGATGTCGGTGCTCATACTTTTTCACTATAATATCCATGCTAGTTTACATTTCTTTTTCCTGCTTTCTTCTTGTGTGTTTGATGAACATTAAGAAAAAACCAAAAAATTAGTTAGTTTACTTTCCATGCTTAGGGGCGGCGACGGGGACGGCGGGCTCGGGGCGGCACGGGGCAGGGCTCGGCGACGAGGAGCAGAGGCGTCGGGGAGAGAAAGAGATGGGTTTTGGCGAAAACTGTTAAGTCCAGTATATATAGCAAGAGCATTGATCCCGGTTGGTGGCTTCAACCGGGACTAATGCCCCCTTTAGTCCCGGTTTGTGCCACCAACCGGGACCAAAGGCCTCTTTTCAGCAGCCCAAAGGGCGGGAAACGAAGACCTTTGGTCCTGGTTGGTGGCTCCAACCGGGACTAAAGATGAGCATTTGTCCCGGTTGGTCCAACCAACCGGGACCAAAGAGTGGCATTGGTACCGGTTGGTGCCATGAACCGGTACCAATGGACCCGTGTAACTACTTTTTTATTTTCCGCAGCTATTTTTTTGTTGATTCTTCCTGCAGCTGTTTTTTTAGTCCCACCTCGCCAAGCGAGAGGCACTCGCAGCTGTTTATAAGCCCTAAGTGCAGAGACGATGACGAAGAGGCTCAATGCTCCTGCACGTTGGTTAGCTTCAAGCCTTGAGGAATACGGTAGACTTCACAGAGCTATGTGCAGTGCAGTGGACACTATTCCAAAATGCTTGAAGCAAATTAACGAGCATTGCGCCTCTTTTTTATTTTTAATGACTTACTACAACTCAGAAATAAAAAGAAAAAAAATAAATGTAGCAGAAAAGAAAAAAAACTATATAAAAAACCACTCAGAAATAAATAGAAGAAAAAATAATTCTGATTAACTTTACTAAAAAATAGCATAGATCAGATCTGTTACGACCGCTGCACCGGCGATGGTGGTCATCTCTTCCGCCGAGGTGGTCGGCTGAGGTGGGTGTTCGGATCTCGGGATCCGCCATCCGCACCACCGCGAGTCGGGAGACGTAGTTGCCGGTGAAAACCGAGCTGACGGCGGGCGATGGCGGCGTTCCATGTCGTTACCACGATGAAGGCATCGTCGTGTGACTACCGTTGACCCACTCGTATTTCTCCGGGGGAAACCCTAGGATCTGGTGTTCCAGACCGGACGATGGCGGCACTGCGGTGTTGTTTCTCTATTGGGAGCATTGTTTTGTGGAGCAGCGCTGGAAGTTAGAGGAAGGAGGTGGAGTGGCTTTGTCTTGCACGGAGCTTCGGTGGAGCTGTCAAGTCATGCCTGGCTAACAGGAGTTATGCTTGGTCATGCCTGGTCGGAGGTGCTACGCACGACAGATCCACCAAGGGCTTCAAGCTGTGTCGGCTGGTGGTACTTGGCAGCATGGCGCTGAGGTGTATCAATGGCGACCGTGACGTGTTCAGCTGTTTGCGCGGGACTTAAGATGAGCATTCGTTCTGGTTGGTCCAACCAACCGGGACCAAAGAGTGGCATTGGTACCGGTTGGTGCCATGAACCGGTACCAATGGACCCGTGTAACTACTTTTTTATTTTCTGCAGCTATTTTTTTTGTTGATTCTTCCTGGAGCTGTTTTTTTAGTCCCACCTCACCAAGCGAGAGGCACTCGTAACTGTTTATAAGCCCTGAGTGCAGAGACGATGATGAAGAGGCTCAATGCTCCTGCACGTTGGTTAGCTTCAAGCCTTGAGGAATATGGTAGACTGCACAGAGCTATGTGCAGTGCAGTTGACACTACTCCGAAAGGCTTGAAGCAAATTAACGAGCATTGCGCCTCTTTTTTATTTTTAATTACTTATTACAACTCAGAAATAAAAAGAAAAAAAATAAATGTAGCAGAAAAGAAAAAAACTATATAAAAACCGCTCGAAAATAAAAAGAAGAAAAATAATTTTGATTAACTTTACTAAAAAAATAGCATAGATGCTTATTTTTAATGACTTATTACAACTCGAAAAAAAACAAAAGAATAAATATAACAGAAAAGAAAAATATTGAAAACTACTCGAAATGAATAGAAGCAAAAAATAGTTGTGATTAATCAGACTAAAAAGGAGCATATATGCTTATTTTTAATGGCTTATTACAACTCGAAATAAAAAGAAAAAAATAAATATAGCAGAAAAAGAAAAAACTATATAAAAACTACTCGAAATGAGCAGAGATGCGCTTATAGAGGAAATTCAACTTAAATTCATAACAATTTCAAGAGAAATCTGTTTGAATTTATGCTAAATTCCTATATAAGGGCATCTATTTTCATTTTCGAGGAGCTCAATAAGGTAGAGAGGAGGGCTTATAAACCGGTCTCGATTCCCTTCGGTTGGCGAGGTGGGACTAAACTCGTCAGAATAAGGACCAACCCTTTAGTCCCGGTTGATGGCACGAACCGGGACTAATGGGCAGCCTTTGGTCCCGGTTCAAGTCACCAACCGGGACCAATGGTGTTGGGCCAGGAGCGAGGCCCATTGGTCCCGGTTCGTCCCACCAACCGGGACCAATAGGTCCAGACGAACCGGGACCAATGGCCCACGTGGCCCGGCCGGCCCCTAGGGCTCACGAACCGGGTTCGATGCCCCCATTGGTCCTGGTTCTGGATTGAACCGGGACTAATTAATGGGCTGGACCGGGCTGGACCATTGGCCCCTTTTGTACTAGTGGTCGTATCTACTTTTCCAAACACTTTTGCCCTTGTTTTGGACACTAACTTGTATGATTTGAATGGAACTAACCCGGACTGACGCTGTTTTCAGCAGAACTACCATGGTGTTGTTTTATGTGTAGAAAATAGAAGTTCTCGGAATGACCTGAAACTCCACGGAACACCTTAGAAAAAACAATAAAAAATCCTCGCAAAAGATGAAGACCAGGGGGCCCACACCCTTTCCACGAGGGTGGGGGCGCCCCCCTGGGCGCGCCCCCTACCTCATGGGCCCCCTGGTGGCCCTCCGACGCCAACTCCAACTCCATATATTGGCTTTCGGGGAGAACAAAATCAGCGAGAAGAAATCATCGCGTTTTACGATCACGAGCCGCTGCCAAGCCCTAATCTCTCTCGGGGGCTGATCTGAGTCCGCTCGGGCTCCGGAGAGGGGATTCGTCGCCGTCGTCATCATCAACCATCCTCCATCACCAATTTCATGATGCTCACCGCCGTGCATGAGTAATTGCATCGTAGGCTTGCTGGACGGTGATGGGTTGGATGAGATTTATCATGTAATCGAGTTAGTTTTGTTAGGGTTTGATCCCTAATATCCATTAGTTTCTGAGATTGATGTTGCTATGACTTTGCTATGCTTAATGCTTGTCACTAGGGCCCGAGTGCCATCATTTCAGATCTGAACCTATTATGTTTTCATGAATATATGTGTGTTCTTGATCCTATCTGGCAAGTCTATAGTCACCTACTATGTGTTATGATCCGGCAACCCCGAAGTGACAATAATCGGGACCACTCCCGGTGATGACCATAGTTTGAGGAGTTTCATGTATTCACTATGTGCTAATGCTTTGTTCCGGTTCTCTATTAAAAGGAGGCCTTAATATCGCTTAGTTTCCAATAGGACCCTGCTGCCACGGGAGGGTAGGACTAAAGATGTCATGCAAGTTCTTTTACATAAGCACGTATGACTATATACGGAATACATGCCTACATTACATTGATAAAATGGAGCTAGTTCTGTGTCACCCTATGTTATGACTATTACATGACGAACCGCATCCGGCATAATTATCCATCACTAGTCTGGTGCCTACGAGTTTTCCATATACTGGTTCTCGCTTATTCACTTTTCCGTTGCTACTGTTACAATAACTACAAAATACCAAAAACATTACTTTTGCTGTCTTTACTTTTGTTACCGTTACAACTACTATCATATTACTTTGCTACTAAACAATTTGATGCAGATATTAAGTTTTCAGGTGTGGTTGAATTGACAACTCAGCTGCTAATACTTGAGAATATTCTTTGGCTCCCCTTGTGTCGAATAAACAAATTTGGGTTGAATACTCTACCCTCGAAAACTGTTGCGATCCCCTATACTTGTGGGTTATCAAGACCTTTTTCTGGCGCCGTTGCCGGGGAGCATAGCTCTATTCTTTGAGTCACTTGGGATTTATATCTGCTGGACATTATGAAGAACTTGAAAGATGATCGAACTACTATTTTGCCCTCAACTACGAGGGGAGGTAAGGGACTGCCATCTAGCCTTGCACTAGATTCTCCTTCTGTTATGAGTAAGTTTGTGACACCTAAACCTACTACTGCTATGAATTCTAATATATCGCATGTTATTGATGATGCCACTTCTGCTATGCATGATACTTATGATGAAACTACTTCTATGCTTGATACTACTGTGCCACTTGGTGAATTTCTTGATGAGCAAATTGCTAGGTCTAGAGAAAGAGAAATTGTTGAACTTGAACACGATGATGTTAGTGATGATGATAATATGCCTGCTATTCCTGAGGGTTATCTTTTTGATGCTGAATCTTCTGCAGCTATTCTTGCTTGCCAGGATAAACGTGAACTTAAGAGGTTGCTAGTTAAATGGAGTAAAGAATCTTTTAGAGATAGAATGAAACCCAACCCTGCTTTTGCTACTTCACCTATCTGTGTTCCTGATCGGGATTATTATGATTTTTCTGTTGATCCAGATATAATTACTTTGGTTGAATCTGATCCTTTTTATGGCTATGAATCTGAAACTATTGTGGCACATCTTACTAAGTTAAATGATATAGCTGCCCTGTTTACTAATAATGAGAGATCGCGCTACCTTTATTTACTCAAGATATTTCCGTTCTCATTAAGGGGTGACGCTAAGATATGGTTTAATTCTCTTGATCCTTGTTGTGTGCAAAGTCCCCAGGATATGATTTATTACTTCTCTGCTAAATATTTCCCAACTCATAAGAAACAAGCTGCTTTGAGGGAAATATACAACTTTGTGCAAATTGAAGAAGAGAGTCTACCACAAGCTTGGGGGAGGCTTCTCAAGTTACTTAATGCTTTGCCTGATCATCCTCTTAAGAAACCTGAAATATTTGATATCTTTTGTAATGGACTAACTGATGCTTCTAGAGATTTCCTGGATAGTTGTGCTGGTTCTGTTTTCAGGGAAAGAACACCGGATGACGCTGAAATTCTATTGAATAATATGTTGGCAAATGAAAATAATTGGGCACCTCCCGAGCTACCTCCTGAGCCAGTTCCAGAGCCAATTACTGAGCCTATTCCTAAACCAACTCCGAAGAAGAGAGGTGTTCTATTTCTCAGTCCCGAAGATATGCAAGAGGCAAAGAAATCTATGAAAGAAAAAGGTATTAAAGCTGAAGATGTTAAGAATTTACCTCCTATTGAAGAAATACATGGTCTTAATTTACCACCTGTTGAAGAAGTATATGATCTCAATCTATCTATTATATACATAATACAGAAGGCAAACAAGCCATCACATTGATCCACACAGATTAAATTATCTCTACCATTTATTTTTGATCTAAACGGCTGAGAGTACATGTAAATATTGTGTTGCAGCAGGAAAGAGTGTCACGTATATATCTATCTGTGATAGGAAAGTGCAATCTCTGTAGTACATGACAAGGAGACGATCTTACTTTGCCACCGTCACGTAATCATATTCCATGTAATGAGTTCCGGTTTGTATATAAGGGAAAACAACAAGGGCAGTGCTAGGCGCCGGCGCACCGGCCGAACCGTTCGGCCGGTCGACCCCCAGCCGCCCGATGCAACGACTCCCAGCCACTCGATCTGCTTGTGTTGACTTCCCTCATCTCCTTTTTCCTCCCCGCGCGCAGCCCCTGTCGTCTAGACGTGCTCCCGTCCGCCGGCCACCACCCCCTCGCCTGGACCTCCTCCCTCCGCCGCCCCACGCTACTGGATGTGCTCACCGTCGGTTGTCGTCCTCGTCGCCGCCGGTCCAGCAGGAAGCCGTCGCTCCCCTTGTAGCAAAAAACGACGCCCCCTTGAAGCACGCCGACGCTCGCTGTCATTGCAGCACCTAGCAACCGCCAGTCTTACCACACCCCGTCGTTGCAATGTCGTGCCCCCGACCGCAGCTCTCAACGCCGCCGCTCTCACCATTGACACGCCGGTTGAAGCTTTTTTATCACACCGGTTGAAGCTTTTTCCATGCCGGTTGAAGCTTTTTTCGCAGATTGAAGCTTTTCATCATGTCGATTGAAACTTTTTTCAACTACGATTGAAGCTTATCTTGTAAACGCTTGCAACTTTTTCATCTTGCAGTGCTCCATTGAAACTTTGTATGTTTTTCGGTTGAATCTTTTTTCACCTAAGGTTGAAGCTTTTTTCTTAACGGTTGCAGCTTTTTCAGTTGATAGTGGCTGGTTGAAGCTTCCCTTGTTGATGGTTGAAACTTTTCTATATAGGCTTGAAGCTTTTTTGTCAATGGTTGTAACACTCGTATAGGTGGTTGTAGCTTTTTTGTCTCTGGATCCAATTTTCTACTCTTCGGTTGTAGCTTTCACAAAGCCGGTTGTAGCTTTCACCAAAGCCGGTTGTAGCTTCCGAAGTTGCCGGTTGTAGCACTGCCTCTAGTCTCGTTTGACAGCCGCCGTTCGGTTGAAGCAAAAAAAATGTCATTCGAGCGTCGTCGCCGGCTGCAGAAGCCCGACAAAGAAAGCTTGGAGTAGTAGCAGGGGTGGGCCGTGCAACAGCGGTGGTGAGGGCGTGCAAAACCGTGGTTCTGATGGCAAGGTAGAGATAGAGGAAGAGGAGAGGTCAAGCTCGAGGGTGCCCGCGTCCATGGCTGGGACCAGGCCATGGAGATGCAAAAAAGAAGGAGACGGGCTGAGGAGGAAGACAGCCAGGAAGGGATAAGGTGGGCCTAAGGGAGACGAGCGCGCTGGGCCACAGGATCGCTCTTTCATCGAACGCGTCGCGCGGGACCGGCGGAACGATTCGGCCGGTGCGCCGTCTGTTACCGTTTCCCAAACAACAAGCGCCAGCCAAGTTACTCAAGGGCCAAACCTACGAAGCCCAGTTTCCTGAACGCTTCGAGGCCCACCACACGGGCGAGGCGCCGCTGCGGCTGTAGTGCGAGGACCTGGGCCAATGGATAACGACTCGCGGCTACGGCGGGATCTGCCGGATCTCGCCGGCTCCATGCGGGGTGGCGCGTGGGCGGCGATGCAGAGGCGCCGCCAGGAGCAGAGCAAGGGCAGGACGGTGAAGGAGCTCCGGGCTGGGCTTGATGGCCAGCCATAACAACTCTTCGAGCTGATCTGATGCGGCAGAGATACACAAGTAAGCAAAGACCATCTGATTGATTTCCTACGGGAGACACACTACATTGCATGCACGTACACAAATTCTTATGTAGATCGACTTTGGCGTGTTGTATTTCACATGAGTTATTGCAGGTGGATTGATCAGGTTGATCAAGCAGACTTTGTACGTGAAGAGTAGTTCCAGCGATATCGCATCAGCAAGCAAAACCGAGAAAGGTTTCATAGGTCACTCTGGGTAGAAAGTATCCGCAACTCGCGGGTCATCTCAGAGAAACTAAAGCCGAGTATGGAACCAACACATACATTATTTTCTACAGGCCATGGCGCACTACGATCGGATGGATCCATGTAACTGGTGCTCATGGTTATGGATGGTAGTCATGTAATACTTGAGATGACAGCGTGCATGGTTTGGTCTAGCCACTAGAGCAGCTTGCCAAATTGGTTGCCCACGCACAGCGAGAGCAATTTGATCCCTGTAGCATGCATACATGGCGGCCAATCGTACCAATGTTCTAGGTAACGTGCTCGACAAAACGACATCCCAACAATTTTCAGTCAACATTCTTATGGATATGTTTTGCCTTAATTAATCCTTTCATATGTTGAATTGCTGAGCAGAAATTTCTCACTTTTGTTATTGCGTAAAACTAAAGTGGCATTTCATTAGACTACTGGAACTAACTCCCAATTTAAGAGCATGGTCGTACTAATGGGTGAGCTGAATTAGGTTGTTTTGGGGCTTTTCGAAATGTTCAGGGTGGGGAATGAGCAAATCCTTTTGCTAAACTATTCTAGCATAAACACATCCTACGTCTAATTCCAAAATTACATAGTGTAGAGCCTAATAATACAGTTAGGACTTAGGAGAAGCAATCCATGGAGAACTGTAATAATATGTCACCCGTAAATTGATATATATGAAAAAAAATGTCCCGATGGCATGTGTGCAAAATTTCTTTTATTCCATACACGAACATTATCTTCGAGATAAATTATTTCTGAGTCATTATCTTGCAGATTCAACTAATATAAGCCAATTCAAATATTTCTTATTGAAAAGTGATTCCTCAAAATATTACAGTGAACCATACATGTGTTGTTCAGTTAAGATATCTGATATCGATGCTTATAGATCAGTAGAAGTCAATTGTGTAATTCGATCTTCGCCATCATTATTTCCTTAAGATGCCGCCATTAGCTTAATACATCAAGATCTGTTTCAGATCTACTTATAGTGTACAACACTGGTATCTATTATATAATTAAGACAAGGGACAAGATACCACGTTCTTCCACATAAATTAGATTTCCTTGGCCGTTAACTCTTAGATATAAACGATTGAGATTTAAAGATATAACGTTACACACAAATATTTGTGTACAGATAGATATTTGTTGCACATGTAAAGTTTGTCACGTCCATGTACCTATGATGGAAAAATGCAACCATAATCATGTAATGGAACCAACATGTACAACTATTGTGAAGGTCCATAATATATGCCCACACATACAACTGTCTTTTTTTTGTGAAACTACATCTATCTATGTTCAAAAGGATAGAAGTGTGTTCTGCCGGAAAAAAAAGGTTAGAAGCGAGAGAGATAGAAGTTGAATAGAAATAGAAAGAGGAGTATAATCATATCACATATGGATTGATTAGAATATTGAAGAAGATACAACTTCCATCGGACGGTCTAAGCAAGCCACAAAAATATTGTCCTTTCTTCCGCCTCCCGGCAAGCTCTCACGTGCTCCCTCCGTAGAGAAATATAAGAGCGTTTATTCGACTCCTTTCCTTAAGGCCAAACTACTACTCCCCCCGTTCCGAAATAATTGTCTTTCTAGCCATCTCAAATGGACTACAACATACGTATGTATGTAGACATGTTTTAGAGTGTAGATTCACTCATTTTGTTCCGTATGTAGTCACTTGTTGAAATCTCTAGAAAGACAATTATTTCGGAACGGAGGGAGTACATGATAGTTCAGACGCCAACTGGTATATAATACAGTATAAAGCCATGGCTACACACTGATTTCTTGAATGCAAATTTCAAAATGAGCCACCACATGTTCTTCCACGTGGACTAAAATATCTAATCCCTTTATTTTTACTTTACCATTAAAACTATAGTTGAGATTTAAAAATACATGCATGTATCCGTACGAGCGTGATTCAGCCGAGCAGGGAGATAGGATTTTTTTGAACACAGCGGGGAGATAGGATGAACTCCTATGCAGCATCGATATGCGCCAGCAGCACAAGATTGGACTCCTATTTATATGTAAATTTTCTTTGTGATTTTTCATAATATATACTGATAGGCCTGGGACTCACACTGCATTCATGCTAGGGAAGCACGTCTGAGTCAGGCTTATCTAAAAAAATGCCCATGACAAGCGGTCCTTGAAGCCTATTTTCGTGCCATACCAATTGAGTTTTTTTAGGAAAACAGTTGAATTTAATACGACAATAATTTACATTCTCTAGGACATACACATTCGTATTGACAAATTTAATTAGGGTATTTCTGACACGCAGGAAGATAAATACAGAAATAGAAAAGCACATACTACAGTGTGATATCGACTTGATTTCCTAGGATTGCAAAAAGAAAAAAAAAATCTTTCAGAGAGATATGGGTTGTATGAAAAGTTATATATGAAAATCCTAAATCTTCCGTTGCTTTAATATTTTAATAAGAACATGAATCAAAGATTACCCGTAAAAGAGAAGCGTACTGTTTGCATCACACCAGAAAACTAAATGATGGTACAGTATAGAAAGTAAAAAATAATAGCAAAAGCCCGCACCATGCAAGCAAACCAAAATTAAATTGTTTCATAGAAAGTTTAGCAGCTTTTTGACAATTTTTCTGATGATACAAAACAAACCATGAAATCTAATCTGATGGGGAAATCTTTTCAAATTCAATGCATCTCCTTTATTTCATTCTACATCACTATAAGTACATGTAAATATTGTGTTGCAACAGGAAAGAGTGTCACGTATATATCTATCTGTGATAGGAAAGTGCAATCTCTGTAGTACATGACAAGGAGACGGTCTTACTTTGCCACCGTCATGTAATCATATTCCAGGTAATGAGTTCCGGTTTGTATATAAGGGAAAACAACAAGCGCCAGCCAAGTTACTCAAGGGCCAAACCTACGAAGCCCAGTTTCCTGAACGCTTCGAGGCCCACCACACGGGCGAGGCGCCGCTGCGGCTGTAGTGCGAGGACCTGGGCCAATGGATAACGACTCGCGGCTACGGCGGGATCTGCCGGATCTCGCCGGCTCCATGCGGGGTGGCGCGTGGGCGGCGATGCAGAGGCGCCGGCCAGGAGCAGAGCAAGGGCAGGACGGTGAAGGAGCTCCGGGCTGGGCTTGATGGCCAGCCATAACAACTCTTCGAGCTGATCTGATGCGGCAGAGATACACAAGTAAGCAAAGACCATCTGATTGATTTCCTACGGGGAGACACACTACATTGCATGCACGTACACAAATTCTTATGTAGATCGACTTTGGCGTGTTGTATTTCACATGAGTTATTGCAGGTGGATTGATCAGGTTGATCAAGCAGACTTTGTACGTGAAGAGTAGTTCCAGCGATATCGCATCAGCAAGCAAAACCGAGAAAGGTTTCATAGGTCACTCTGGGTAGAAAGTATCCGGCAACTCGCGGGTCATCTCAGAGAAACTAAAGCCGAGTATGGAACCAACACATACATTATTTTCTACAGGCCATGGCGCACTACGATCGGATGGATCCATGTAACTGGTGCTCATGGTTATGGATGGTAGTCATGTAATACTTGAGATGACAGCGTGCATGGTTTGGTCTAGCCACTAGAGCAGCTTGCCAAATTGGTTGCCCACGCACAGCGAGAGCAATTTGATCCCTGTAGCATGCATACATGGCGGCCAATCGTACCAATGTTCTAGGTAACGTGCTCGACAAAACGACATCCCAACAATTTTCAGTCAACATTCTTATGGATATGTTTTGCCTTAATTAATCCTTTCATATGTGGAATTGCTGAGCAGAAATTTCTCACTTTTGTTATTGCGTAAAACTAAAGTGGCATTTCATTAGACTACTGGAACTAACTCCCAATTTAAGAGCATGGTCGTACTAATGGGTGAGCTGAATTAGGTTGTTTTGGGGCTTTTCGAAATGTTCAGGGTGGGGAATGAGCAAATCCTTTTGCTAAACTATTCTAGCAAACACATCCTATGTCTAATTCCAAAATTACATAGTGTAGAGCCTAATAATACAGTTAGGATTTAGGAGAAGCAATCCATGGAGAACTGTAATAATATGTCACCCGTAAATTGATATATATGAAAAAAAATGTCCCGATGGCATGTGTGCAAAATTTCTTTTATTCCATACACGAACATTATCTTCGAGATAAATTATTTCTGAGTCATTATCTTGCAGATTCAACTAATATAAGCCAATTCAAATATTTTCTTATTGAAAAGTGATTCCTCAAAATATTACAGTGAACCATACATGTGTTGTTCAGTTAAGAGATCTGATATCGATGCTTATAGATCAGTAGAAGTCAATTGTGTAATTCGATCTTCGCCATCATTATTTCCTTAAGATGCCGCCATTAGCTTAATACATCAAGATCTGTTTCAGATCTACTTATAGTGTACAACACTGGTATCTATTATATAATTAAGACAAGGGACAAGATACCACGTTCTTCCACATAAATTAGATTTCCTTGGCCGTTAACTCTTAGATATAAACGATTGAGATTTAAAGATATAACGTTACACACAAATATTTGTGTACAGATAGATATTTGTTGCACATGTAAAGTTTGTCACGTCCATGTACCTATGATGGAAAAATGCAACCATAATCATGTAATGGAACCAACATGTACAACTATTGTGACGTTCCATAATATATGCCCATACATACAACTGTCTTTTTTTTTGTGAAACTACATCTATCTATGTTCAAAAGGATAGAAGTGTGTTCTGCCGGAAAAAAAAGGTTAGAAGCGAGAGAGATAGAAGTTTAATAGAAATAGAAAGAGGAGTATAATCATATAACATATGGATTGATTAGAATATTGAAGAAGATACAACTTCCATCGGACAGTCTAAGCAAGCCACAAAAATATTGTCCTTTCTTCCGCCTCCCGGCAAGCTCTCACGTGCTCCCTCCGTAAAGAAATATAAGAGCGTTTATTCGACTCCTTTCCTTAAGGCCAAACTACTATATGATAGTTCAGACGCCAACTGGTATATAATACAGTATAAAGCCATGGCTACACACTGATTTCTTGAATGCAAATTTCAAAATGAGCCACCACATGTTCTTCCACGTGGACTAAAATATCTAATCCCTTTATTTTTACTTTACCATTAAAACTATAGTTGAGATTTAAAAATACATGCATGTATGCGTACGAGCGCGATTCAGCCGAGCAGGGAGATTTTTTTTGAACACAGCAGGGAGATAGGATGAACTCCTATGCAGCATCGATATGCACCAGCAGCACAAGATTGGACTCCTATTTATACATTAATTTTTTTGGTGATTTTTCATAATATATACTGATAGGCCTGGGACTCACACTGCATTCATGCTTGGGAAGCACGTCTGAGTCAGGCTTATCTAAAAAAATGCCCATGACAAGCAGTCCTTGAAGCCTATTTTCGTGCCATACCAATTGAGTTTTTTTTAGGAAAACAGTTGAATTTAATACGACAATAATTTACATTCTGTAGGACATACACATTCGTATTGCCAAATTTAATTAGGGTATTTCTGACTCGCAGGAAGATAAATACAGAAATAGAAAAGCACATACTACAGTGTGATATCGACTTGATTTCCTAGGATTGCAAAAAGAAACAAAAATCTTTCAGAGAGATATGGGTTGTATTAAAAGTTATATATGAAAATCCTAAATCTTCCGTTGCTTTAATATTTTAATAAGAACATGAATCAAAGATTACCCGTAAAAGAGAAGCATCACACAAGAAAACTAAATGATGGTACAGTATAGAAAGTAAAAAATAATAGCAAAAGCCCGCACCACTCAAGCAAACCAAAATTAAATTGTTTCATAGAAAGTTTAGCAGCTTTTTGACAATTTTTCTGATGATACAAAACAAACCACGAAATCTAATCTGATGGGGAAATCTTTTCAAATTCAATGCATCTCCTTTATTTCATTCTACATCGTGTCTCTAATCAAGTAACCCCTCATCTAAAAGTTTCTATTTTTTGTATGCGGCATCCAAGGGCATCCTCTTAACAAATCATCTTTTTGTGTGCAATATCAGAATGATCTACGTAGCAATTCATGTGTATTACACCTAAAATGCATTTAAATCCATGCATTCCTAAGAGGCCCAAGTCAAGTGTAATAAACTGTGTTGATATCTAGAACTATATTTTCATGATATAAAAGTGAACAAACTATGTCGAGAGTGAGCGAGACAAAATAACTGACCCGGAGAGAATATTTTATAAATATCTTATCTAAGCTGTAACCAAATAAGTGTCTGCTTCGTGTATTTAGGCTGCAAATATTCTTTGAAATTGTAATTGTTTGCCAAAGGACTAATAATCTGACAAAAAACCACAAAAATGCAAACACGACAACATGCAAATCTAGACGCGCAAATGCGCGGGTCACTCCGCTAGTTACTTATTTAATGAAGAACCTCCCGATATCCCGACACAGGTAGTAAAGGTAAATTCTCTCTATAGATATGATAAAGCTGAAGTCCCTCCTACTAAAATTGCTAGTCAGTGCTTGGATGAGTTTGATGACTTTATGTTTAAGCAAGATGACTTTAATGCTTATTTTGGTAGACAATTAAAACAGAATACCTTTATGACTAAACGCTTGGGTGATTATATGGCTGATATTAGAGGTGAACTTAAACTTGTTAGCAAACATGCTTCTATGGTTACCACTCAAGTAGAACAAGTACTTAAAGCTCAGAAAGAAGTGCTTGATGAAATGAATAGTAAGAAAAATGATTGTGCTGTTAGAGTGGCTACTAGAACTAGTAGAATGACTCAGGGACCTTTGTATCCAGAAGGCCACCCTAAGAGAATCGAGCAGGATTCTCAGAGAAACAATATTGATATACCTAGTTCTTCTAAGAGGAAGAAAAAGAAAAATGATAGGATTTTGCAAACTTCTAGTGAACCTATTGCTGAACCACCTGAGAATCCGAATGATATCTCTATTTCTGATGCTGAAACACAATCAGGTGATGAACATGAACCTAGTGATAATGTTAATAATAATGTTCATGATGATGCTCAACCTAGTAATGATAATGATGTAGAAGTTGAACCTGTTGTTGATCTTGATAACCCGCAATCAAAGAATCAACGTTATGATAAAAGAGACTTTGTTGCTAGGAAACATGGTAAAGAAAGGGAACCATGGGTTAAAAAACCCATGCCTTTTCCTCCAAAACCATCCAAGAAAAAGGAGGATGAGGATTTTGAGCGCTTTGCTGAAATGATTAGACCCATCTTTTTGCGTATGTGATTAACTGATGTGCTCAAAACAAATCCTTATGCTAAGTATATGAAGGATATCATTACTAATAAAATAAAAATACCTAAAGCTGAAATTTCCACCATGCTTGCTAATCATACTTTTAAGGGTGGAATACCAAAGAAACCTGGAGATCCCGGAGTACCTGCTATACCATGCTCCATTAAGAGAAATTATGTTAAAACTGCTTTATGTGATCTTGGAGCCGGTGTCAGTGTTATGCATCTCTCTTTATATCGTAGACTTGATTTGAATAAGTTGACACCTACTGAAATATCTTTGCAAATGGCTGATAAATTAACTGCTATACCTGTCGGTATTTGTGAGGATGTGCCTGTTGTGGTTGCAAACGTTACTATTTTAACGGACTTTGTTATTCTTGATATTCCCGAGGATGATAGTATGTCTATTATTCTTGGAAGACCTTTCCTCAATACTGCAGGGACTGTTATTGATTGCACCAAAGGCAATGTCACTTTTCATGTTAATGGCAATGAGCACACGGTACATTTTCCGACGAAACAACCTCAAGTTTATAGTATCAACTCTATTGGAAAAATTCCATCGATTATATTTGGAGGTTTTGAATTTCCTCTCCCTACTGTCAAGAAAAAGTATGATATTCTTATTATTGGGGATTTTCATATCCCCATTGAGGTAACACTACTTAGTGTTATTCAAAATTTCTCCGGTTCCGTGATTATTCGGAATGAGTTTGTTAGCAAGACTTGATCAACCTTGTTAGTGGGTTCATTTTGATGATCACGAGATGGATGAAACTAGAAGCACAACCTTTTGTACCCTCTTTATATTTTCTGTTATTTAGTAGAAATAAAGTAAAGTAGTATTTTTCTGTCTGTTCCTGACTTATCCGTGCAATATAAAAATATCCCAAAAATAAAAGTCCTCAGAATGCCATGCCAATTTAATATGATTTTTTCGGGAATATTTGAGGATTTACTGTGCAAAAATTACCACGGGGGGAGCTGCCACCTGGCCACGAGGGTGGAGGGAGCGCCCTACCCCCCTGGGCACGCCCCCAGCCTCGTGGGCCCACGGTGGCCCTCCTCCACTTATTCCTGCACCCATCTTCTTCCTCTGCCCCACACAAACACGAAAAACCAACTCAAGCACGAGTTCCAGCCCCCGTTGCTATGATTTTCGATCTCCTTGCTCAAAGCACTTCTCGCAAAACTGCTTGGGGAGATCGTTCCTTGGTATGTGACTCCTCCATTGGTCCAATTAGTTTTTGTTCTAGTGCTTTATTCATTGCAAATTTGTGCTGCATAGGTGACCATGTTCTTCAGCTTGCATGTGAAATTTATATGGTTCCAAGTAGTTCCAATGCTTTATTTAGGCTCTAGTCACTTGTGGGAGTTGTTACTATCAATCTTATTGAAATTGGTTCACTTATATTTGAAGTTACTAAAAATTTCATATTGTTTCAGAAATAATGACGAGACTTTGAGGGGCTCGTCGAGCCGAAGCTCTAAGGAAAAGCAAAAGGAAGAAGAGGAGAAGCCCAAATTGATTTTGCCCCGCACTGCGGAGGTCCGGCCGTGTGAATGGCCTTCCGATGACTTCTTGAGGAGAGCTGGGATTTATGTAGATTTCTATTTATTGATTGAGAACGCCGGCCTCACCAACTTCCTCTGCGACCAACGTCATCAGTATCTCTTACTCACAAATACTTTTGTGCAAAACTTCTACTTTTTCCCTAAGAAATCACCTCCAATAGTAGAGTTTCATTTATATGACGTTGTTAAAGAGATGACGTTAGCTGAATTCTGCGAGGTTTGCAGAATACCCTTTGAGGGCACCTTAGATGAACCCCGCCGTAACGAAGTAGAAGCTTTTATTAACACTATCACTGTGGGAGAAACCAGGAAGGTTTCTGATGCAAGGATCACTAGCATAATTTTCCTGTGTTATCCTACTTTGCCTTATTTGCTAGTCGTTGCTTAATTGGATGCGGAAACTGTGGGAACCTTAGTATTCCTGATATTATTATTTTGCTCCATGGTTTATACCGCAATAACTCTGTTAGTATGGGTGGAATTGTTGCTAGACGGTTAAGTCTGAACCGCACTAAGGGCCCCATCTTTAGAGGCATTTATGTTTCACGCCTAGCTGAACATTTTGAAATACCTATTAGGCATGAGGAGAAAGAAGAAACAGCGCTGCCCCGTGTTTATTTACATTATAACAGTATGATAGCGCATGATTTTCTTGTTAAGACTCGCGATGGGGAGCTCAAATATAAATTATACTTTCATAAACATCACCCTGAGACTATTACTTTGCCTGCTCCTTCTTTGTTTAAGTTGTCTGAAGAACCTCACATCGTTTCGTGGTCGGCTGTTCAAGCCTATTGGAATCCTGCACCAGCCCCGGAACCGGAGCCACAAGATGAGCCTCCACAACTATCTGTTTATTCTTGGGATTCAGAGGAGGCTGCCAGCCAGTGGCAGTCAGAGTCTTCTTCATCACAGTATGACCCCAGCTTCACCTACGGATATCCGCCAGGCTGTCCCTGGCAATAGACCAACTTAGGCCAAAAGCCTAAGCTTGGGGGAGTGCGTATTTCCCACCGACATTACATTTATGTTCACACCCACTCATTGCTAGATGTCGGTGCTCATACTTTTTCACTATAATATCCATGCTAGTTTACATTTCTTTTTCCTGCTTTCTTCTTGTGTGTTTGATGAACCTTAAGAAAAAACCAAAAAATTAGTTAGTTTACTTTCCATGCTTAGGGGCGGCGACGGGGACGGCGGGCTCGGGGCGGCGCGGGGCAGGGCTCGGCGGCGACGGCGACGAGGAGCAGAGGCGTCGGGGAGAGAAAGAGATGGGTTTTGGCGAAAACTGCTAAGTCCAGTATATATAGCAAGAGCATTGGTCCCGGTTGGTGGCTCCAACCGGAACTAATGCCCCCTTTAGTCCCGGTTTGTTCCACCAACCGGGACCAAAGGCCTCTTTTCAGCAGCACAAAGGGCGGGAAACGAAGACCTTTGGTCCCGGTTGGTGGCTCCAACCGGGACTAAAGATGAGCATTTGTCCCGGTTGGTCCAACCAACCGGGACCAAAGAGTGGCATTGGTACCAGTTGGTGCCATGAACCGGTACCAATGGACCCGTGTAACTAGTTTTTTATTTTCTGCAGCTATTTTTTTGTTGATTCTTCCTGCAGCTGTTTTTTAGTCCCACCTGCATGCGAGAGGCACTCGCAGCTGTTTATAACCCCGAGTGCGAGACGATGACGAAGAGGCTCAATGCTCAAGCGTTAGTAATTAGCTTCAAGCCTTGAGGAATACGGTAGACTTCACAGAGCTATGTGCGGTCAAAGTGGACACTATTCCAAAATGCTTGAAGCAAATTAACGAAAGATTGCGCCTTTTTATTTTTAATGACTTATTACAACTCGAAATAAAAAAAAAAAAATAAATGTAGCAGAAAAGAAAAAAAACTATATAAAAAACCACTCAGAAATAAATAGAAGAAAAAATAATCTTGATTAACTTTACTAAAAAATAGCATAGATCAGATCTGTTCTGACCGTTGCAGCCGGCGATGGTGGTCATCTCTTCCGTCGAGGTGGTGCACTTTGAGGCTGGGTGTTCGGATCTCGGGATCCGTCATCTGGCACCAGCTGCGAGTCGGGGAGACGTAGTTGCCGGTGAAAACCGAGCTGACGGCGGGCGATGGCGGCGTTCCATGTCGTTACCACGATGAAGGCATCGTCGTGTGACTACCGTTGACCCAATCGTATTGCTCCGGGGGAAACCCTAGGATCTGGTGTTCCAGACCGGACGATGGCGGCACTGCGGTGTTGTTTCTCTATTGGGAGCATTGTTTTGTGGAGCAGCGCTGGAAGTCAGAGGAAGGAGGTGGAGCGGCTTCGTCTTGCACGGAGCTTTGGTGGAGCTGTCAAGTCATGCCTGGCTGACAGGTGTTATGCTTGGTCATGCCTGGTCGGAGGTGCTACGCACGACAGATCCACCAAGGGCTTCAAGCTGTGTCGGCTGGTGGTACTTGGCAGCATGGCGCTGAGGTGTATCAGTGGCGACCGTGACGTGTTCAGCTGTTTGCGCGGGACTAAAGATGAGCATTCGTCCCGGTTGGTCCAACCAACCGGGACCAAAGAGTGGCATTGGTACCGGTTGGTGCCATGAACCAGTACCAATGGACCCGTGTAACTACTTTTTTATTTTCTGGAGCTATTTTTTTTGTTGATTCTTCCTGCAGCTGTTTTTTTAGTCCCATCTCACCAAGCGAGAGGCACTCGTAGCTGTTTATAAGCCCTGAGTGCAGAGACGATGACGAAGAGGCTCAATGCTCCTGCACGTTGGTTAGCTTCAAGCCTTGAGGAATATGGTAGACTGCACAGAGCTATGTGCGGTCACGATTGACACTACTCCGAAAGGCTTGAAGCAAATTAACGAGCATTGCGCCTCTTTTTTATTTTTAATTACTTATTACAACTCAGAAAAAAAAAGAAAAAAAATAAATGTAGCGAAAAAAAAAAAACTATATAAAAACCACTCGAAATAAAAAGAAGAAAAATAATTTTGATTAACTTTACTAAAAAATAGCATAGATGCTTATTTTTAATGACTTATTACAACTCGAAAAAAAACAAAAGAATAAATATAACAGAAAATAAAAAATATAGAAAACTACTCGAAATGAATAGAAGCAAAAAATAGTTGTGATTAATCGTACTAAAAAAGGAGCATATATGCTTATTTTTAATGGCTTATTACAACTCAGAAATAAAAAGAAAAAAATAAATATAGCAGAAAAAAAACTATATAAAAAACTACTCAGAAATGAGCAGAGATGCGCTTATAGAGGAAATTCAACTTAAAATCATAACGAATTTCAAGAGAAATCCGTATGAATTTATGCTAAATTTCCTATATAAGGGCATCTATTTTCATTTTCAGAGGAGCTCAATAAGGTAGAGAGGGAGGGGCTTATAAACCGGTCTGATTCCCCTTCGGTTGGGGAGGTGGGACTAAACTTTGGTCGCAACGAGGACCAACCCTTTAGTCCCGGTTGATGGCACGAACCGGGACTAATGGGCCGCCTTTGGTCCCGGTTCAAGCCACCAACCGAGACCAATGGTGTTGGGCCAGGAGCGAGGCCCATTGGTCTCGGTTCGTCCCACGAACCGGGACCAATAGGTCTAGACGAACCGGGACCAATGGCCCACGTGGCCCGGCCGGCCTCCGGGGCTCATGAACCGGGTCCGATGCCCCCATTGGTCCCGGTTCTGGATTGAACCGGGACTAATTAATGGGCTGGACCGGCCTGGACCATTGGCCCCTTTTCTACTAGTGGTCGTATCTACTTTTCCAAACACTTTTGCCCTTGTTTTGGACACTAACTTGTATGATTTGAATGGAACTAACCCGGACTGACGCTGTTTTCAGCAGAACTACCATGGTGTTGTTTTATGTGTAGAAAATAGAAGTTCTCGGAATGACCTAAAACTCCACGGAACACCTTAGAAAAAACAATAAAAAATCCTCGCAAAAGATGAAGACCAGGGGGCCCACACCCTGTCCACGAGGGTGGGGGCGCGCCCCCTACCTCGTGGGCCCACTGGTGGCCCTCCGACGCCAACTCCAACTCCATATATTAGCTTTCGGGGAGCAAAAAATCAGAGAGAAGAAATCATCGCGTTTTACGATACGGAGCCGCCGCCAAGCCCTAATCTCTCTCGGGAGGGCTGATCTGGAGTCCGTTCGGGGCTCCGGAGAGGGGGATTCGTCGCCGTCGTCATCATCAACCATCCTCCATCACCAATTTCATGATGCTCACCGTCGTGCGTGATTAATTGCATCGTAGGCTTGCTGGACGGTGATGGGTTGGATGAGATTTATCATGTAATTGAGTTAGTTTTGTTAGGGTTTGATCCCTAATATCCATTAGGTTCTGAGATTGATGTTGCTATGACTATGCTATGCTTAATGCTTGTCACTAGGGCCCGAGTGCCATCATTTCAGATATGAACCTATTATGTTTTCATGAATATATGTGTGTTCTTGTTCCTATCTTGCAAGTCTATAGTCACCTACTATGTGTTATGATCCGGCAACCCCGAAGTGACAATAATCGGGACCACTCCCGGTGATGACCATAGTTTGAGGAGTTCATGTATTCACTATGTGCTAATGCTTTGTTCGGTTCTCTATTAAAAGGAGGCCTTAATATCCCTTAGTTTCCAATAGGACCCGCTGCCACGGAGGGTAGGACAAAAGATGTCATGCAAGTTCTTTTCCATAAGCACGTATGACTATATACTGAATACATGCCTACATTACATTGATAAATTGGAGGTAGTTCGTGTCACCCTATGTTATGATCATTACATGACGAACCGCATCCGCATAATTATCCATCACTAGTCCGGTGCCTCTGAGTTTTCCATATCTGGTTCTCGCTTATTCACTTTTCCGTTACTCTGTTACAATAACTACAAAATACCAAAAACATTACTTTTGCTGTCTTTACTTTTGTTACCGTTACAACTACTATCATATTACTTTGCTACTAAACAATTTGATGCAGATATTAGTTTCCAGGTGTGGTTGAATTGACAACTCAGCTGCTAATACTTGAGAATATTCTTTGGCTCCCCTTGTGTCGAATCAACAAATTTGGTTGAATACTCTACCCTCGAAAACTGTTGCGATCCCCTATACTTGTGGGTTATCAAGACCTTTTTCTGGCGCCGTTGCCGGGGAGCATAGCTCTATTCTTTGAGTCACTTGGGATTTATATCTGCTGGACACTATGAAGAACTTGAAAGATGATCGAACTACTATTTTGCCCTCAACTACGAGGGGAGGTAAGGGACTGCCATCTAGACTTGCACTAGATTATCCTTCTGTTATGAGTAAGTTTGCGACACCTAAACCTACTACTGCTATGAATTCCGATATGTCGCATGTTATTGATGATGCCACTTCTGCTATGCATGATACTTATGATAAAACTACTTCTATGCTTGATACTACTGTGCCCCTTGGTGAAAATCTTGATGAGCAAATTGCTAGGTCTAGAGAAAGAGAAATTATTGAACTTGAACACGATGATGTTAGTGATGATGACAATATGCCTGCTATTCCTGAGGGTTATCTTTTTGATGCTGAATCTTCTGCAGTTATTCTTGCTTGCCAGGATAAACGTGAACTTAAGAGGTTGCTAGTTAAATGGAGTAAAGAATCTTTTAGAGATAGAATTAAACCCGACCCTGCTTTTGCTACTTCACCTATCTGTGTTCCTGATCAGGATTATTATGATTTTTCTGTTGATCCAGATATAATTACTTTGGTTGAATCTGATCCTTTTTATGGCTATGAATCTGAAACTGTTGTGGCACATCTTACTAAGTTAAATGATATAGCTGCCCTATTTACTAATAATGAGAGATCGCGCTACCTTTATTTACTCAAGATATTTCCGTTCTCATTAAAGGGTGACGCTAAGATATGGTTTAATTCTCTTGATCCTTGTTGTGTGCAAAGTCCCCAGGATATGATTTATTACTTCTCTGCTAAATATTTCCCAGCTCATAAGAAACAAGATGCTTTGAGGGAAATATACAACTTTTTGCAAATTGAAGAAGAGAGTCTCCCACAAGCTTGGGGGAGGCTTCTCAAGTTACTTAATGCTTTGCCTGATCATCCTCTTAAGAAACCTGAAATATTTGATATCTTTTATAATGGACTAACTGATGATTCTAGAGATTTCCTGGATAGTTGTGCTGGTTCTCTTTTCAGGGAAAGAACACCGGATGACGCTGAAATTCTATTGAATAATATGTTGGAAAATGAAAATAATTGGGCACCTCCGAGCTACCTCCTGAGCCAGTTCCAGAGCCAATTACTGAGCCTATTCCTAAACCAACTCCGAAGAAGAGAGGTGTTCTATTTCTCAGTCCCGAAGATATGCAAGAGGCAAAGAAATCTATGAAAGAAAAAGGTATTAAAGATGAAGATGTTAAGAGTTTACCTCCTACTGAAGAAATACATGGTCTTAGTTTACCACCTGTTGAAGAAGTATATGATCTCAATTACTTGTTTAATGAAGAACCTCCCGATATCCCGACACAGGTAGTAAAGGTAAATTCTCTCTATAGATATGATAAAGATGAAGTCCCTCCTACTAAAATTGCTAGTCAGTGCTTGGATGAGTTTGATGACTTTATGTTTAAGCAAGATGACTTTAATGCTTATTTTGGTAGACAATTAAAACAGAATACCTTTATGATTAAACGCTTGGGTGATTATATGGCTGATATTAGAGGTGAACTTAAACTTGTTAGCAAACATGCTTCTATGGTTACCACTCAAGTAGAACAAGTACTTAAAGCTCAGAAAGAAGTGCTTGATGAAATGAATAGTAAGAAAAATGATTATGCTGTTAGAGTGGCTACTAGAACTAGTAGAATGACTCAGGAACCTTTGTATCCAGAAGGCCACCCTAAGAAAATCGAGCAGGATTCTCAGAGAAACAATATTGATATACCTAGTTCTTCTAAGAGGAAGAAAAAGAAAAATGATAGGATTTTGCAAACTTCTAGTGAACCTATTGCTGAACCACCTGAGAATCCGAATGATATCTCTATTTCTGACGCTGAAACACAATCAGGTGATGAACATGAACCTAGTGATAATGTTAATAATAATGTTCATGATGATGCTCAACCTAGTAATGATAATGATGTAGAAGTTGAACCTGTTGTTGATCTTGATAACCCGCAATCAAAGGGACTTTGTTGCTAGGAAACATGGTAAAGAAAGGGAACCATGGGTTCAAAAACCCATGCCTTTTCCTCCAAAACCATCCAAGAAAAAGGAGGATGAGGATTTTGAGCGCTTTGCTGAAATGATTAGACCCATCTTTTTGCGTATGTGATTAAATGATGTGCTCAAAACAAATCCTTATGCTAAGTATATGAAGGATATCATTACTAATAAAAGAAAAATGCCTAAAGCTAAAATTTCCACCATGCTTGCTAATCATACTTTGAAGGGTGGAATACCAAAGAAACCTGGAGATCCCGGAGTACCTACTATACCATGCTCCATTAAGAGAAATTATGTTAAAACTTCTTTATGTGATCTTGGAGCCTGTGTCAGTGTTATGCCTCTCTCTTTATATCGTAGAGTTGATTTGAATAAGTTGACACCTACTGAAATATCTTTGCAAATGGCTGATAAATCAACTGCTATACCTGTCGGTATTTGTGAGGATGTGCCTGTTGTGGTTGCAAACGTTACTATTTTAACGGACTTTGTTATTCTTGATATTCCCGAGGATCATAGTATGTCTATTATTCTTGGAAGACCTTTCCTCAATACTGCAGGGCCTGTTATTGATTGCACCAAAGGCAATGTCACTTTTCTTGTTAATGGCAACGAGCACACGGTACATTTTCCGAGGAAACAACCTCAAGTTTTGAATTTCCTCTCCCTACTGTCAAGAAAAAGTATGATATTCTTATTGTTGGGGATTTTCATATCCCCATTGAGGTAACACTAATTAGTGTTATTTGAAATTTCTCCAGTTCCGTGATTGTTCGAAATGAGTTTGTTAGCAAGACTTGATCAACCTTGTTAGTGGGTTCATTTTGATGATCACGAGATGGATGAAACTAGAAGCACAACCTTTTGTACCCTATTTATATTTTCTGTTATTTAGTAGAAATAAAGTAAAGTAGTATTTTTCTGTCTGTTTCCTGACTTATCCGTGCAATATAAAAATATCCCAAAAATAAAAGTCCTCGGAATGCCATGCCAATTTAATATGATTTTTTCGGGAATATTTGAGAATTTACTGTGCAAAAATTACCACGGGGGGAGCTGCCACCTGGCCATGAGGGTGGAGGGAGCGCCCTACCCCCTGGGCGCGCCCCCTGCCTCGTGGGCCCACGGTGGCCCTCCTCCACTTATTCCTGCACCCATCTTCTTCCTCTGCCTCACACAAACACGAAAAACCAACTCAAGCACGAGTTCCAGCCCCCGTTGCTGTGATTTTTGATCTCCTTGCTCAAAGTACTTCTCGCAAAACTGCTTGGGGAGATTGTTCCTTGGTATGTGACTCCTTCATTGGTGCAATTAGTTTTTGTTCTAGTGCTTTATTCATTGCAAATTTGTGCTGCATAGGTGACCATGTTCTTGAGCTTGCATGTGAAATTTATATGGTTCCAAGTAGTTCCAATGCTTTATTTAGGCTCTAGTCACTTGTGGGAGTTGTTATTATCAATCTTATTGAAGTTGGTTCACTTATATTTGAAGTTACTAAAAATTTCAGATTGTTTCAAAAATAATGAAGAGACTTTTGAGGGGCTCGTCGAGCCGAAGCTCTAAGGAAAAGCAAAAGGAAGAAGAGGAGAAGCCCAAATTGAATTTGCCCCGCACCGCGGAGGTCCGGCCGTGTGAATGGCCTTCCGATGACTTCTTGAGGAGAGCTGGGATTTATGAAGATTTCTATTTATTGATTGAGAACGCCGGCCTCACCAACTTCCTCCACGACCAACGTCATCAGTATCTCTTACTCACAAATACTTTTGTGCAAAACTTCTACTTTTTCCCTAAGAAATCACCTCCAACAGTAGAGTTTCATTTATATGACGTTGTTAAAGAGATGACGTTAGCTGAATTCTACAACGTCTGCAGAATACCCTTTGAGGGCACCTTAGATGAACCCCGCCGTAACGAAGTAGGAGCTTTTCTTAACACTATCACTGTAGGAGAAACCAGGAAGGTTTCTGATGCAAGGATCACTAGCATACATTTTCCTGTGTTATGCTACTTTGCCTTATTTGCTAGTCATAGCTTAATTGGATGCGGAAACTGTGGGAACCTTAGTATTCCTGATATTATTATTTTGCTCCATGGTTTATACCGCAATAACTCTGTTAGTATGGGTGGAATTGTTGCTAGACGGTTAAGTCTGAACCGCACTAAAGGCCCCATCTTTGGAGGCATTTATGCTTCACGCCTAGCTGAACATTTTGAAATACCTATTAGGCATGAGGAGAAAGAAGAAACAGCGCTGCCCCGTGTTTATTTAGATTATTAGAGTATGATAGCGCATGATTTTCTTGTTAAGACTCGCGATGGGGAGCTCAAATATAAATTATACTTTCATAAACATTACCCTGAGACTATTACTTTGCCTGCTCCTTCTTTGTTTAACTTGTCCGAAGAACCTCACATCGTTTCGTGGTCGGCTGTTCAAGCCTATTGGAATCCTGCACCAGCCCCGGAACCGGAGCCACAAGATGAGCCTCCACGACTATCTGTTTATTCTTGGGATTCAGAGGAGGCTGCCAGCCAGTGGCAGTCAGAGTCTTCTTCGTCACAGTATGACCCCAGCTTCACCTACGGATATCCGCCAGGCTGTCCCTGGCAATAGACCAACTTAGGCCAAAAGCCTAAGCTTGGGGGAGTACGTATTTCCCATCGACATTACATTTATGTCACACCCACTCATTGCTAGATGTCAGTGCTCATACTTTTTCACTATAATATCCATGCTAGTTTACATTTCTTTTTCCTTCTTTCTTCTTGTGTGTTTGATGAACCTTAAGAAAAAACCAAAAAAATTAGTTAGTTTACTTTCCATGCTTGTAGTAGAATTAAAAAGAAACCCCCAAAATATTTCCCATTCTTCTTTTGCTTGTTGGGAGCCGTGTAAATAGTTTTTATTTGTTTTCCTTTCTTTGGTGGTCGAGAAGACCATATTGAAAATGCTTAGTTGCTCTCATATGCATGATTGTTTAGTTAAATTAGAGCCCATATTACTTGTCTTCTCTCTTGAGTTGAATGCTTGTAGATTCCAGCTTAGTCCAATGCACGTGCACTCTTATTATTATACGCACCGTTCGGTCGTGCAAGTGAAAGACAATAATGATGATAAATGATGGACTTATTGGGATGAGAAAAGCTAGTATGAACTCGACCTCTCTTGTTTTTGTAAATATGATGATTCATCGTTCCTGATTCAGCTATTATGAAGTAAACATATTTGCAATGACATTTAGAGATTATAGTTGCTTGTGCCATGCTTGATTAGCTATGAGTTATATGTGCCAACATGCTATTAGAATAATTATGATGTGGTATGATGGGATGGTATCCTCCTTTAAATGTATTGAGTGACTCGACTTGGCGTTCACGCATGTAGTTGAATCAAATCAACATAGCCTTCATGATGTTTATGTTCATGGTGGATTATATCCTACTCATGCTTGTATTCGGTGTAAATTAGTTTTAATGCATGTTTACGACTGTTGTCGCTCTCTCAGTTGGTCGCTTCCCAGTCTTTTGCTAGCCTTCACCTGTACTAAGCGGGAATACTGCTTGTGCATCCAAACTCCTTAAACCCCAAAGTTATTCCATATGAGTCCACTATACCTTCCTATATGCGGTATTTACCTGCCGTTCCAAGTAAATTTGTATGTGCCAAACTCTAAACCTTCAAATAAACATTCTGTTTTCCATGCTCGAATAGCTCATATGTCAACTAGAGCTGCCCTTATCTTCCGTGTTAGGCGGGTTATTCTCAAGAGGAGTGGACTCCGCTCCTCATTCACGAGAAAATGGCTGGTATCCAGGATGCCCAGTCCCATGCTTCGTGCAAACAAATCAAAATAACTGCAAACAAAACTCCCCTTGGGATCCGTTGAATGTTGGAGGCACTCGTTGTTTCGAGCAAGCCATGGATTGATGCTTGTGGAGGAAGGGGAGTATAAACTTTACCATTCTGTTTGGGAACTGCCTATAATTTGTTTAGCATTGAAGATATCGTCGTCTTTTAGTTGTTATGTTGACAATGAATGTATGCCGCTCAAAATATAATTTATTTCTATTTCAAAACCGAGCTCTAACACCTCTACAAATCCCTGCTTCCCTCTGCGAAGGGCCTATCTATTTACTTTTATGTTGAGTCATCACCCTTCTTATTAAAAAGCACCCGTTGGAGAGCACACTGTCGTTTGCATTCATTATTATTGGTTTATATTGGGTATGACTTGACTGGATCTCTTTTACCATGAATTACAATGTTTAATTAGTCCTTGATCTTTAAAGGTGCTCTGCATTTATGTTTTGCGGTCTCAGAAAGGGCTAGCAAGATACCATTTTGTTATACCATATTATGATTATTTTGAGAAAGTGTTGTCATCTGAGTTTTGCTATTATGGCTCGCTAGTTGATTATGCTATTGATATGAGTAACTGTGAGACCTACGTGTCATTGTGAGTATGGTTAGTTCATAATAATTGCTGAAACTTGAATGCTAGCTTTTCATGTTTACAACAACAAGAGCAAACAGAGTTTGTAAAAGTTTATCTTTTTCTCTTTCAGTTTGTCAACTGAATTGCTCGAGGACAAGCAAGGGTTTTAAGCTTGGGGGAGTTGATACGTCTCCGTCGTATCTACTTTTCCAAACACTTTTGCCCTTGTTTTGGACTCTAACTTGTATGATTTGAATGGAACTAACCCGGACTGTCGATGTTTTTAGCAGAACTGCCATGGTGTTGTTTTATGTGCAGAAAATAAAAGTTCTCGGAATGACCTAAAACTCCACGGAACACCTTAGAAAAAACAAGAAAAAATCCTCGCAAAAGATGAAGACTAGGGGGCCCACACCCTGTCCACGAGGGTGGGGGCGCCTCCCTGGGCGTGCCCCTACCTCGTGGGCCCCCTGGTGGCCCTCCGACGCCAACTCCAACTCCATATATTGACTTTCGGGAAGAAAAAAACAGAGAGAAGAAATCATCGCGTTTTACGATATGGAGCCGCCGCCAAGCCCTAATCTCTCTCGGGACGGCTGATCTGGAGTCCGTTCGGGGCTCCGGAGAGGGGGATTCATCGCCGTCGTCATCATCAACCATCCTCCATCACCAATTTCATGATGCTCACCGTCGTGCATGAGTAATTGCATCGTAGGCTTGCTGGACGGTGATGGGTTGGATGAGATTTATCATGTAATCGAGTTAGTTTTGTTAGGGTTTGATCCCTAGTATCCATTATGTTCTGAGATTGATGTTGCTATGACTTTGCTATTCTTAATGCGTCTCGCTAGGGCCCGAGTGCCATGATTTCAGATCTGAACCTATTATGTTTTCATGAATATATATGTGTTCTTGATCCTATCTTGCAAGTCTATAGTCACCTAATATGTGTTATGATCCGGCAACCCCGAAGTGACAATAATTGGGACCACTCCCGGTGATGACTATAGTTTGAGGCGTTCATGTATTCACTATGTGCTAACGCTTTGTTCCGGTTCTCTATTAAAAGGAGGCCTTAATATCCCTTAGTTTCCAATAGGACCCCGCTGCCACGGGAGGGTAGGACAAAAGATGTCATGCAAGTTCTTTTCCATAAGCACGTATGACTATATACAGAATACATGCCTACATTACATTGATGAACTGGAGCTAGTTCTGTGTCACCCTATGTTATGACTGTTACATGACGAACCGCATCCGGCATAATTATCCAGCGCTAGTCCGGTGCCTACGAGTTTTCCATATACGGGTTCTCACTTATTTACTTTTCCGTTGCTACTGTTACAATCACTACAAAATACCAAAAACATTACTTTTGCTGTCCTTACTTTTGTTACCGTTACCACTACTATCATATTACTTTGCTACTAAACACTTTGCTGCAGATATCAAGTTTCTAGGTGTGGTTGAATTGACAACTCAGCTGCTAATACTTGAGAATATTCTTTGGCTCCCCTTGTGTAGAATCAACAAATTTGGGTTGAATACTCTACCCTCGAAAACTGTTGCGATCCCCTATACTTGTGGGTTATCATTATATTACATTAAGAGTGTAAGAAACATCTTCCAGAGAGAATAGTTCCGTCAAGGGTTCCTTTCCCTGGGTGTTCATGCATCGATGAGCATGTTCGAACTGTGATGAACAAATCACAATGTGTATAGCTTCTGGGGGTTCACGATGGGACGAATGCAAAAACATCTTTAGTTCACCGACCGAATATTCCCTTAAGAATGCTAGCTTTCGGCTTCACCCAGTCTGAGGTACACATCCGGATGACCCGGAAGTAACAATCGCAGACGTGCTCCCTTTATGCCCTAGCCAAACTAACGGGAACGTAGGGCATAAGCATAGGAGCCAAGCAACCCATCTTGGTCAAAACTGAAGTCATATCGATGCATATAATGGCGAAGAAACGGTACATATGGGGAAAACACACATATGAGATGAGCTTGGTGCTCGGAAAATAACAATAATAAGCTTCTGTCCAAGAAGCCAACAGGTATAATGGACGTATATATTTGAGGATGTGTATGTCACAGGTGCACGGTTTAACCGCACAAAAAGATTTTAAGGCTAAAAGGTAAAAAGTGAAAAGAGAGGAAAAAGTAATAGAAACAATAGAGAGAAGGAAACAAACGAAGAGTTCGGTGCTAGGCATAGAATCTTCGGAGTCTGGCCGCGTTCCAGGGGTTCGGCTCTAGTCGATTGTCTGATGCATCACGCAGGCGGTACGCTCCTCCAGTGAGAACTTCATCTATGATGAAGGGACCCTCCCACTTGGGCTTGAGATTGTCCTTTTTCTTCTCCGGCAGGCGTAGAACGAGTTCGCTGATGTTATATGTTTTGGCCCGCACTTCTCTGCTTTGATACCTGTGAGCCTGCTGTTGATAAAATGTGGAACGGGCTTTTGCGACGCCGCGCTCCTCCTCCAGGGCATCTAGGGGGTCCCGAACTATGCGTCTAAGGTCGATGGTAATAGGAGACAGGGGACATGATGTTTACCCAGGTTCGGGCCCTCTCTATGGAGGTAATACCCTACTTCCTGCTTGATTGATCTTGATGTATATGAGTATCACAAGAGCGAGATCGTAATGGCTAAACCCTAGAAGTCTAGCCTGTATCACTATGGTAATGAGTATATCCCCTTCCGGACTAAGCTCTTCGGTTTATATAGACACCAGAGAGATCTAGGGTTACAAAAGGTCGGTTACAGAGGAAGGAATCTACACGTTCGATTGCCAAGCTTGCCTTCCACGCCAAGGAGAGTCCCATCCAGATACGGGTGCAGTCTTCGGTCTTGACATCTTCACAGCCCATCAGTCTGGCCCATGGTTAACAGGCCGGATGCCCGAGGACCCCTTAGTCTAGGACACCCTCAGTAGCCCCCGAACCAGTCTTCAATGACGAGGTGTTCGGCTGATAGATTGTCTTCGGCATTGCAAGGCGGGTTCCTCCTCCGATGACCTTTAAGTAATGTATTCGGCCTTCCATTCAATGTCGCCCTCCTCGGCTTCCATGTATCAATGATTTCATCTTCCACGTGTCGAACGAATGCGGAAGGTCAGGGCCTTTTTTGCAAATAACACCCCGACCATAAAGAGTGTCTATTTAAGAGATTGAATCTTAGATCCATTCGGCACCACGCGGAGAAAATCTTCAGAGACCGCTAGGAAAGACCATTCCAATATGGCTAGCATTGATAGCTCCTCGTCCTTTTGTGACCCAGAGAAAGGTGAGTGGGAGAGGTGCTCTGTGTCCCACAGTCAATTGCTGAAGTTGCAAACGCAGGGATTTCTTCCCCCTGCGGATATGGTCCCAGTTCGAGCAGGGCTGGCCTCCTTTAGTGGTGAGACCCAGGCGGAGGACTTCCCCAATCCATCAGGTGGGAGCAACTGTGTTTCGTTCCCTATCTTCTAAGGGGCGTCAGATTTTCAATCCATCCATTCCTCCGGGGGCTTTTGGAATACTATGGCCACCAGCTGCATAACTTTACTCCCACCTCCATCCTGCACATTGCAGGCTATTTCACTTTATGCGAACTATTTCTAGGCGTCGAGGCCCATTTTGAACTGTGGAGAAAGTTGTTTTGCCTGGTCCCACAAGGGGTCAATATTTGAAGAGGGCGCAGCCAAAGTATGGCGTATCGCCAATACCGGATACCTGCCCGGCACACCAAGGAAGGCATCTGAAGATTGGCCTTCCGAATGGTGCTACATCAAGGACATCGCACTCCCTGACCCAGTTCGAAAGGGTCTTCCCGAATTTGCCAGTGTTCCGCTGAAGAAATGTCATAGTTGGCGTCCCCGAAGTCTTGAAGAGGACGATAGTGTGGAATTTCGTCAGCTCATGGGCAAGATAAAGACACTCGCCCAGTCCGGATTAACAATTGTTGAGGTAATGGCAACCTCCGTAGCGTGAGGGGTTCAGCCACTTCAATATAGAGGGCTCTCAATATGGCACTACAACGGTGAGGATGACGCCTCCCACTATGGTTGGAAAGGTCTGGATACCACCGCAGCTCTGGCCAAGATACTGGTCGAGCTATTCAAAGGGGAGGAATAGGAATTTCTCCGCATCAATCGTAGAGATGGGTACTCCATGTATAACCCTCCCAGCTGGGTAAGTCATGATCCCTCTACTTTTACTCATTCCGCTCTCCAAGTCACCTTTAATGAATTCTTAGTTCGTCTTTTTATAACAGCACTGGCGAAAGATCACCGTGGGGCTACACAGCCCCGCCCCACAGCCAGAGAACCACAACCGGGAGCTTGATCCTGGGTTCGAAGAGGACCCAGATATATTCGTGGTACTTGTGGAAGGTGTGCTTTACCTGGCAAGTTACGATGGCAAAGAAGTGGCCATTATCACTGATTATCCTGGTCTTCTTCCTGCTTCCCACGTAAGTCATCAGGAGAAATCCCCCCGAAAGAGCTTCCTCGCACTGCCTCACCCACCTCACTGTCTCATGCTCCAAAGTGGAGGCCTTCGGCATGTCATCCTACCCCGAGGGTGACTCTGAAGAGAGCGGCTCCTGCACCGAGCAAGGCCTCTAGAAGGAGGGCCGATGAAGACACGACAGGGCCTTCGTCAAAGAGGTACGGATTTGAAAGTATGCTTTAGTAGTCACATCCAATTGTGATCATCATGTTTGTCCTATATCAGAAAAAGGTTCGCCGAACTATGTCCGGCAATTCAGCCAGTCGTACTCCCAATAGCCGGGGTGCAGACCTTGCTGGAGGGACAAGGGCCGATACAGGAATGACACTGGACAGTCCTTCAGCCGAGGGCTCGGAAGATATGTCCGTTACCAACTTGGAAGTGGAGAGCGCCATGAATCATCAGCGATTGAGGGCCGTTTTATGAGACCCTGGCTTCTCAAGAGAGGCCTTTGATGCCTTCAGCTTGGCTGACGCGTACATCCAAGCTGCTCGAGATGGGCTTGGCAGAGCCACAAAGCATCATTTAATGGATGTGCGGGTAAGTTTACTTTGTCCGAAAAGGATAACCACATGCTAGTAGCCCCCGAGACTGAATGTAGTTGGCACAAGTGATTTAAGGATCGATGTGTAACCTGGTTCTGATGGAGCAGAACAACCTGTTAGCTCAAGAGCTGGAGCAGTGCCGGACACAGCTAAATGCTGCTACCACCGAACTGAAAAAGTCGAAGAAGGCATCTTCTGGTAATGATCCCCTCCATCGAGGAATAACAATTATATAGTAGGTGTGCTAATACTGTTGCTTATCTCATAATAGGATCGTCAGGTCAACTGGAAGAGAAGTTGAAAACCGCTCAAGCGGGAGAGAAAGAGGCAAAAAGATAACACGCCGCAGGAGAGCGTGTCCTGCCCCGAGTCAGATAGGAGAAAAACAAACTCCAGGACTCAAACACCAAACTGGGCGAAGAACTGAAAGATGTGTGGGCCCAGCTAGCCGACTCTGTGAAGTTGAATAAAAAGCTGCGAGGTGGAATATTCAGTACGTGGCCGGATTTTACCGTATAATAGTTTGCAGGTAGAAGTAGCTGATATAGCTATGATTGCAGGTATGTTGACGGGCTGCCCCGAAGAGGAGGTGTCCGGATCATCAAGTGATCTTCTACAAAGGTTGTCGCAATTGCACGAGCAAGCTCGCCAGGCAATGAGGAGTGTATCCAAGGCCTTATGGCCACCCCCTCCCCTCCAGGGAGTATGGAGGAGCTTGTAGAGTTGTTAAAGGGAGCGCGGCGGCGTATCTGACTATGGAAGATATGGACCTGCCGAGAGGGTGCGCGAGAGGCTGGTAAAAACACGGTATACCAAGCTGGATCCAAATCACAAGGCCCGGGTCGGACCACTAGGGTCAAATGGGGAATAAATTCCCGTTAGTTTAGTATATGACCAAGTAACAGTAGCCGCCAAATATTCCCAGCAGGATTGTAAGTTAGATAGCCTGCTGGATGGCATAGAGGAGGAAGTTTTTAAGTCCTAAGTGACTATGTACTTTCCTTTGCATACGCAACTCTAGCTCGATTATAAAATGATTGTCATGGCAGACCTTTTCGCTTCGACCTCTGGACCTGAAGGTGCGGAGTATTTCCGACTAGGCCGAGTAGACGGATATGCATGGAAACCAGGCGTAGGGGTCATAGTTTCCTGAACAGACAATTATCCGGCTAGTTATGTTATATTACATTAAGAGTGTAAGAAACATCTTCCAGAGAGAATAGTTCCGATAAGGGTTCCTTTCCCTGGGTGTGCATGCATCGATGTGCATGTTTGAACTGTGATGAACAAATCACAATGTGTATAACTTCTGGGGGTTCATGATGGGACGAATGCAAAAACATCTTTAGTTCACTGGCCGAATATTCCCTTAAGAACGCTAGATTTTGGCTTAACCCAGTCTGAGGTACACTTCCGGATGACCCGGCAGTAACAATCGCAGAGGTGCTCCCTTTATGCCCTAGTCGAACTAACATGAATGTAGGGCATAAGCACAGGAGCCAAGCAACCCATCTTGGCCAAAACGTAAGTCATATCGATGCATATAATGGCGAAGAGAAGGTACATATGGGGAAAACACACATATGAGATGAGTTGGTGCTCGGAAAATAACAATAATAAGCTTCTGTCCAAGAAGCTCCCAGGTATAATGGACGTACATATTTGAGGATGTGTATGTCACAGGTGCACGGTTTAACAGCACGAAATGCTTTTAAGGCTAAAGAGGAAAAAAGCGAAAAGAGAGGAAAAAGTAATGGAAACAATAGGGAGAAGGAAACAAATAAAGAGTTCGGCGCTAGGCATAGAATATTCGGAGTCTGGCCGCGTTCCAGGGGTTCGGCTCTAGGCGATTGTCTGATGCATCACGCAGGCGGTACGCTCCTCCAGTGAGAACTTCGTCGATGATGAAGGGACCCTCCCACTTGGGCTTGAGTTTTTCCTTTTTCTTCTCCGGCAGGCGTAGAACGAGTTTGCTGATGTTATATGTTTTGGCCCGCACTTCTCTTCTTTGATACCTGCGAGCCTGTTGTTGATAAAATGCGGAACGGGCTTTTGCAACGTCGCGCTCCTCCTCTAGGGCATCTAGGCTGTCCTGCCGATCAAGCTCGGCCTCTCTCTCTTCGTACTTGCGCACTCGAGGTGAATCATGAATAATGTCATACGGTAGCACTGCCTCTGCGCCGTACACCATGAAAAAGGTGTGTATCTAGTAGTGCGATTGGGCGTGGTCCGCAGCCCCCAGAGTACGGAGTCGAGCTCCTCAACCCAGTGCTTGTCTGATTCTTTCAAAGACCGCACTAGTCTGGGCTTAATGCCGCTCATAATAAGACCATTGGCTCTTTCAACTTGACCATTTGTTTGTGGATGATATACGGAGGTGTAATTGAGCTTGATGCCCAAATTAGCGCACCAGGTTTTCACTTCATCCACTGTGAAGTTGGAGGCGTTATCAGTGATGATACTTTGTTAAACGCGATAACGGTGTACATCACCGGATATGAATTCTATCAATGGCCCGGACTCGGCCGTTTTAACTGGTCTGGCCTCTATCCACTTAGTGAATTTATTCACCATGACCAGCAGATATTTTTTATTATGGCTTCCTCCTTTAAGGGGTCCAACCATATCCAGTCCCCAGACCACAAAAGGCCAAGTGATGGGGATTGTTTGTAGGGCAGTGGGAGGCATATGGCCTTGGTTGGCAAAGAGTTGGCATCCGAGGCAATGTTGGACAAGGTCCTGTGCATCTGCTCGGGCCGTCGGCCAGTAGAATCTTGTACGGAAGGTCTTGCCAACAAGGGCCCGAGCTGCGACGTGGTGCCCACCGAGACCGGCATGAATCTCAGCCAGGACCTGCTGCGACGTGGTGTCCTCGGAGATACACCTTTGAAGGACTCCGGTGGCGCTTTTCTTATAGAGCTCTCCGTCGTGGACCTTGTAGGCCTTCGAATGCCGGACAATGCGGTGGGCCACATTCTGATCCTCAGAGAGTTCTTTCCTATTAAGGTAGGCCAGGAAAGGTTCGGTCCATGGGGTGATGAATGCCATAATGAGATGGGCCGACGGTGTTATTTCGGTGGCTGAGCCGCCGATGATGTCTGTGTTTTCGGAATCTGGGGTTGTGTTTGGATCCGGACTAGTGTTGCTGCTTTCCCCTTCCACACCATGAATAGCTTAAAAAGTCTTTCCAGAAAGATATTAGGTTGGACGGGATCGCGCTTAGCGCCTATACGAGCAAGAACATCTGGTGCTTGATTACTTTCTCGGGCCACGTGATGGGACTCGAGCCCCTCGAACCGAGCCGACATTTTTAGGACGGCATTACGATAAGCTGCCATCTTTGGATCTTTGGCATCAAGGTCTCCATTTATTTAAGATATTGCGAGGTTCGAGTCCCCGCGCACTTCCATGCGGTGTATGCCCATGGAGATAGCCATCTGGAGACCATGCAATAAGGCTTCATATTCGGCTGTGTTATTGGAGTCTGTGTATAGTATTTGGAGTATGTACTGAATGACGTCTCCAGTGGGGAATGTTAGAACGACGCCCGCTCCTAGCCCTGCCAGCATTTGGAGCCATCGAAATACATAACCCAATTGGAATATGTGCCTTACCCTTTAGGGAGTTTGGCCTCTGTCCATTCGGCGACGAAGTCAGCCAGTACTTGGGATTTAATAGCTCGATGTGGCTTGTATGTAATATCAAATGGAAGGAGCTCAATGGCCCATTTGGCAATCCGGCCCATGGCATCGCGGTTTTTTATTATGTTGTTGAGTGGTACTTCGGAAGCCACCATGATCGAGCACTCCTGGAAGTAGTGTCGTAGCTTTCGGGATGCCATGAAGACCACGTATGCTATCTTTTGATAATGGGGGTACCGAGATCTGCATGGTGTCAGGACAGTGGATTCGTAGTATACTGGCTTCTGAAGCGGGAATTTGTGTCCGTCCTGTTCTCGTTCAACGACGAGTACGGTGGTCACCACCTAATGTGTTGCCGATATGTATAGCAACATGGGTTTGCCGACGATTGGCGCGGCAAGATTGGATTGCTCGCTAGAAGGGTTTTTATTTCTTCCAGTCCGGCTGTTGCCGCATCCGTCCACTGGAAGTGATCAGTTCGCCGTAGAAGGCGATAGAGTGTCAATGCTTTTTCTCCCAATCTGGAGATAAAGCGGCTTAGAGCTGCCACGCAACCCGCGAGCTTTTGGGCTTGTTTAAGGTCTGTTGGCCTAGCCAATTGTGACAGAGCTCGGATTTTGGCTGGATTTGCTTCGATTCCTCTATTGGAAACAATGAAGCCCAATAGTTTTCCTGCGGGGACGCCGAAAACACATTTTTCCGGATTGAGCTTAATGTCGTACGCGCGGAGGTTGTCGAATGTGAGACATAAATCGTCTATTAGTGTTTCGACATGCCTAGTTTTCACTACTAGGAAAAAGGCTACTAGCAGCGCGGGTAAAATGGCTACTAGCAGCGCGGGTACCCGCGCTACTAGTATCGTGCTATAGCTAATAGTTAGTAGTAGTGTGGGTTAAACCCGCGCTACTGCTATTTCATACCCACGCCATTACTAACGAAATAGTAGTAGCATGTCCATACTACCAACGCTACTAGTATCCTAAATACTAGTAGCGTGCAGTTTTTTCCCACGCCACTACTAACTAATTAAGAATTAAAAAAATAAAATCCACCAATTCTATTTAATGCATACAGTTCCCAGTAAACACAATAGTGAGCACTGCTGGGCTCCTATTTCATGGTTAACCGGAAACCGAAGGAAATAAATCAGCCGAAAAACCTCATTATGCATTGCTACTCACAAATGACCACTTCAAATAACATGCAAGTATCTATGTCATTAACAATTCAAACATAAGTTTCTTTTTACTACAGTTGTTGTATGTACTATCACACAGTTCCTCATTCTGTTGTCACTCAATAGTAAGAAAAATGAAAAGAAAAGATAGAGATAATTTGCATAATTGCACTTGATGTCATGGATTGATCTGCCGCTTCAACATCTCATTATCCTGCGGCACTCTTTAGCTATCTTCTACCTATGAATAAAACAGACCTTACTTGTCAGAGAAGCAAATGTGAAACCTTATTACAACATGTATGCTAAGTCGCTAACCCATGAGATAGCTGGAACAAATGTGAAAACTTTCCATGTTGCCGAGTAAGTATATGAGCACCCCTCAAAACATCAATTAGCAAGTACTTGACACATACAAACTTGTACATAAAAAATAACTCTTCCGAATTTAATAGGCTTCAAGATTGCAAGGAAGGTATACTAATGAGCTGCAATGCAATCTTCAATGTTCAGTACTTGTACATGCTATGCTCCTGTGGTGAAGCCCCTAGCTCATGTGGCTTCACAAAGTCTACATTCCATAGGACATTTTTTAGCAAAGGGTGAAACTGCATACATATATATCTAAAATCATATGTAGTATGTGTCTACTCATCCTACGATTGCCCGAGCTCAGAACTGTATTTCTTATAAAAACTTTAGACATGTTCAGGAAACACATGTAGTTAAAAGAATCCAATTTTTGGTTCTAGGTGCTGATAAATCTGATATATTTGCGCCACTACGACAAAGTAAAGAGTTAGTTCTTTGATTGGATTTGACTTACATATCAATATGTTCAGCTAGCTGCACCAAAGAGCACATAGAGTTAGTACAATACTGGAAAGTTTTGCTAAAAAAATTAACCTGTAGTATTGGTCAGCGCTGCACTAGAGAATTACAAACTTAGACATGATAAAATAGGGAGCCACATATGCGTATTACAACCATGAGTGTGAACTGGACATATCTTAGTTCTAGGCTCAAAGAGTTGTACTTCTATAATAAACAGACAATATGTAGCAACAAACTCCAATGAGATCGACCGCTGACATATTGTATGTAAAAAATCTAACCGCTGAAAGGAACATGATAAAGAGTATTTGAAGAGATGGACAAAGAAACATACTTGAAGCATCTATTTTTTGGAGACTTGGCATTTTGATTCTCAGCATAACCCCAAACCTGTTACAACAGAAGATTTGTCTATGCTCTCAGCTGTAACAATTATCTCTTTTGTCACAAACTCTTCATCAAAACAACAACAATCAATTGTGAGTAAAAACTAACTAACAATCTGATTCATTCCTAAATGAAATAAGTGTTTAGGGAGCCAAATATCTAGAATGATGTACCACACTTTAAGGTAAGTCAATTTCTATATGCAACTACATAATCAGCAAGATCTATTCTTTGACCTTCACCGGCAAATTTCCTGATCTCGTACCAAATCTTCATCTACAGCTCCAAAACAACCTAAAAGAGGAAAGGGAGAACAAATTATGTGCATCCAAGAAGAAACTTGAGGCTTGACATTAATGACTTGTAGGCTTCTAATGAGCAGGTAACTGTACAGGTTAGATGCTACTGCAAATGGAAAAGAGGCACCATCAGAAAAGGGAGGGGCAGAGAGAGATGCCATATGAGAAGGGTGGAGAGAGGCGCCCGTGGGAGGTGGTGGGTAGCAGACTTTGAAGTAGAAGTAAAAACTGAAAGCTAAACACACATTAAGACTACCTACATAAAATTCTTCAGATAGCGAATGAGCGACAGAAAAAAAATACTTCAGATAACAAGGAACAGGCCAACAAGCAACAACACAAGTTTTTTAGCAGCAGCGGCAAGTAACTAAAGAGACATTGCTGGTGAAGAGATGAATTTTGGATACCCTTCATCCCCGAGGAGCAGTCTTTGTTGATGGTGGTGCAGGGTGTGATGTTGGACAGACTGAAAAAGCTATTGTCATGCCAGGTAGAAGAGTGTTGGTACATACCTTGAAGTGGACCCTTCTCTTGACCTGCTTGTCCGGCGCATGGCACACTGACTGAAACAATAACAAGACCAGGCACACATGATCAAAACACCTACATGATGCTTATAATGATTGATTGCAGTTGCATGATATCAATTTGAGGGCAGCAAGAGAACGCACGCGGCGATTGTCGATTCTGGCCTAGGTCAGACGTTCCCTGTTTTTCTGGTTTGCGCATCATTGGCGGTGACGACTGCTATGTGCAAAGCTTCTACTGAATTATCCGATGTTAGGGAATGAGGCTTTAATGTTTAATCCATGGAACCATTTGATGTATTGAATTGTGTGTGTTTTTTCATGCATCTTCGTGATCCAGGGTTGCAGTCCTTGAGCCATGGTTGGAGTTTGCAAATCTTTCTACTGATCTACAAGTATATTTCCCCCCAAACTGGCTGTTCTCCCCCACTATATAATGTGCTGTATTGTTCTTGAGTTGACATGTGCTTTCTTCTATTCCATCAGACCAGATATGCTTTTCTATCTATAGCAGAAAAAACATGGTATATTTTAATTAAGTAATCATGATGAACTACACTGAACTGAACAAAAGTCATGGGGAAATTCAGAAACAAGGCATGTGCTCAAATTATCTATGAAAAACTGAATACAGATTCAAATTGCACAAACGAAATGAAATGCTATCAACCTGTGATGTTGCTGAACTGATGGGCATATCTGAGTATGACTCGAGCTATAAAACCTTCCGTTGAGCTGGGCCGAGGAGCTCAGGCGTCCCTCGTCTCGGCGCAGCTGCCGTCTCCTCTGCCACGCGATGCCCCCGCCCGACAGCCGCTGTCTCCTCTGCCACGCGATGCCCCCACCCGGCAGCCACGTAGCCACCTATCTCCGACGCGCGTGCCTCATTGACTCGCTGCGCCTCCGCCTCCGCTCCCCTTCCTCCCGCCGCCGCCCCCACCGGACGAGACCCCGTGGTCGCGCTCCACCGCATCTGTGCCGCGCCCACCCCGGCGGCGGCGCTCTCCTTCTTCCGCGCCCTCCCCTCATCGGCCCCGCTCCCGCTCTTCCACGTGCTCGCCTCCAGCCTCGCCAACCCTTCATCGCTCCCAAACAAGAAAAACAGGATGAGATGGGGGAAGGAGGAGACGGTGTGGGAGGCAGCCATGGAAGAGATGGATCCTGGGGACAAGGGAGAGAAAGTGTGGGGATGGTGGCCAGCGGCGATTGTCAGGGCCGGATTTTCGGGATATCAATTTCCCAGAAAATGGCCCTTGTGCTCACCAGCCCTAGGATTACTGTTAGCTGATGAGGCACCAAATTGATACAGAAATTCCAAGCAAAATACAAAATGTGTAGTACAAGACCATTCTGGCCTATGAGTACAACAATTGGTTTCTTGTGGCTGATGGCGGAAGTAGTTTGTGGTTCATCTGCATCTATGGGACTCCATTTCCCACAGGAAGAGCTGACCAGGGTAACTCCTATCTTCGCGAGGCTGCTGTTACCATTGCGTGGGTTCCGGGGCTGTCATCGCAACGCTCCTCTCCATGCAAGAAATCTGGCCATGACAATAGTCAGGGACAAGCCAGTGAGAACTTTTAAATGTACAAGAAAACATTATGAACACAGGTATAATATAACAAATGATAATCATGCTCTGAAATAGTCTATGTTCACAACGTCAGTCATGAAATAACAATCCATGATGCACACAAGCAAGGTTATTTATATATAACATGAATATGCAATAAGGGAGTAGAAATAGAATGCACCGATTGGGTGTCTGAAGCGACGCCTCGAAAGGATAATAGTATAAAGCATGCCTTAGTCGGCCGTCTGAGCGACGCCATATAAAGGGCTTATAAATAAAAGAAATAACAAGCGTGCCACAGTCGGGCGTCTGTGCGACGCCACATAAAGGGCTTATAAATAAAAGAAATAACAAGCGTGCCACAGTCGGGCGTTTGTGCGACGCCGCATAAAGGGCTTATAAATAATTTAAATAACAAGCATGCCACAGTCGGGCGTCTGAGCGACACCACATAAAGGGCTTATAAGAGAATAATCACAGTGAATATCCAGGAGGTAGTACCGTCCCAGGGATACTCAATAATTCAAATAATGTAAATGGTTAGTCCATAATAATAGTAATCATAATCATCATGAGTCCCAAGTCACGATCCATGTTCTGGTTTAGCAATTTTTCCTCCGAAGACCGACACTTCACTTGACCCATCCCAGACTATAGTCCTTACCCATGGACACGGCTATTCGAATAGATATAACCTCTGCAGAGGGTGTACTCTTTACCCACGAGTAACGGATTCCTTTAGTCCATCGGGACTAATTCCATTTACGGTCTTTTAATTGAAAACACACCTGACCCGCACACACCAGCTTAACTTACCGGTGTCTGGAATCACCCACGACACCTGTTAAGCAAAACTCTAAGTGTGGAGGCTACAACCTCGATTAGCATGGGATCAAATTATACCGCGCGCTACTAAGGGGTGCCCCCCTCTCGGTCCCAACCGGAAACACCCATGCCCCCGGACCAAGTGGCATGCCTGCCGGATGCAGCCAGTATCTTCCACCATGGCCTCTATGTACGGTGTGTGCCAAGAAAGGGGTTGACAACTTACTGAACTATACCCTACCTGCGGCAGGGACAAGTTGTAGTATGAAACAAGCATGGGGGTTACTGGAACAAGACTCGGTCTATGGTCGACTTAGGAGGTTTAAGTATTCCCTGCATGATTGGCATAACAAATATATTTCAACCAACAGACAGAATCACCACTCATCATACCTCATCATGCCATACCGGACACAACCATCTCGACGAGGAACTAGAGACAAGCTTGTGTCTACCCAAGACATAGGCTTTCCCGGCTTCCTCCCAGTAGGCATGAAAGGCATACGAGGATGATTACTATCACAAGCATATCCATTTCCAACAGCAAAGAATCTTCATTATGCACTCATGCGTATGATCGTATCATCACATAAAATAACGAATGCTCCATAAGGTGGTGTTCTAACCGTATCAAACAACACACAAAAATATTATGTCAGGGTTCAGAATGCTTGCCTTCAAGAGTATGTAAGTGGGGGTGCACTTTTTGAAAGTTGTTTCCTTCTTCAAAAAATCCTATTTTGAGAAAATTCAAATTAACACATAGTTTCAAAATAGTACAAAAAAGTTGTTTGGAAAATTTTCAAATAAGTATGAAAATAAACTAGACAGAATTTGAGAAACAACAGAAAAAGAATCAAGTCAATTGGACTTATATCTAAAAAGTTATAGCCAGTCAAGGTTTAGTCAAAATTCTATTTTTAAAATAAACTGAAAAAGAAAAAGTTTCGAATAAAAATACGGAGGATGCGTACTACTAGGATTACGCTTTCACTTAAACCAGCGTGGAACGGCTCGTGGGTCATTGACAGTGGGTCCCTTGGGCCCACTGGTCAGGTTTGACCAGTCGCCCGCGCCTCCTTCCTCTTCTGTCAGAGCAGAGGCGGGGCTCCGGCGATTGACGCCGACGAACGGCGGCTCCCCGCAGGGTTCCCAGGGCAGGTATGGATCCGCTGGTCCAGGGCGGTCCTCCCGGTGGTCGAACGGCTGGCGGGGACGAAGGGAGTCAAGGGCGGCGAGCTCCGCGGCGGACAGTGGCTTCGGGAGGATTGGTGCTTCGAGCTACGGTGGCTCCCGGTCCAGGCTGAGGTGTTGGGTGGCTCCGCAACATCGAGGGGAAGAGGATGGGAGCACTGGATGGACGGGGGGAGGGCTCTTCTTGTGACGAACGGGACCGGAGGGCGGTGGCGGCCGAACTGGCCGGAGACGAGGAAGAAGACCTACCCCAGTCGGTTGCAAGTTATGGGAGTGCTAGGTGGATGGCTTGAGGTTGCCTGGGGGTTTGGAGGAGCTCGGGGTCCCTATTTATAGGTGGTCGAGGTCGGTTCCGCGGCGGCCGGGGATAAGAACGCCGGCGAACCGCCGTTCTGTAGCCAGGGGGTGCGTGGCGTTGGCTGGTGGGGTCTGGCAGGGTGAGGGGATAAGCTTGAGCTATTCCAGGGGCGAGCTGGCGCGTGGCTGTGGCTCGGGCGGCGCCGTCCATGGCAGAGGCTATCGGAGCGGCGGTGGCGGCTTGCAGTGGTGGTGCTGTGGGGCGCCAGGAGGGGGCCAGGGCGGCTCTGCGGCGAGGGAGGGGTCGAACGTGTTGGCTACGAGTGGAAGGGGATCAGAACGGGCGCGGAGAGGCGGCAGCGGGACGCAGCGATTCGGGCGCATGCACGTGCAAAACTCGCGCTCTGTCCGCGCCCAGAGCACGCACGCCAAGCGTTCGGCTAAATGGCAAGGCATGCCAGGAAGCTTGGGAGAGGCTGGGGATTAACAGGTCTAGATTAGAGTTATCTAGGATCTTAGTGGACATGTTGGTTTGGCAAAGCAAGCAGGTTCAAAATGCAAACTAGAGTTCATGCCAATTCTGCTCCTGCACTTAAGGTGTTTGACAGAATGTTGTGGTCATCTAGGCATCTCTTGGGGTGGCCAAAAACTCCAGATCATATTCTCTTTAGGTACAAGTGATGATGGCAAGGTTGTTACACTACAAGAAATATGTCAACTTATGACCTTCTGTCAGTGACCCTGGAATAATTGGTCATAGATTTATGACCATTTGAGACCAATTGGTCAAAAACTGTTCGAGGGGCTCCAAACCCTAAACCATTGCGACCATTTTGGCCAGAAAGGTCATAATTTCCTTACATGAAATGGTCATAAAGCTAACAACGCTAGTCCGTTGCCTTATTTCTAGTTGTTAACGACCAATATAGATGGTCATAGCCTTGTAAATTATGGTGGGTTGCTATGACTAGGCGCCACCTCATCAGTTTTGCCTATGTGTCATGTCCATGTGGCAGTTTTGCCCTAGGTTGTGAAGCAACCTATATTTCTATCATTCCCAAAATTCCCAAAAAATCTCATAAATTCTTTGGGTCATATCTTCACAAATATATAAAAACTTCCTTGCCTTGTTCAAAAATAATTCAAAAATATTCATTTTCCTATTACATTCGGAGTAACAATTTGTGAAGGAAGTACCACTTTGGCATGTCCAAATAGTATCCATTTTCTCTGAGTGCTTTTCTATGCCAAATAACCATCCTCCACCAAATGCCAGCTCAATCCATTCATTATTTTGAGCCGAGCTTCAACATTCAGTATTTATGTCTAGTGTGGTGGTTTGCAAAGCAAGTACCACCTAGGCTCCTCCTTTGAGCTGAAAATTTGTGAAAACGGTCTTCTTAGTAACTGATCATCCTCACCAAAACTCACGCCCATTAGCCATGTACATTTCCGTACCGCTAATCAAACACTTGGCTGTTAATTCATGTTTGAGCATCGATTGGTCTCCTTGTGAGAATCTTATGTTGTAATTTTCTTCCTAGCACCAACCTTTGGGAGTGCCCAACCCACTAGACATGCCTAGGCCTCCCGAACACATGGCAATGCCACAGTCACGCAGGTGACCACTTGGCCGAACATCTTGAGTTCTGGCAGCTCTAGAGTTGGGGCCCTCGGCCACCGCCCAAACCTCGACGTATCGCCACCAAACCATGTATTTATGATTAAATAGGTCCTTATGTAACTAGAAATGATTTTTGGACAAATAAATAGCAAACTATGAGGCAGCTGCAGTTCAAATTTGACCCGCATCCAGCTGAATCGGCAGAAATTTGTCTTTTTCACGAGAGGTGCATCAAAAAAATTTACACCAAACCATTTTGTCAATTGTGCATTAGATATGGCCTAGTATTTTATAAAAATGATTTGGTCCAATTTTGCAACAATTATTTGGCAGTTCCTTCACAAAAAGACCTCCTTTTGGGCACTCGAAAAATGGAAAATGGTTTTTTCGTCCAACGAAAATGAAAACTTCCTTAGGCAACATTGTTTGCTATTCCAATATGCACCCTTGTGCACAATATGAGATCATTTGAACAAACTATGCCATGAATGTGGCCATAAGATTGATCATTTGGCTTGAAAGCCATGAAACTTCACACCTGATACCTCCTTTTTGAGAACACTTTTTTTAAATAATTACCGTATTACAAGTTTATTATTTTTCCTGGAAACTTGGTCACATATAATGACACAATGCGAAGGTTTTCCAATTTTTTGATTTTTTTTAATTTTTTATGCCCGTTTCAAAATGCGGTCAAAACGGTGGGCTTGACCGTTCCTAGCTAGTGGTTGAATCTTGGAATTTTTTTGGTGTTTCTATGATTAAATAGGTCCTTATGTAACTAGAAATGATTTTTGGGAAAAAAATAAATAGCAAACTATGAGGCAGCTGCAGTTCAAATTTGACACGCTTCCATCTGAATCGGCGACAATTTGTCTTTTTCACGAGAGGTGGATCAAAACTTTTTACACCCAACCATTTGGTCAACTGTGCATTAAATATGTCCTAGTATTTTAGAAAAATGATTTGGTCCAATTTTGCAACAATTATTTGGTAGTTCCTTCACAAAAAAACCTCCTTTCGGGCACTCGAAAAATGAAAAATCGTTTTTTCGTCCAAAGAAAATGAAAACTTCCTTAGGCAACATTGTTTGCCATTCTAATATGCACCCTTGTGCACAATATGAGATCATTTGAACAAACTATGCCATGAATGTGGCCTTAAGATTGATCATTTGGCTTGAAAGACATTGATCTCCACACTTGATAGCTCGTTTCTGAGAACAATTTTTAAAAATAATTGCCGTATTACAAGTTTGTTATTTTTCCTGGAAACTTGTCCACATATAATGACACAATGCGAAGGTTTTCCAATTTTTTGATTTTTGAGAATTTTTTATGCCCGTTTCAAAATGCGGTCAAAACAGCGGGAATGACCGTTCCTAGCTAGTGGTTGAATCTTGGAATTTTTTTGGTGTTTCTCTGATTAAATAGGTACTTATGTAACAAGAAATGATTTTTGGAAAAAATAAAGAGCAAACTAGAAGGCAACTACAGTTCAAATTTGACCCGCTTCCAGCTGAATCGGCTAGAATTTGTCTTTTTCACGAGAGGTGGATCAAAATGTTTTACACCCAACCATTTGGTCAACTGTGCATTAAATATGTCCTAGTATTTTATAAAAATGATTTGGTCCAATTTTGCAACAATTATTTTGGAGGTCCTTCACGAAAAACCTCCTTTTGGGCACTCGAAAAATGGAAAAGTGATTTAAAAGAACTCATTTCTCATAACTCTTTAAAAAAATATTTGTCTTATTTCAATTAATGATTATTCCTGGAAACCATAGTCAAATTTGCTGACACAATGAGAAGTTTTTTTCTTCAAATTTTCAGGTCATAATAAAATAGCTAACATAATTTAGCACCTTACGTTTAGTCAATTGCGACCAATTTAAATGGTCAAAATATCATACATGTATCTTTGCGTTACGATTGGTCGGGGCCTCTCACGCGGATCGTGGATTAATCACCGTCGGATCCTCCTGGATCCAACGGCCCGCACCTCACCCTTTCACGGTCTCACCCACCCACCGCGAGCTACCCAAAAAAAAAACCACCACTCCTCTCTCTGCCCGCGCAGCGAACCCTAGCGCCCCGCACACCACTCCTTCTTCTGGATCTCGACGCGCCGCCGCCCCCAACCCCACTCCCTCCCTCTGGATCTCGACGCGCCGCCGCCCCCACCCTACTGCTCCCTGTGGATCTTGATGCTCCGCCGCCCCCAACCCCACTCCCTCCCTCTGGATCTCCCGGCCTACCTGATGGATTCATGTACCTAGGGTAGGGTCATAGGCCTGACCTAAACGTCCTACCCAAGGGTACTCTTAGAAGAGATCATCTTCCAGTCGACCAACTAGGAACTCACTCGACTGACTAGAAGGACTCGACCATGGAAGACTCACTCGACCATGAAGATACACTCGACCACCAGAAGGTCAGAAGACACTCTGCAACGCAACGGCTTGTAATTGAATAGACTTAATGATAGTTAAGGATCTTTATGAGGGGCGTTATCAGCAACGCCCCAAACTTAATGTACTTTAACCTCTCCATTATGTGGGCTGGCTGGGGTCCTGGCACACTCTATATAAGCCACCCCCTCCACAGGCAGAGGGGTTCACACTCTTGTAATACCTACACTGATAATCCACTCGACCGCCTCAGGGCTCCGAGACGTAGGGCTTTTACTTCCTCCGAGAAGGGCCTGAACTCGTACATCACTTGTGTTCACAACCTCTCCATAGCTAGGACCTTGCCTCTCCATACCTACCCCCCACTCTACTGTCAGACTTAGAACCACGACAGTTGGCGCCCACCGTGGGGCAGGTGTTTTAGCGATTTGTGGAGGAATCGCAGTACTTCCGAGTACCTTCATCATGATGACTGCTGGAGTTTTGGTTGAAGGGCGCGAGATCCGTCTCAGTGCTCTCACCTTTGTCGCCGACGACTCCGCATGGCTCCAGGAGGCTCCGCTCGACGTCGAGGCGCTCCCCATCCGCGGGGCGACACACTTTCGCGCATGTGTCCGCGGCGTTCTGCTGCGGCAACCATCGGTCGACCCCTTTATCGGTCGCCCGCCCGGTCTCCGGCGATGCAAGCGCTACGGTGGTCGAGACTCAGCGGTGGGTGAAGCGCGGTGGCTCGCCAGACAGCCATCGCCAGGTCGCGGCAATTGAGCCCGAGCGAGTCCCTCTGGCTGTTCGATCGTCGGTGGCTCCGTGAAGCGCATCGAATCGATAGCGATGATCCAGGGCGGAGATCCTCATGGTCGGCGGCCCTCGCGATCCTCTAACCGCCCATGGCGGCGGAGCAGGCTGGAGGAGGTGACCCGTACAAAACACGAGGAGTACCAGCCGAGACACTCGACTCTCTGCGAGAGAGAAGAGCTTCGCCGCGAGAACATGGATGCCACGCATACTCCCATCGCCGGAGAAACCCGAGGCTCGCGCCTTGGAGGAAGCACGTTTGTAACGTGGCTGAGCAGCGCTTCGCTTGGAGAATCTTCAGCGAGCACTCGACGGCAGCGCTGCAACGAGTCCCGAAGCGGTCGGCGTCGACTCTTCCCACCGACTCGGTATACCGCCGCCCGATTCAGAATTTAGCAGCTGCAACACGTATAGCGAGTCCATCCAGCCGTCGGTCGGAAGCTGGGAGAGGCTTGCAGCGAATCGAGATTTACTCCGAGCAGCGGGAGACCGAAACTCAGCCGTGTCGCGATCGCGCAGCAGGATTCACGATCGATCCGTCGCTGCGAATCTTGTCGATCGACTCCAGCCCGGATCGCCTCCATGGCGAGAAGAAGCGCGACAACCGGCGAGTAATACGGAGACCGATTCGATTTGGGATGATAGGCGTTGAGTACCCGTTTCCCCTCGAGGAAGGGTCTTACGCTCCTTAGCGGCAAGAAGGCGAGCGTCGATTCGATGATAGGCGAAGAGTTCGGTCGACCCGAGGAACCAGAGCTTTGATCGCGATCCATTATCGTGCAAGGCTTGGTCGACGAACGAGCCCATCGAGGTGGACCGAGAGATGCACCCACCAGCAGATCCGGTGCATGTTTACGGTCGGAGTGTTTTAGCGAGGCTATCGAGCATGATAATCCCCCAATTTCAGATTGGCAACATGAGTCAGCAAGTTCCTTTGGGAATCCAAGCCTGAAACTTGGCTTGAAGATTACCAGTGGCTGTTCAGATTGGTGGTGGGAATGATGAGGTGGCCATGAAGCATTTGCCCCTCATGATGGAAGGTTCTGCGAGCATGGCTGAATCGATTACTTCCTAGCAATATATATACTTGGGAAGATTTGTCCGAGTGTTCCTCGGGACTTTGAAGGGACTTGCAAGCGACCGGCTGGTTTGTGAGCTGCAAGTTTGTGTCGCGAAGACCAATGAAACTCTCCGAGAGTACATTCAGAGGTGGATTACTTTGCACCATCTTGTGGAAAATGTGTCCGACCATCGAGCGGTTTCGCCTTCAAAGATGGCGTCAAAAAGCAGAGAATTGAGTTTGAAGTTCGGTCGAACGGCGACATGACCACGAGTCGAATGATGGAGATTGCCACCAAATGCATGTGGCGAGGAAGAGACCGACTCCAGGCGGCAAGTACAAGCCAAGTCGGTCGGAAAGGGAAATTCGAGTCGGAAGCGAAGCGGAAAGCCGAGCCAGCAGCTCTGGAGAGGCCACGGCGTGACTCGGGGAAGTTCAAGGGAAGCGAAAGGATCACGGAATCCTAAGAAAGTAAAAGATAAAGAAGGCAATGGCGTGATGGATATGCCATGCCATATTCACACGAAGAAAGATGAAGAGGGCAACATCATTTACCCAAAGCACACCACTTTCGCCGATGTCGACTCTTGATCCAGCGGTTTCAGGAAAACAGTCTAAGGACAAGGAGAAGGAGCGAGACAAGGCGGAGACAAAGAGGGCGGTGAGGAAGAATATCCGCATGTCAACTCCACTCGATGATCTTCATGGATGTGGAAAGCAAAAGTCGTTGAAAGTCATTAATCGTGAGGTGAACATGGTTGCCCCGGTAAAGCCAAGTTATGTGAAGTGGTCCCAAACACCCATCACATTCGACCAATCTGATCACCGACTCACATTGCCACCTGGGCGGCAAGCGTTGGTGGTCGATCCAATTGTCGAAGGCACTCGGCAGACGAAAGTGCTGATGGATGGTGGTAGTGGGCTGAATTTGTTATATCGGATACATTGAAAGGGATGGGCATTCCGATGTCGGTGAGCACCAGACAATATGAGTTTCCGCGGGTCATACCGGGAAGAAGGCCAACTCACTCGGCCAAATAGCCACGGGCGTGGTTTTGGTGATTCAAGCACTTTCGCAAGGAAAAGTTGACCTTTGAGGTTGTGGATTTTCAGAGTGCCTATCATGCCATTTTGGGGAGGCCGCATACGCATACGATTCATGGCTCGACCATGTTACGTGTACCTCAAACTGAAAATGCCAGGTCCCAAAGGTGATCACCATCACCGCGATCGGAAGAAAGCGAAGAGTGCTTTCAAAAGGGCTCGAAGATTGCCGACTCCCAAGTGACAATGGTCGGTCGAGAATACAAGCAAAACGCAGATCCGAGTGATTTGTTGCGATCCAAGAAGCCGGCCACAGAATCTGCATTCCAGTCATTTGGTGAGACAAAGCCAGTTCATATTCACCCGACTGACCCCAATGCAGCCCCGACCCACATCTCCACGACACTCGACCCGAAATGGGAAGAAGCGCTCATCCAGTTCCTCCGTGAGAACTGGGACATTTTCGCATGGAAGCCAACTGACATGCCAGGTGTTCCCAGGGGACTGGCTGAGCATCATCTCCGAGTCGACAAGTCAGCAAAACCAGTCAAAGAGCATCTTCGGCGGTCCGCCGTCCAGAAGAGAAAAGCTATTGGTGAAGAAGTGGCTCGACTGTTGGCGGCAGGATTCATCCGAGAGATATACCACTCCGAGTGGCTTGCTAATGTCGTCATGGTTCCCAAGAAGGACAACTCGCTCCGCATGTGCATTGATTTTAAGCATATCAATCGGGCCTGCCCGAAGGATCATTTTCCTCTCCCCCGCATAGATCAAATTGTTGACTCGACCGCGGGATGTGAGAGATTGTCTTTTCTAGATGCATATTCCGGGTATCATCAGATCCGTCTGTATGGGCCTGATGAAATAAAACAGCTTTCATCACTCCATTCGGTGCTTCGCTATATTACCATGCCATTCGGCCTCAAGAATGCGGAGCCACATTTACGCGAATGATTGAAGTGTCTTCTCCTCAAATCGGTCGGAATGTGGGCGTATATGGATGATATAAATCGTTAAGTCGCGAAAAGGTTCCGACCTGCTTGCGACCTCGCGAAACATTTGCCAACCTCGGAAGATGCGATATCAAGCTCAATCCGTCAAAGTGCACATTCGGAGTTCCTCGTGGAAAATTACTCGGTTTTCGTTTCGAGCGAGGATCGATGCTAATCTGAGAAGATCGGCACTATCCTCCGAATGAAACATACTGCAAGTGCACGACGTCGAAGCTTCTTGGATGCTTGGCGCTTTAAGTCGATTCATCTCACGACTCGGTGAAAAGGCATTGCCTCTTTACCGGTGATGAAGAAGGCTGAAAATTGAGTGGACTCGAGAAGCTGATGCGGTGTTTGCCGAGCTAAAAGCTCGCTCTCCACCCAGCCGGTGCTTGCTGCTCCAATCAGCAAAGAGCCTCTGTTGCTTTATATTGCAGCCACCGGACAAGTTGTCGATCTTGTGCTTACTACGATCGGCGGGAAGAGGAAGGAAAGGCCTTCAAAGTTCAGCGCCGGTGTATTATTTGTCCGAAGTCTTGACTCCATCAAGCGAGAGATATCCTCATTATCGAAGCTTGTGTATGGTATATACATGACCACGAAGAAGGTTGCTCATTATTTTTCTGATCATTCCATCACGATCGTCGTGACGCTCCTTTATCGAAGATCTTGCACAACAGAGGGCGCACGGTCGAGTGGCGAAATGGGCGATTGAACTTCTTCCCTTGATATCAAATTCGAGGCAAAAAAGCCATTAAGTCCCGGCTATAGCGGATTTCCTTGCCGAGTGGATTGAACAACAACAATGCCGGTGAAGTTCACTCGGAGCATTGGACCATGTTCTTTGACGGCTCCAAGATCTTTGAATGGTTACAGTCTTTGGGGTTGTTCTGGTTTCCCCGAGGAGATAAGCTTAGGTATGTGCTCGATTCACTTTGATTCCTCCAACAATGAGGCAGATCTGAGGCCCTCTTATATGGATTGCGCATGGCCATCTCACTCGGCGTCCGTCGCTTTGATGGTCTATGGCGACTCAGATTTAGTGGTCGATCGGTGATGAAGGAGTGGGGCGTGAGAAGCCCAGCTATGAATGGATCTTGCAATGCAGTGAGGAAGCTGGAAAAAGAAGTTCGAGGGGTTGGAACTCCATCACATCCCCGACTGAAAAATCAAGCAGCGAGATGATCTGGCGAAGATAGGCTCCAAAGAGAAGCCATTCAGTGGTGTGTTTTGGAGCATATCGCACTCCGTCGATTAAAGAAGATCCCTTCACGAGGCTCCACAGCCCAAGAGTGCCACAGACCGGTGAGGTTGAGGTCCCAGCGGTGGTAGACTTGGTCATGGAAGTTTTAGTGGTCACTCCTGATTGGACAATTCCATACATCGCATATATTCTCGAGAAAGGAACTCCCGGAGGATGAGGAAGAGGCTCGGCGGATCGTCCGTCGATCCAAAGCCTTTACCGTTATCAAAGGGCAGTTGTATAGAAAGCCCGGCGGAGTCGGACAAAAATGCATAACGCCGAAAGAAGGTCGAGTCATACTCAATGACATCCACTCGGGGACTGTGGTCACCATCGTCCTCTCGGACCATTGTAGCCAAAGCATACCGAGCAGGATTTTATTGGCCAAGGGCAAATGAGATGGCGAAAGAAATAGTGGACAAGTCGAAGGATGTCGGTTCTACTCAATATGTCACACAAGCCTGCGTCGATACGAAGACCATTCCACTCATCGGCCTTTCGCGAGAATGGGGGTTGGACATGGTCGATCCCTTGCGAACAGGTCGGGCGGTTTCACGCATGTCTTGGTAGCGATCGACAAGTTCACCAAGTGGATTGAAGCTAAACCAATCAAGAGTCTTGGCGCTGGTACTCTGTTTCCTTCATCGGTGCCGACGTTCGATATGGGGTCCCTTTGCAGCATTATCACGGATAATGGGTCGAATTTTGACTCGGAAGAATTCAAGGATTTCTGCAACGCCCAAGGCACACGAAGTCGACTACGCTTGATCGCCCATCCACGGTCGAATGGACAGGCGAGCGAGCCAACGGATTAATCCTCAAAGTGCGAAGCCCGGTGATGCGAGATCTCAAGCATGCGGCTGGAGCTTGGGTTGTGAACTCCTTGATGCTTTGGGGTTTGCGGACCACACCTAATCGGTCGACCGGAAGAACTCCCTTCTTCTTTGTCTATGGAGCAGAAGCAGTCCTACCGAGTGATCTCCTTCACAATGCTCCCCGAATTGAACTTTACAATGAAGCAGAAGCTGAGCAAGCGCGTCAAGATGCAGTCGACCTCCTAGAAGAGGAAAGGGAGATGGCTCTAATCCGCTCGACCATCTACCAGCAAGACTTGCGTCGCCTTTACGCCAGAAATGTGAGAGGTCGAGCCTTCCAGGAAGGGGATCTGGTCCTTCAAGTGGATCAGCAGAAACAACATAAGCTCGCTCCCTCCTGGGAAGGGCCCTTCATCGTCACAAAGGTTCTCCACAACAGGGCATATCGTCTCTACAACGTCGAACACAATATCGAAGAGCCCCGAGCTTGGAATGCGGATCTGCTCCGCCCGTTTTACACTTAAAGTTTTTTCACTCGGATGAGTTGTAATAAAATACTTCTGTAGTTCATGGGCTTCGGAATAATAGTGTCATAATTCCTTCATAGTTTTGTCACTTTTTATTTTGTCGATAAAATTTTCCCCAGTGGGTGGCTTAGTCGCGAATCCGTTTCGCCTAAGTTTGTACAAATCCTACCGAGTGGTAAGCGGACTTCCACTGGGAGGCTTAACCAGCGAATCCGTTTCGCCTAAGTAACCAAAAATCCTACCGAGTGGTAAGCGGACTTCCACTCGGAGGCTTAGCTGCAGTCGATACTAGCCTAAGTTTCAAAAATCCCACAGTGGTAAGCCAGACTTCCACTCGGAGGCTTAGCTGCAGTCCATGCTACGCCTAAGATATAAGAAATCCTACCGAGTGGCAAGCAGGACTTCCACTCGGGGCTTAGCTGCAGCCAGTGCTCGCCTAAGTTATTAAAAATCCTACCGAGTGGTAAGCGACTTCCACTCGGAGGCTTAGCTGCAGTCAAGTACTCGCCTAAGTACAATGTGCAGCTGCAAGGAGGCGGCGCAGGTCGACTGCGACCCTCTCCTCCGAGCTACACCATAAGTAACATGTGTGCCCGCAAGGAGGACGAGGTGCAGGTCGACTGCGACCCTCTCCTCCGAGCTACACCATAAGTATGATGTGCGTTCGCAAGGAAGACGAGGTGCAGGTCGACTGCGACCCTCTCCTCCGAGCTTCGCCACAAATACAACGGAAATCCTACCGAGTGAAGAGCAAACCTCTCACTCGGGGGCTTAGCTGCAGCCCAGTGCTCGCCTAAGGTATAAGAAATCCTACCGAGTGAAGAGCAAACCTCTCACTCGGGGGCTTAGCTGCAGCCCAGCTACGCCTAAGATATAAGAAATCCCACCGAGTGAAGAGCAAACCTCTCACTCGGGGCTTAGCTGCAGCCCAGCTACGCCTAAGATATAAGAAATCCTACCGAGTGAAGAGCAAACCTCTCACTCGGGGGCTTAGCTGCAGCCAGCGCTGCGCCTAAGATATAAGAAATCCTACCGAGTGAAGAGCAAACCTCTCACTCGGGGCTTAGCTGCAGCTCAGCTACGCCTAAGATATAAGAAATCCTACAGTGAAGAGCAAACCTCTCACTCGGGGGCTTAGCTGCAGCCCAGTGCTCGCCTAAGGAATAAGTCGACTGCGGTAGGCACCTTGCTGTAGACCTGCAAGAGGCAGTTCGAGCCAAAAGCAATCATATCCAAACATTCAATCCAAGTTTAGGTCGATACCAAAAGGAACCGAGAGTGCTCAGGCGCTAAGCCTGTTAAGGTTTTATCGGTTACAATTCCACTCGGCATACCGAGGCAAATTTCAAGACTCAAAGAAAGTTTTTTACCCCTCCTGTGGAGGGCTGGAAGGAGCGACGAACTCGTCGAGGTCAATCCCATCTGCGATCTGTGTAGCAGCAGCGATGAAAGTCTCCATGAAGGACCTGAAGTCGTGTTTCTTGGTGTTGGCCACTCGGAGAGCCGCCAGCTTATCTTCTCGTGCATCCTTGCAATGGACTCGCGCCAGACACAGGGCGACATCTGCGCCACACCGAGCCGAAGACTTCTTCCACTCCTGCACTCGGTCAGGGATGGCGTTCAGTCGAGCCATCAACGACTCGAGGTCATTTTGGAGTGTCGCCCAGGCGAGCGTCGAGTCGATGCGGGACGTAGCAACCTTCAGCCTTGCGAGGTAATCCACAACAGCGGCAACACGGGACTCGGTCGGAAGGCGTTCATAGCAACCTCATCATTCACGGAGAATTGACAGGTCAAGGTTCGTCTCAAGCTGGCTGGTTTCTTCTTCAAAGTTGCGTGAACTCGCAAAGACAAAACCCGAATCAAGAAAATAGTCGAATGGGAACATAACAGCTGGAAGAATTGGTCAAGTGAAAAGACTACCTTGAGCATAAGGAACAATTTTTAGCAAGACCACCGGGAAGACTTCGGGTCATTCTTCTTCCGGTCAACTGGTTGATCTTCTCGGTCAGTGGTCTTGTCGACTTTCGGTCGATCAACATCCTTGGTGGCAATGGCGAGCAGCCTTGATTGGTGTTGTCTGTTCGAGCTTGGTGGTGAGGCTAGCTTTTAAATCGGCAAGTTTGATCTTCTCGAGACAGCTCAAGCTCCTTCTTCCTCTGGGCCTCCTTCACCTTGCACAGAAATTACAGCAAAGTCAGGTTTGAAGCAAATGAGGAGGGAAAAGAGTCGTCGAAGTCTCACCAAACATACCTTTGGTCTCCTCCTTTGCCTTCGTCAAATTCTCCTGTGCTAGCTTCAAGTCCAACTCGAGCTGAATATGCTTCGCTCCAGTTCAGTATAGCGCGCCGCAAGATCACGAGATTTCTCGAAGAATCAATCGACAAAATGTCAAAAATGATTCACTTCGAGTGAATAGAGAAAAATGATCGTTTCTAAGACTACGATCGAATGCAAGCATTCGACCGTAGTCTCGGGGACTACACCCAGTGGGTGCACTCAGCGTGCCCCCACTGGTCTTATTCAAGACAGAGTCGACCAGTCGACCAAAAAAAAAGAAGAAGAGTCGACCAGTCGACCAAAGTTGCTTCAGATCGTAATCGATCGCGGCGATCGACCATAGTCTCGGGGACTACACCCAGTGGGTGCACTCAGCGTGCCCCCACTGGTTTCAGAAACCCATTCGTTTCAATCGAGTGATGATCAATATTTACTTCTAAAGCCTAAGACCATTGCCGGCGATCGACCATAGCCTTGGGGACTACACCCGGCGGGTGCACTCAGCGTGCCCCCGCTAACACGGAGTTTTTTATCAACACACCCAGTGGGTGACTGCTATGGATTCCAGAAAGAAAAGTTTTGATAGCATATCCTAACAGAACAGGCGGTGGTCGACTGACCTGAACGTTGCTTTGAAGGGCAGAGCTGGCGTCGTAAGCTGCTTGGCTCGCATCCCGGACGATCTTCACCTGCTCCATCATGATCTCTGCTTGGCGTATTGCCTCCTTAGCAGCACTAGCTTGGTCCTCCGGGACGTGGTGCGTGGCGAAGAGCGAAGGCTGCCCAGCACTCGACGAAGTGGGTCGAGCACTCGTCAACGGCACCGCTGAAAAGGACACGGTATGTCGAGTGCTGGCCTCCCCTCCCGTCGCAACAGTCTCGGGCGCCGTCACATCTTGGGTTGCTTTGCCAGTAGACGCCTTCCTGCTTCTCCTGTGCCTCAATGGTTCCTCATCCTCATCATCGTCATCGGGAAGGGTGATAATGTCATTGGTTGGAGCTTCAGAAAAGAGTCAAAGTTAGAAACTATGAGACAGTCGACTAAGAACAGAGTTAAGGATACAGTACCAGGATTTGAGGTCGCCGCATCCTCCATCTCATGGTCTTCGGCCTTGCCTGAAGTTTCGGAAGTCGCAGCACTGAAGTTCCAAAGAATCAGTCAACCGATTCAAGTATCAACCAGAGACAAAACTTGTATAGAACAGGAAGACTTAAGTGATATGTTTACCCTGAGATGGTGGGGATGAACACCTTCATTTTTGGCAGAGGCTTGGTTGGCTTCGACGGAGCTACCTTCGACTGCTTCGGCGCCTTCTCAGTCGGCACCGGAGAAGCGGTCCGAGGGCGTTTGGTCGACTGCGAGGTAGTCGCAACCCCCTTTCCGCGTTCAGTCGCAGGATCATGCACGAGTTTCGACCGCCTTTCCGAGCGCGGTGGAGCAACCTCCTCTTCCTCCTCATCCGCATCGTCATCATCATCATCGTCGTCATCGTCATCATCACCTTCAGCAGCGTCTGAGTCCCACTCTTCCTGGCTCTCACCTCCGCTGGCTTCTCCCTCCTCAGTCGGAGCCTGAGCTCCATTGGGCATCGAGTACAGCTCGGTGAGGGCCTGGAAAATATCAAGACAGAGTTCAATCGACCAAATTGCAAGAAATACAGAAACACATTCAATAGACATACAATGGAAAGCAGAGCAAGTATACCTTATCTGGTACGTCATTGTGGTCAAGTGGAGAAATCCTCCGGGATCCGCGAGGGTTGTCCTTGTTCGCAGTGATCGCGGCCATCCATCTTTCCACTACGGCGTCGTCGACTACCTCCGGGTGGACACGAGTCTCGTCTTGGTTCCATGATACAGCCACATGCAAAGGCTCCGGGCTGAAAGAGGCTGGATTCGCCTCCGAAGAAAAACCTCCAAGAGATCCATGCCAGTCACACCGTCCCGAACCAGCTATACTACGCGATCCATCAGCATCCTCACATCAGCTCTCTCCTCTGGAATCACCTTCAGGGAAGAGGGTCTATTCACTCGACTCATGGTGAATGGGGGAAGACCACCCGACTGCCCCGGCGTCGACTCGTTCTGGCAGTAGAACCAGGTCGATTGCCAGCCCCTGACCGACTCGGGAAAAGACATAGCTGGGAAGGTGCTCTTGTTCCTCACTTGGATTCCTAGACCCCCGCACATCTGAACTACTTGGGTCTTCTCATCCCCGGGACTTGCTTTCTTCACGATCGAGGCGACATGTGAAGATATGCTTGAACAAACCCAGTCGATCGACAGCCGAAGTTTTCGCACATAGACACAAATGCAGCAAGATACGATGGAGTTTGGAGTAAAATGGTGGAGCTGGGCTCCAAAGAAATTCAGAAAACCACGAAAAGAAAACACTTTCGGCGGCGAAAATCCTCGGTCGACATGGGTGGCGGGGCACACACACCCTCCTCCGGTGAGGCTGCCACTCTTGGCGAGGAAGCCTCGCGGCGCCGTGGGGGATCAGCCCGTCGTTGGCCATATCGAGGAGATCCTTCTCCCTGATGGTTGACTGGATCCAATCTCCCTGGACCCAGCCCATCGGCAAGCGGGATCTCGATGAAGAACCGCTGCGGCTGGTGGATCTCCCCTTCGCCTTCTCGGCCGCCGACGCCTTCTCCGCCGCCGACGCCTTCTTCGCGCGCTCCAGCACCGCCGTCTTCTCTTTGCCCATGGCCGTCGGAGTCTTGAGAGAGGAAGTAGCAGGCGGCAGCGATTGCGGTGGCGGAGACGAAGAGAGCGGAGGAGGAAGAACGAAGTCTTGTCGAAAACCCTCATGAGTCACATTTATAACATCCCTTCCGAGTGGATGACGGTGGACCCTAACAATCAATCATATCCGAAACAGTTGCCTTTGCACGATACGTGGCGGTAAAAGCGGTCGCGGAGATCGAGGCGTCCATGTCATGTCCCATCCGAGCACATGATCTGTTTCGCTTCACGCGCTTCCCCAAATTTCGTATCCCGCGAGATCCGCGAGAGACAGATCGATCTGTCAAGTGCGAGATTTCCTGCGATCCGTCGCTCGGGAATAGCGAAGTATAAAAGGTCACTCGACAAAAGAACAAGAATGGATCGAGTCGACTGAAGAAAAGTTGCTCGTTATCAACAAAGAAGATCTTGATCCAAGACAACACATAGCCAGTATGCAAAAGACAATCGGAAACAACGTCAACTCCTCCCTCACTCAAGCCTCAATCCATTCGGGGGCTAATGATGGATTCATGTACCTAGGGTAGGGTCATAGGCCTGACCTAAACGTCCTACCCAAGGGTACTCTTAGAAGAGATCATCTTCCAGTCGACCAACTAGGAACTCACTCGACTGACTAGAAGGACTCGACCATGGAAGACTCACTCGACCATGAAGATACACTCGACCACCAGAAGGTCAGAAGACACTCTGCAATGCAACGGCTTGTAATTGAATAGACTTAATGATAGTTAAGGCTCTTTATGAGTGGCGTTATTAGTAACACCCCAAGCTTAATGTACTTTAACCTCTCCATTATGTGGGCTGGCTGGGGTCCTGGCGCACTCTATATAAGCCACCCCCCTCCACAGGCAGAGGGGTTCGCACTCTTGTAATACCTACACTGATAATCCACTCGACCGCCTCAGGGCTCCGAGACGTAGGGCTTTTACTTCCTCCGAGAAGGGCCTGAACTCGTACATCACTTGTGTTCACAACCTCTCCATAGCTAGGACCTTGCCTCTCCATACCTACCCCCACTCTACTGTCAGACTTAGAACCACGACACTACCCTCTTCCCCCGAAGCAGCAGCGTTGCTCCTCTCCGCCCGGATCGCGATGGCCGCCGTCACCGTCGCCGCCGACTCCAAGATCGACAACCTCCGCGACGCCGTCACCAAGCTCGGCGAGATCAGGTGCCCCACCTAACCCATCCCTCTTCCCTCCCCCGGATCTAGCGGCCAGTAGGCGCCCACTCCGCTCCCGCTCACCTGTTTTTTCTGCTCTGTTTTGTCGGTGACGACGCAGCGAGAACGAGAAGGCCGGGTTCATCAGCCTCGTCTCGCGCTACCTCGTAATAATGTGAATCTCCTCCGATTCCTCCTTGCGTATGCTTTCGCTCGCTTCGCTGCGTGGGTGGGTGGTTTCGGCGGCGGTCTTGTGCTCTCGTATCATTTTGCAGCGGCGAGGCGGAAGCGGTCGAGTGGAGCAAGATCCAGACCCCCACCGATGAGGTGGTGGTGCCCTACGAGACCCTCGCGCCCCCTCCCGAAGGTACCATCTCATCTCAGATGCTTTTTCCTGTGGTCGATTCGGATTCGATTCGAATGTTCAGTCACTGTTTGTGTCTGTCTGTGGGTGTGGACTCTGAACGCTGGATCATGTGTGTGTGCTGCAGATCTCAACGCCATGAAGGCGCTGCTCGACAAGCTCGTGGTGCTCAAGCTCAACGGAGGCCTCAGCACCACCATGGGCTGCACCGGCCCCAAGTGCGCACCCCACCCCACCCATCCTCTTCACTGCTCCAGAACAATTGATTCACCTTGCATATGTGTGGAACGTGCTACTTTCAGTTAGATTCGTCCCGACACTGTAGTCTCGCAGCTTGCATATGTGTGGATGGAGCTTGCATATTCTGGTTTCTTCGTGCGATCCTGCTGCTTATGATGGTCTCTGCTGGTTATTAGAGGTTTTTCTACTAGTACTTGTAAGGCAATATAATTGGTTGTTTTGTGCTTTGGCCATTAATTAAACATGATCAGGTATGTATACTTCTTTGAGATAGACATTTCATGCATGTTTATGAGGTACGAATTCTACAGATGTCACAAAATATTGGTGGCAAAGTGTCTTCTTATCTTTATATTTTCTTAGCTAAAATCTTAGAGTAACAATAACTATACTTGACTAGTAAACATTAGCATCTTAAATGATCATCTTAAATGATTAGCTAAAATGATGTAGGAGTAGTAGAAACTTCATGGTTGATCCTGATTGCTGAACATGGGAGATGCATCTTCTTTTGCATATCAATTACATAGTAGTACTATGTAATGCTTGCCGATGTGGTACATTCAATACTGGCAGCACTGGCCATTAATTAAACTTGCCATTATTAAGTAGACAGAGATCGATGCATGGTACTTACAAAGGTAGTCTGATTAAAAAATCGGTCGTGCTCACGATCAGTATATATGCACTTGCTCGGTTCATTGTTAGCAGTTCTGCTACATAAACTGACTGACATTACACAATAAAATGTACCAGATTTGCAGCCCACTAGCACAAATTAATTATGATGGTAACTTGGTGAAGGAACAAGTATAGGCATATGATTAAGTACACTGAATCGAATGATTGTCATCATCATCTGATCTGAATGCTAATAAACTGCTTTCATTTCATCTCTGCAGCTTGTGTTCTCTTCATCAACCACTGTCTACGGGTGGCCCGAGGAAGTGCCTTGCACTGAGGAGTTCCCACTCTCCGCGACCAACCCTTACAGCCGAACAAAGGTACCACCCAAAGCCAGTAGTAGCGCTTGTTTTATGTCGCCTGTCAATGATATTTCTCTTGCGTGGCTGCTCACTAAGTACATTGAGAGAATCTAATCTGGTGCTTGTCGATGATTAGCATAACAAATTCATGATGTTTGGTTTCAAAGTCAATGTGCCAAGTCAACTCACTAGTGTTTTGCATCAATCTGTTGCTGATAGAGATAACTACTACAGCTCTGTATATATGTTATTATGTCTCCTTCAGTTATATTTGTGCTGTGTACTGCTCTCCATATTCTGGTGTCTTGAATCGATTGTCGATCTCCCGATTCCGCAGCAGTGTGTGCAATGGATTGATAACCCACTCCTAGAGATTTGAATCACTTGTGGCTGCCAACTTAACTCGGTTTCAACACTTTATATTTTCAGACGAGGACCAAGAAGAAGCTGAAACCTAGGGACCCATAAAGCACTGCACTGGCCAGCAAGAGAAAGGGATACCCAAGTGAAATGCACCAGCTGAATTTACCCTGCTGTCTCCTTATATTAGCTTCTTGATTGATACCATAGTATCTTATTGTTACCAGTAGTACCTTTTAAGTTCCTGCTGCTGCTGGGTTTAAACACCCTAAATGCGTACTCTAGCTAAATAGTACTATGGATTCTGTTGCATCATGGGTTACGTTGATGAGCCCTAAATACTCTTGATGGTGCTTAAGGGATGCTAGTTACAAATTCTGCTGTTATCATCACATGGGTTACTGCTCATTGGAATAGATGAATGGATGCTTGTTTACATGGCGGCAGCTTGGTTCGATAGTTTGATAGTTTTATAACAGCAGAGTAGCACAAATTTAATTGCATGCTTATGATCCTGTTAACACATGCTTGATGCTCATTTTACTCATGCACATGCTCATGATCTTCTTAGTTAAGGCGTAACTACTCCATTTGATTGCATGATCTCTATTTGATCTAATGGTAGCTTTATGTTCACTCTTTTACAACAAACCTTTTTAGCTCTTTCTCATGATCCTTGTGGGCATTTATTTTAGTCCATGGAGCTGTTGCTCTAGCAGATGTTGCTCTGCTTGACATCTCACAGTCCACTGGATCGGCTATGACATCTCATAGTCCATAGTTTATAATCAGGTTTACGTTTGACACTTCACGATCAACAGTTACATGATAATTCTATAATGCCGAAGCTATATTCCTATCTGCTCAACAGTTACATGATAATTCTATAATGCTGAAGCTATATTCCTGTCTGCTCAACAGTTACATGATAATTTCGTAATGCTACAGCTATGTTTGCTGCGTGTGTCTTAATTTTTTATTCTGTAATGATGATATGAAATGTCACGCAGGTCATTATTGGTGCTGTTGCTGTGGTTGTCGGAGGTCTTGCTGCTGCATCTGGCAGAGCTGTAGTCCGAGAAGTTCAAGGATGAGATCGTCCTTGATGGCAACGACATCAAGCTCGTCTCTCGCTCAGCCGCCCTCATCAACTAGGTGAATCAAGCAGGACCCAGAATCTGTCTTTGTTCATGTGCATATTGTGCTCCCTGAATAATTTGGTTGATGTGATGCAATTGACATGGTATCATGCTTGCTTATGCTCTTTGCGGAAACTAGTATGCTAGATGTGCTTAGAAATCATTGCAATGTCTTCAGATGTTGGATGTCGAGTGTTCTTTCTTTGCGGAAACTAGTATGCTAGATGCTAGTGTTCATATTGTGCTCAATACACTACTTGTTTTCCTGTATAGTTTTCTTACTTGTTTTCCTTTATGCGTTCACTCTTTTTCTGGAGCTCCAAGCCTAATTTTTTTCCTTTATGTTCACTCTTTTACAGGAACTCCACTCCTAATTTTTCTGAGTGTGAAGCCGTGAAGCCAAGTGCGAAGCAGTGAAGCCGTTCTTTTGGCTCTGTAGTAGACTGCAAAGTGTAATATTGTAACGGATTGTAAAAGGCTATGTAGTGTTATTTGATGAACTATGTTTGTTCTATCCTGTTTGAAATAGCAGTTATGTATGTTGAGAAGATATGGAAACTTCACCAGTGGGACCCACTTATGAATATAATCTGAGCAATTTTGAAATTTCTGACATGTGGGACTCATGTATGGCATTATGACTTGTGGGACCCTTGTGACTAGTGGGACCAGCTCCAAAATATAATTATTGAAAATAGAAAATCAATTGATTGTAAGAAGGCCAAGGCCCAAAAACAAAGAAGCTGAAATACTAGGCTTGGCCCAAGTAGCCCACAAGAATTGACAGAAAATAATAATATAAAACGTTGAATTGTTGGGCTCGGCCCATGTAGAAAATCGAATTGGACCGGGCTGAATCTTGTGCCACATCAGCTTGCCACGCTGGATGCCTACGTGGCCTGGGGGAGGTTGCTAGTGACCAAAACACCACAGTAGGAATATTTTGGTCGTAAACGTCTTTGACCATTCCAGAAGAAAGGTCGCTATAGTCAGTTTACGACGGCCAGCTTTTGACCTTCTGCTTTTGGTCACAAAAAGGTCATAAATGGAAATTTGTGACCTTTCAGTGACCAATAGTGGTGGTCATAAGTTGACATATTTCTTGTAGTGTTAGGGCAAAACCAGAAACTTGTTAGTGCAAGTTTTTGAGAAAACCAAATCTAGACAGAAACTAAAGGCTATCATTGCATGGACCAAAAATACTCCAATGGGTCCACTCTCCTGGACTTAGGGGTTTCTTAGGGTGGTTTATAAGCAGGAGAAATATCATGGGCACTAGTGCAAAACAAAATAGGGTTGCAGTAGAAAACACCCAACTGGACCAGAGAGCAAAAGAGGATGATTTGCTCAAATTTTTCAAAGAACACCAGTGGGTTTTTGCACAAGGTTGAATTATATACTCCTACTAACATCCCCTAATTTTGGTGGAAGTTTTAAAGGAATATTTAAATAGGTTGTAGTGCAAAAGGGCAAACTGGACCAGATTTGAAAACTTGGGGTAGAGCTCAAAATCTCCAAATGACTAAAAGATATTTTTGCATAAAAGTGATTTAAGAACATGACATGTCATCCCCAAATTTTGGTCGGATTTTTAAATAAATTTATCAAAGGGTTGTAGTGAAAAAGAAGCTCTAAGGCTTATGAGAAACCATTTTCAAGAGAAATAAGGCTCAGGGAAAATACTTGTATAAATAATTCTTCTGATTAAAGAAATGTTTCTAGAGAGGGTATACAAGTCCAACAATATTTGAAAAGTTTTTACTTGGGGTGGAAACTCCACAACTCAGAAGAAAAGAGTGGTTCTGAATCAAAGAAAATACAGAAAATAAAAATTTAATTTACCAAGGCAAAATTTTAATCAATAAATAATGATTAAATTTTTGGGGTGTTACAACACTACCCCCCTTAAGAAAAATCTCGTCCTCGAGATTTGCTAAGGGTTGTTTTGCTAATATTACTCCTATTAGCTGAAACCAAACAGTTTACTCATAGCACAAACTTAGGGTACAACGGATGAGCTGCAACACATAAATAAATGCTGGGACAATGAACATAGCAGTGATGTCTATACTGAAAACGGTAAATGTGCAGGGTCCTGAGAAAACGTCTCTGGTATTGGAGCACACTCCTCTTCTATCGGGGGAAGCAGGTTGACTAGTCGATGAACACGTCCCTCCTGGTCGGGCCTTAGTGGTTTGTCGATGGCGATTTGAGGATTTAAATCAGTGAGACTCTAGAGATAACCCATTACTCATTAGGTCAAACGCTCTTGAACGATGACATACTGGGCAAGGTTGGCCAGTACTGGGTCTCTCTCGATTCGTCCATCGGAAAAAAATGCTACTTCTCCGGTCTTTGCGACTCGAAGTAATAATACCCGTTCGCTAGCATAGGGTACCCTTGAATCGGCGCGAGCAAGCGGTTAAATCTGCTGGCAGCTTCTATGGCCATATCTTGGTCGGCATAGATTTCCCCACAAAGGAGACTTCTGTTGGGTCTTGGTTTGGGTTTGTGGGAGGGATGTGCACCACTGCCCAATATTTCGACGTGGTTGGGGTGATCCTTGCTTTGAGCAACTCATACTGGGGTGGATGGATAGCACTCATGGTACTACAGGTAAAGTCCCACAATATTTTAACAAAGCTACCTGGGGTTGCATCTGGAGTTCTCAGATAAATACTAGGGCTCGGCATGGCAAGGAAATGGCTGTGAGAGTTGTTCACAAGGTGAGGGATACTTGGCAAGGTCACGAGGTGGCCTTTTATATAGCATTGGGGCTGGGTTATCAATTACGGTGTGGGGTTACTAGTTTGTCAAATCTGCTCTATGGGGTCGGGGTCAATGCTACAGATACACATATCTCACAAAAGTGACGTGTTACTGTGGGTGTCGTCGGGGTTGTTTTTGGTAGCTATGCCCGGAATTAAAAAAATGCAACCGCACGCTAACATATTTATGCATGGCTTATTCAAAACAGAGGCACAAAAGGAGGCTGCGATTATTTATGGCGATACAAGGTCACACTATTATAGGGCGTGAACATACTAAGACTCGGTACTACTCGAGTGACTTAGTCTACCTCGTTTATATCTAAGCGGGCGTGGCTTGTGGACGTCGAGGCTTCTCCACAGGTTTCACCATCGGGGTTAGCTGGATGGAGTTGAGGGGCAGCAGGGTCGGGGTAGCGATGATGACCATCGCGGGGGTTGTTGGCCACAATCCCGTTGGAGTGTGTTCCCAAAAGGCGACAAAGCACTTCTGGGGACACCAAAGTATTTTGGTCGATTGCTGGGGCAGGCCACAAGGACTCGATCGGTTGTCCGAACAGCACGACTGGGTTGTCGGCGTCGGGCTCATCTTCTCCTCTCGCCGGCGCTCGGCGAACCAGTTCTCCACGAGCTGCGATCAGATCAAGGGTGATTTGATCGAACAGTTCCTCTAGTGCACTTACATAAAGCACCAGATGCAACAATGCAGGATCCGTCTCGTGATGTCCGTTGGCAACCTGGGGTGGCCTACCATACCCGTCACGGCTGGGGTAGTAGTAGAACGAGCGACAGTTAACTCTAGGCGACAAGTGGCGGGGTTGAACTATAGCCTCTCGAGCAACTAGTTGGATGGCTTGTGGCTCAAAGGAAGTTGTCCTTCCGGTGACCCTGTAGGGGCGTTCTGGCGATAGACCCCTACCATAGACGTGCATAGTGGCCTAGAATTGACGGCTCTCATCGCCCATGGGTCCTTGGTACACAACATATTCTGGGGGTTCTTCTAATGCAAAGGCACGGCGGGTGAGGTTTGCTAGCACGGTCACAAAACCTCCAATGTTGGTTGTTGTGGTCTCATTGTGCACAATAGGGCCAGGCATTATAGCTCGGTTTGGGGAAGAGGTTGTGCTGTGCTGGGTTGAGGCTAGCGTGCCCTTTTTATAGAAAAAGGGGATGGAGTTTTCCTTCGCACGCTTGCGAATGAGACAATTTAGGTGTCGGTAACTGGCGCTTGATCGACAGGCTAGGCTGATAGGTTGGGCACCGACTGCCAAAAGGTGTCGGCCTGTGTGGCTATCTTACACGAGAAGCTTGGCCGGGTTTAGGTTAAGGTCTGGTGGAATGGTTAGTCTAGGTTTATTGACCTAGCTAAGATAGGATTAGCCAATGGTCAGCCTACCTCTGATACAAAGGTTGTCAGGGCCGGATTTTCGGGATATCAATTTCCCAGAAAATGGCCCTTGTGCTCACCAGCCCCAGGATTACTGTTAGCTGATGAGGCACCAACTTGATACAGAAATTCCAAGCAAAATACAAAATGTGTAGTACAAGACCATTCTGGCCTATGAGTACAACAATTGGTTTCTAGTGGCTGATGGCGGAAGCGGTTTGTGGTTCATCTGCGTCAATGGGACTCCATTTCCCACAGGAATAGCTGACTAGGGTAACTCTTATCTTCGCGAGGCTGCTGTTACCATTGCGTGGGTTCCGGGGCTGTCATCGCAACGCTCCTCTCCATGCAAGAAATCTGGCCAACACAATAGCCAGGGACAAGCCAGTGAATACTTTTGCATGTACTCGCAAACATTATGAACACATGTATAATATAACAAATGATAATCATGCTCTGAAATAGTCTATGTTCACAATATCAGTCACGAAATAACAATTCATGATGCATGCAAGCAGGGTTATTTATATATAACATGAATATGCAATAAGGGAGTAGAAATAGAATGCACTGATCGGGTGTCTGAAGCGACGCCTCGAAAGGATAATAATATAAAGCATGCCTCAGTCGGGCGTCTGAGCGACGCCACATAAAGGGCTTATAAATAAAAGAAATAACAAGTGTGCCAGATTCGGGCGTCTGTGCGACGCCACAGAAAGGGCTTATAAATAAAAGAAATAATAAGCGTGCCACAGTCGGGCGTCTATGCGACGCCACATAAAGGGCTTATAAATAATTTAAATAACAAGCATGCCACAGTCGGGCGTCTGAGCGACACCACATAAAGGGCTTATAAGAGAATTATCATAGTGAATATCCAAGAGGTTGTACCGTCCCAGGGATACTCAATAATTCAAATAATTTAAATGGTTAGTCCATAATAATAGTAATCATAATCATCATGAGTCACAAGTCACGATCCATGTTCTGGTTTAGCAATTTTTCCTCCGAAGACCGACACTAAGATCGACACTTGACCCATCCCAGACTGTAGTCCTTACCCATGGACACGGCTATTCGAATAGATATAACCTCTGCAGAGGGTGTACTCTTTACCCACGAGTAACGGATTCCTTTAGTCCATCGGGACTAATTCCATTCTGGTCTTTTAATTGAAAACACACCTGACCGACACACCAGCAACTTATCGGTTATGCGGAATCACCCACGACACCTGTTAAGCAAAACTCTAAGTGGGGAGGCTACAACCTCGATTAGCATGGGATCAAATTTATACCGCGCGCTGCCCCCCTCTCGGCCCCAACCGGAAACACCCATGCCCCGGACCAAGTGGCATCCCTACCGGATGCAGCCGGTATCTTCCACCATGGCCTCTCTGTACGGTGTGTGCCAAGAAAGGGGTTGACAACTTACTGAACTGTACCCTACCTGTGGCAGGGACAAGTGGTAGTATGAAACAAGCATGGGGGTTACTGGAACAAGACTCGGTCTATGGTCGACTCAGGAGGTTTAATTATTCCCTGCATGATTGGCATAACAAATATATTTCAACCAACAGATAGAATCACCAGTCATCATACCTCATCATGCCATACCGGACACAACCTTCTTGACGAGGAACTAGAGACAAGCTCGTGTCTACCCAAGACAGAGGCTTTCCTGGCTTCCTCCCAGTAGGCATGAAAGGCATACGAGGATGATTACTATCACAAGCATATCCATTCCCAACAGCAAAGAATCTTCATTATGCACTCATGCGTATGATCGTATCATCACATAAAATAATGAATGCTCCATGTCAAGGTGGTGTTGTAAACGTACCAAACAACACACAAAAATATTATGTCAGGGTTCACAATGCTTGCCTTCAAGAGTATGCAAGTGGGGTTCACTTTTTGAAAGTTGCTTCCTTCTTGAAAAAATCCTATTTTGAGAAAATTCAAATTAACACATAGTTTCAAAAGAGTACAAAAAAGTTGTTTGGAAAATTTTCAAATAAGCATGAAAATAAACTAGACAGAATTTGAGAAACAACAGAAAAAGAATCAAGTCAATTGGACTTATGTTTAAAAAGTTATAGCCAGTCAAAGTTATTTCAAAATTCTGTTTTTAAAATAAACTGAAAAAGAAAACGTTTCGAATAAAAATACGGAGGAGGCGTACTACTGGGTTTACGCTTTCACTTAAACCTGCGTGGACCGGCTCGTTGGTCACTGACAGTGGGTCCCTTGGGCCCACTGGTCAGGTTTGACCAGTCGCCTGCGCCTCCTTCCTCCTCCATCCGAGCGGAGACGAGGCTCCGGCAATTGCTGCCGACGAATGGCGGCTCCCCGCGGGGTTCCCAGGGCAGGGATGGATCCGTTGGTCTAGGGCGGTCCTCCCGGTGGTCGAACGGCTGGCGGGACGAAGGGAGTCACCGGCGGCGAGCTCCGTGGCGGACAGTGGCTTCGGAAGGATTGGGGCTTCGAGCTACGGTGGCTCCCGGTCGAGGCTGAGGTGTTGGGTGGCTCCACAAGATCGAGGGGAAGAGGATGGGAGCACTGGATGGATGGGGGGGCTCTGCTTGCGACAAACGGGACCAGAGGGCGGCGGCGGCCGAACTGGCCGGAGACGAGGAAGAAGACCTCCCCCCGTCGGTTGCAGGTTATGGGAGTGCTAGGTGGATGCACTACTAGGGAAAAGCCTATACACAGAATCTTATCAGCAGCGCGCTTCAAAATAACTCGTTGCTGCTAACTAGCAGTAGCGTGCACAGACGAAACTCGCTGCTGAGACAAATTTAGCAGTTGCGCGTCCTCTCAAAGACGCACTGCTGCTATAATTCCTACGAGGCCGTCGCGAGGCTAGTTATAGCAGCAACGAGTCATAGCAAGACGCGCTGCTGCTACGTAGCATAGTAGCAGCGCATTTCTCAGATAAGCGCTCCTGCTATGTTTCCTACAAAAATTTAGTCCCACCTTGCTCCGTGAAGAGAGTTTCTATCACCTTAAATATGTTACTTCTCAAACTTTGACAAGCACTTGATCTTCATTGAACTCTATGTGTAGAATTTGTGGCTGCAATATGAGTCTTCACCTATTCCTAAACCGGTGAGGACTCATATTGACAAATCAGATTGTACACAGAAAGATCGTTGATGATCAATGTATTTTTGATATATTGAACAAAGTCTAATTTTACATGCTGACACGTAGCAGTAGCGCTTTATTGTGAAAGGCGCTGCTGCTAGATAGCTTAGCAGTAGCGTCTTTTCCTAAAGAGCGCTACTGCTAAGCCATTCATCTCCCCATCTCCTCTATTCCGATCCACTCACACACACAGCCACTCAATCCTCTCCGATCCGTCTGCGCCGCGCGCCAGTCCACCCCCATCGCCCCTCTCCTCCGTCTGCGCCGCGCGTCGTCACCTCCTCCTCCTTGCTGGACTCGGTACCAGCCTCCTCCTCCGTCCTCCCTCTCCACTCGGCGCTGGCCGGCCCCTCCTCGCTCCGCCTTCCTCCTCCGTCCTCCCTCAACTAGCCGTGTCGGCCGGCCCCTCCTCGCTCCGCCTTCCTCCTCTGTCCTCCCTCAACTGGCCGCGCCGGCCGGCCCCTCCTCGCTCTGCCTTCCTCCTCCATCCTACTCTCTTCTCCCTCCTCGAGTCGCCCCTTCTTCTCCCTCCTGCTCATATGCAACATTTTGATTTAGTTGATATAATTTAGTTGATTTAGTAGGCTAGTTGATTTAGTTGACTTAGAACATTTTGATTTAGTTGATTTAGTAGGCTAATTCATTTAGTTAATTTAGTTGACTTAGAACATTTTGATTTAGTTGATTTAGTAGGCTAGTTCATTTAGTTGATTTAGAACATTTTGATTTAGTTGATTTGGTAGGCTAGTTGATTTAGTTGACTTAGAACATTTTGATTTAGTTGATTTGGTAGGCTAGTTGATTTAGTTGACTTAGAACATTTTGATTTAGTTGATTTAGTAGGCTAGTTGATTTAGTTGACTTAGAACATTTTGATTTAGTTGATTTAGTAGGCTAGTTCATATGCAACATTTTGATTTAGTGGATATGATTTAGTTGATTTAGTCGGCTAGTTGATTTAGTTCACTTAGAACATTTTGATTTAGTTGATATGATTTAGTTGATTTAGTAGGCTAGTTGATTTAGTTCACTTAGAGCATTTTGATTTATTTGATCATTAATCCTTTGCTCATATTGCTTTAGGAAGAATGGCGCCACCACCACCACCACTATGTCGACTATGCAAGCCAAGATGCACGAGCAGCCTTGCAACTGGCAAGCTGTTCGGCATCTACTTCCAGCCAAGTTTTCGTCATTTGGCGGTAAGAAATTAGACGAAATGTAATAACTATTTTATTTTTAGTGTTGGCATTACTGCATTGTGTCATTTAGATTATTTTACACAGATCGTCCCATGCAATGTGAGGTTGAAATTCAACAAGCTGACAGGATGGAGGTCGAGAAAGGACGCAATATGTCGCAGATTGGAGGAGATGGATGGGCCCGTTTCGTCGCTCGCATGCATCTTACTGGTGGTGAGTTGATCAGCTTCAACTTCCGAGCAGAAAGACCCAAGCTAGCTGTCATTTATCTCAACCTGGTGGAAGATGATGAAGATGACGAAGATGATGAAGATAATGAGGACCCACTCGATGAAGATGATGAGGACCCACTTCATGAAGCCATCGTAGGTCAAAGAACAAGGCTGAGTGAGGAGGAGGTGTCCAACCCGTGGGACATAATTCCGCCACGTCTTTGACTTTGTCGGGTGCCATTCGTGACCCGCTTGACAAATACCATGGTTGATCGACATGATATGGTATGTTATACTTACAAATGCAAATTAATAGTGTGAATTACTTAGTGTACAGTCCAATGATATGGTATGTTGTGTGGAATCTAGTCGATGATATGTTTTAGTGCAGAGTTCGATCACATGCTTATTAATTGATATGTTTTTCTTATTCAGAAATTGGCAAACAGCATATATGTGAGTTATGGTATCGAGCCTGATGAAGAAGGCTCAGCTGGACTACGCCTTATTGCAAGGGGCTCCATCACAACCTGTACTTACCGCGTGGACACGGACGGTCGCACACACTTAAACTCGGTTGGGTGGAAGAAATTCCTCGATGGCAAGAATCTTCGTGTTGGACAGGCCATCCTAATTACTATCAGGAACACCAACCGCCCAGGCTTGAGGATGATGATTGTCTTTGATATCATCTAGAACTACATATGTGTGTGTGGCTATATCATCTAGAACTACATATGTGTGTGTGTGGCTATATCATCTAGAACTACATATGTGTGTGTGGCTATATCATCTAGAACTACATATGATGATCGTCGTCGATATCATCTAGAACTACATATGATGATGGCCGTTGATATGACCTTGTACTGCTTGAGGATGCATGTTGGCTATGCATGAAATTGTTATCTAGTACTCCCTTCGTTCCAAATTACTAAATGCGTGGTTTGAACTAAAACCACGACGAGTAATTTGGAAACGAAAAACTACTAATAATGGTTTATGAATTTGATATGTACTAGCAGTACCTAGTATCTAGTATCTGAAAGGAGAACTGAAAGGGAAAGGGGTAATGGGAAAATGATGAAAGATATAGTAGTAGCGAGGGATGGCGAAATCGCTACAGCTAGTTAATAGTAGCGCGTTCACGAAAAGCGCTGCTGATATCATCCGCGCTACTACTATGAGTTAGCTGTAGCGCCTTATTAGTAGCATGGCCACCCGCGCTGCTGCTAGCCTCAAAGCCCGCGCTACTACTAGGGTTTTCCCTAGTAGTGATGGCTTGAGGTTGCCTGGGGGTTTGGAGGAGCTCGAGGGTCCCTATTTATAGGTGGTCCAGGTCGGTTCCGCGGCGGCCAGGGATAAGAACGCTGGCGAACCGCCGTTCTGTAGCCAGGGGGTGCGTGGCGTTGGCTGGCAGGGTCTGGCAGGGTGAGGGGATAAGCTTGAGCTGTTCCAGGGCGAGATGGCGCGCGGCTGTGGCTCAGGCGGCGCCGTCCATGGCAGAGGCTGTCGGAGAGGCGGTGGCAGCTTGCGGTGGTGGCGCTGTGGGGCGCCAGGAGGGAGCCAGGGCGGCTCTTCGGTGAGGGAGGGGTCAAGCGCGTTTGCTGCGAGTGGAAGGGGATCAGAACGGGCGCAGAGAGGAGGCAGCGGAACGCGGCGACTCGAGCGCACGCACGTGCAAAACGTGCGCTCTGGCCGCTCCCAGAGCACGCACGCCAAGCGTTCGGCAAAATGCCAAGGCATGCCAGGAGGCTTGGGTGGGGCTGGGGATTAACAGGTCTAGGTTAGAGTTATCTAGGATCTTAGTGGACATGCTGGTTTGGCAAAGCAAGCAGGTTCAAAATGCTAACTAGAGTTCATGCCAATTCTGTTCATGCACTTAAGGTGTTTGACAGAATGTTGTGGTCATCTAGGCATCTCTTGGGGTAGCCAAAAACTGCAGATCATAGTCTCTTTAGGTACAAGTGAAGATGGCAAGGTTGTTAGGGCAAAACTAGAAACTTGTTAGTGCAAGTTTTTGAGAAAACCAAATCTGGACAGAAACTAAAGGTTGTCATTGCATGGACCAAAAATACTCCAATGGGTCCACTCTCCTGGACTTAAGGGTTTTGTAGGGTGGTTTATAAGCAGAAGAAAGATCATGGGCACTAGAGCAAAACAAAATAGGGTTGCAGTAGAAAACACCCAACTGGACCAGAGAGCAAAAGAGGATGATTTGCTCAAATTTTTCAAAGAACACCAGTGGGTTTTTGCACAAGGTTGAATTTTATACTCCTACTGACATCCCCTGATTTTGGTGGAAGTTTTAAAGGAATATTTAAATAGGTTGAAGTGCAAAAGTGCAAACTGGACCAGATTTGAAAACTTGGGGTAGAGCTCAAAATCTCCAAATGACTAAAAGATATTTTTTGCATAAAAGTGATATAGGAACATTACATGTCATCCCCAAATTTTGGTGGGATTTCAAATAAATTTATCAAAGGGTTGTAGTGCAAAAGAGGCTCTAAGGCTTATGAGAAGCCATTTTCAAGAGAAGTAAGGCTCAGGGAAAATACTTGTATAAATAATTGTTCTGATAAAAGAAATGTTTCTAGAGAGGGTATACAAGTCCAACAACATTTGAAAAGTTTTACTTGGGGTGGAAACTCCACAACTCAGAATAAAAGAGTGGTTCTGAATCAAAGAAAAATCTAGAAAATAAAATTTTAATCTACCAAGGCAAAATTTTAATCAATGAATCATGGTTAAATTTTTGGGGTGTTACAGCGATGGGGAAGAGGGTGCACCATGGCCCTGGATCTGGATCGGAGTCGAGGGAGGAAGGAGAGGGAGAGAGAACGTGATAAGAGGGGATAAGGGAGAGAGGGAGGTGTGGTGCAGTTAGTTGTAGCGCATGCCGGTGAACCGCGCTAGCACTAAGTTCGCAGTGGTGCTGCCATTAAGTGGGCTGATCAGTACGGCATGATGGAAATCACTTAGTAGTAGCGAGGGGTAAAAACCCACGCTACTACTTTCAACTTAGTAGTAGCGTGGGTTTATAACCCGTGCTACTACTATGGCTGGTCCCAAAAGGCATGGTGGAAATCACTTAGTAGTAGCGAGGGGTAAAAACCCGCGCTACTACTATCAACTTAGTAGTAGCATGGGTCTATAACCTGCGCTACTAGTAATTAGAAGTAGCGCATGTTTTTAACCATCGCTACTGGTAAGATTCTGTGTATAAGGTTTTCCCTAGTAGTGTTTGATGACGACGTCGTCCACATAAGATCCAACTGTCTTGCCAATCTATTTCTCCAGGCATGTTTGAATCATGCGTTTATATGTGCTGCTGATGTTCTTGAGCCCGAAGGGCATGGTGTTGAAGCAGAATGGCCTGTATGGGGTAATGAATGTTGTTGCAGCTTGATCGGGCTCCTTCATTTTGATTTGATGGTATTCGGAATATGCGTCGAGAAAACACAGCGAGTCTTGCCTGCGGTAGTGTCAATGATTTGATCAATGCAGGGGAGGGGGAAGGGATCCTCAGGGCAAGCCTTATTGAAGTCTTTGAAATCGACGCACGGGAGCCAGGATTTATCCTTCTTTGGTACCATCACCAGGTTTGCCAGCCAGTCCGGATGTTTTATTTCTCTAATGAATCTGGCCTCGATTAGCTTGGCTAGCTCCTCTCCCATGGCTTGGCCTTTGGGCTCAGAAAAGCGCCGCAGTGTTTGTTTGACCGGTTTATATCCCTTTAATATGTTGAGGCTGTGTTCGACTAGCTTGCGCAGGATTCCTGGCATATCAGAAGGGAACCAGGAGAATATATCCCAGTTTTCGTGAAGAAAATCCCGTAGAACGGTGTCGACCGTTGGGTCTAGTTGCGCCCCAATAGATGTTGTCTTCTTGGGGTCCGTTGGATGGACCTGGAACTTGACTATCTCTTCCGCTGGCTTGAAGGAGGTGGATTTGGGGCGTTTGTCTAGGATCACATTGTCCCGGTCCACCGTGGAGTGCAGTGCGGTTAATTCTTCGGCCGCAAGGGCTTCAGATAATGCCTCAAGGGCCAGGGATGCGGTTTTATTTTCGGTGTGGAGTGCTATGTCCGGATCACTGGCGAGAGTGATTATGCCATTGGGCTCGGGCATCTTAAGCTTTAGGTACCCGTAATGAGGTACAACTTGGAAGCATGTAAATGCCTCTCGCCACAAGAGGGTGTGATATCCGCTGTTGAAAGGGGCCACTTGAAAAGTTATTTCTTCGGAACGATAATTCTCCTGCGTGCCGAATACCACGTCGAGTGTTATTTTTCCCACGCACCATGCCTTCCGGCTGGGAATGATTCCTCGAAAGGTCGTGTTGCTTTGCTCGATGTGGCTCCTGTCTATTTCCATTTTGTTGAGTGTATCCTCGTAAATGAGGTTTAGTCCGCTGCCGCCGTCCATGAGGACCTTGGTGAGTCAAAAGCCGTCCACGATGGAACTGAGGACTAATGAGGCTGGCGCTCGGACTGTCCTATATTTGGTTCGTCACCGGCATTAAAGGTTATAGCCGTGTCGTTCCAAGGGTTTATCGCGCAATTTGACAGACTTCGATGAGGTTTGCGGAGTGCCCTTTTGCACTTATTGTTTGAAGCGAATGTCTCAAAGACCGTCAATACTCTAGGGTCGTCGTCTTCTGGAGGGTGTTGCTCTGGGGCGTTTTTAGTAAGGATGTCCTGGTCCCTCTTGGCTACCTGCCGGAGTATCCAACATGCTCTAAGGCTATGGGTTGGTATGGTATCCGGTGTTGTGTGTATTTTGCATGGGCCGTCGAGCCATCCCTCCTGAACGGTTCCGTGCCACATGATGGCTTTATATTTCTTGGATATTGGATTGGTCATGTCACGGGAATGCACCCTTTTCACCTGGACGAGCGTTTGACTTGGGATCGATGGCTCCCAACAAGCTGCCTGATCTTTCGTGTGCTTTCCATTCTTTGTATTTACATGCGATAGTTGCCAAGTCCACGAAGTGTAGTATACGGCGGCGATTAATCGTATTGAGGATTCCTTCGTCCGTGCAATTGTTGCAGAACATCGATATCGCGTCCTCCACTACTAGGAAAAGGGCTATAGGTAGGATTGATTCTAATGGCGCACCGTGGAGGCAGTGCGCCACTACTATATACTAATGGCGCACTGTTCACGATCGCCATTAGAGTGGAAGACACTAATGGCGCACCGTGGAAGGTGCGCCATTAGTATGATTTTTTTTCATTTTCCCATACATACTAATGGCGCATGAGGCCTACAATGCGCCATTACTATATATAACTTCTAATGGCGCACCGTGGATAGGTGCGCCTCTAGTATAATTTTTTTCCATTTTCCCATACATACTAATGGCGCATGACTTCTACAATGCGCCATTACTATATATAACTTATAATGGCGCACTAAGCGGCGATGCGCCATTACTCTAAATTTTGTTTTATTCTTTTTTTGCAAAACTACTAATGGCGCACCCTCTTCGATGCGCCATTAGTAACTCAGGTTACTAATGGCGCATGATCGGAGGGTGCGCCATTAGTAACCTAGGGACCAACAAGATATTTTGGACAGCCCACACCTACCCACTCACTTTCCCCACTTCATTCCATCCACCTCCTTCTCCAAGATTTGACCATCTCCTCCTCCTCACCTCATTTCCACCATAGATTCAACAAAATTAAGTGGTGAAATTACCTTTTTGATAGGTAAGTAAGGAAAGCTATCTTCATGATATAGATCTACTTTTTTTCCTCCTAGCTCGCTCCAACAACGTGCACATGCACTTTTGTGGCCTAGCTAGATCTATGTATGTTTGTGGTGTTGCAAGTGTTTGTGGTGTTGCATATATGTTTGTGTTTGAAGGTACCGGTATTTGAAATATCGATAGTTGCCAATATTTTGCGGAATGTTTTGATTCATTTCCGTTTAATGAGAATTTTGGCACTATGCATTCTTTTTGGTCCTATTTTTAGGGAAGGTCATGCCAAATTTTTCTTGGTTCTAACATATCGTTTTGCTCTACCCATGACGACCATGGTCCGCATGATGGTGAAAGGCATCGTGAATAGGTTTTGAGCTCCGCTGAAGGCCAAGATGCTTCAAAAGAACGAGACGGAGATAAGATGTCCATGTCGAAGATGCAAGCTGAAGAGCCTTATTGCGGACCCGGATTCGGGCAGGTGCGGGACCACCTGCTCTTGCGTGGTTTCATGGATGGCTATCGGTGGCAAGGTGATGAAGATGACTATCAAGTCGTCCATGGCGGGGCGGGCAAGAAATGAGGAAGGGCGACAAGACAAGTACCACCGTGGCGGTAGGGGAGAAGGCGAAGAATCTCGAGGACATGATCATGGCGGTGATGTTGTACCACAGTCATCATGTAGAAGATGTCGTACATGATGATGAGGAAGATCAAGGCGAAGGGCATGATCATGAAGATGAAGATGCCGGAGCGGACGGCGATGGAGGCTGGGTGCAGGACCCTCATATTCAAGAGCTGCTTCTCAAGCGGACGGATAACGCAAGAGCTGCCGCCGAGAAAGCCAAGCTGGATCAGCGGAGATAGACGCGGTTACTCCATTGTATGAAGGATGCAGCCCGAGGATACCGCTTTGAAAGTAACGCTCATGGCTCGGAGATGAAGGTAAAACACAAAATGACCGGCGCGTGCTTCGACGAGAACATGTCATTACAGCACGAACGTCTTCCCAAGGGGAACAAGTGCCCGACCAGTTCGAGGCGAAGAAAATCGTGTGTCCTCTGGATTTACCGCCGTGTGAAATACCATGTGTGCATGAACAATTGCATCATTTATCGGGACGAGCACGCGAGTCTACCATATGTCCGGTGTCTGGCGTCACTCGATACAAGAAGAGGAAGAAAGCTCCTCGAAAATTGGTGTGGTACTTTCCGATCACTCCTCGTCTGCGGCGGTATTTCGCGGACCCTAAGGTAGCAAAGCTCCTGCGTTGCACGCAGATAGGGAGGAGAAGAAGCGAGAAGATGGCGCAAATGATCCGGAGATAGATAAAAAGACAAGATGCTGAGTCACCCTAAGGATGCGAGCTAGTGGCAGCGTTGAACTTGAAGACCGAATTTGGGAAGGATCCAAGGAACATCGTCTTTGGTAGCGCGAGCACCGATGGAGTCAATCTGTTTGGCAGCCGAGAAGCACACATAGCACCTGGCCTGTGTTTGTGTGGATGTACAACCTTCCCCCTGGTTGTGCATGAAGAGGAAGTACATTCACATGAGTATGCTAATTGAAGGGCGAAACAACCAGGAACGACATCAATCATGTCTGGGGCTCTTTGAAGGAGGAGCTAGACACGCTGTGGAAAACGCCAGCCAATCGTGGGGCGCCGCAGAGAAGAATATTTCCCTATGAGAGCCGCCTGCTCACGGCGGTGCACGACTATCTCGATTACGGATATCTCGCGGGGCAGGTAGTCCACGGATTTTACGGATGCGTAAGGTGCATGGATGACACAACGTATCGCCACTAGATAGAGATCCGGGTCTTGAAAACCGTGTTCATGGGACATCGAAGGTGGCTTCGCGACGATGACCCGTGGGGAAACGCAAGGATCTGTTCGATGGTGAAACCGAACCCAAAACGCCGTGTCACGAGGAGCGGCGAGGAAATAGACAAGCTGTTGAAAAATTGGAAAGACTGCCCACCGCCGAAAGATCGAAGGCGCCAGAGCCGTTCTTGAAGGTATGGAAAACGAGGTCTGTTTTCTGGGACTTGCCGTACTAGAAGATCCACCGTGTGCCTCACAGCCTTGATGTCATGCATATCACGAAGAACATGTGCGAGAGTCTGCTTGGTACCGTGCTCAACATGCCAGAGAGGACCAAAGATGGGCCGAAAGCAAGGGCAGACTTGAAATCAATGGGCATCGAGGCAGGGAGCTTCACGCTAATGATGATGATGATGATGATGATGAGGCGAAGCGGGACCACGGAAGAGTCGTCGCAAAGGCAAAAGGCCAAGAAGACCGGAAATGACTACCCTCCGCGTGCTTCACTCTAAGTCGGGAGGAGATCGAGTAGTTTTCACCTGCCTCCTAGGAGTAAAACTTCCTTCTGATTCTGGGAAGATAAGCGATACCTAGACCCAGTGAAGCGAAGTTCAGCGGGATGAAGTCTCACGACCGTCACGTCTTGATGACGCAGAATACTTCGATTGCAATCCATGGGATCATGGGCGCGCCGCGTCCGTGAAAGCGCTATTTGGCCTGTGCAACTTTTTCGACGTCATCTCTCGGAAGTCGATTGGCGTGAGGCAACTCGAAGGCTACGAGGAAGAGATCGTGGTGATACTATGCGAGCTTGAGATGTACTTCCGCCCGCATTCTTGACGTTATGGTGCATCTGCTGGTCCATATAGTGGAGGATATCATCCAACTCGGGCGGCGTTCCTGCACAAAGCATGATGCCGTTCGAAAGGATGAATGGTGTCATCAAAGGATACGTTCGCAACATGTCACGTCGAGAGGAAGCATAGCGAGGGCTTTCGACCAAGAGTGCATCTCCTACTACACGAATTATCTAGGCATCGAGAACCCGGTGGTCGCCCGTCAGCGAGCACCTCGGCAGGCTCGCTGGATGGGGTCACCATGAGGTCGCCGCGAAATGCATGTCGACTTCGAGTCGACTTCGCCGACTTTGAAAGAGCAAACCTAGTCGCGCTACAACACATAGGCGTGGTCGATCCTTGGGTGGTAGAGCACAAAACCTTTATTAAGAAGGCGTACAATGGCCGAGGCCAGCGAGAGGACGGACGGAGATATACTCAAAGAGCACAACTCATGTTTCACGCGTTGGTTCAAGCGAAGCTTCATCGCACCCTTTACGTGAGGATTCTTCCGCGGAAGAACAACTCATATTCGCCTTGTCACAGGCGCCGAGCACAACCTCGATGACCTATGAGGCGTCACGATATCAACGACTACACATTCTACACGAGGACAAGGACATGAAGAGCGATGGTTATCGAACTCCGGGTAACGATGGAATCCTACACGGTAACGACAAGGACAGATACTACGGAAGGATCAAGGAGATCTGGGAGCTGAGCTCTGTTGGAGAGAAGGTCCCGATGTTCCGTGTCGATGGGCCAAAAGCGTCATAAAAGAAGACCGGTATTTCACCACCATGGCTATACGAAGCCAAATCAAGACCATGGCATAAGCGTCACCGCGAAAAATGAGCCATGGGTGCTGGCTTCCCAAGTGGACCAATGCTTCTTCATTACCGACCCGCCAAAGCCCGGTCGTGTTGTCGTGAGGAGAGGCAAAAGGAAGATCATCGGAATGGATGGAGTAGCCAATGAGCAAGACTTGACAAATGCGGTGACCGAAGATCGAACATGACGATGACGATGAAGTAGCAGCACACACCACAAGAAGAAGCAGGACCACCCTACCTAAAGGGCGTCCGTTCCACGTAAGAACACCGTTTGCGAAAAGAAGGGCAAGAAGATTGTGAGCAGATAGCTAGCTAAGACCGATTGTATTTAAATCGTAGTCTTCATTTCTCGATTGTATTTCATGGGCACTTTTGATATCATGAATATTTTTAAATTTCATGGGCACTTTTTGAATTCATGAGGACACTTGATCTCGATTCCCCCTCCATCTCGATCGCACCCGCACCCTCCCCGCTTAGCTCCACCCATCGCAACCTCCCCGCTCCACCGCCGAGCACCGCCCGACCCCCTTTCCAAGCACTTTTGAACATATTTTCTAATTTTTTTTACTATTTTTATAAAAAATATTACACTGTTATAATTTAAACAAGTTTGAACATACTTAAACACAAATAAATATAAAAAACAGCATTTAAAATGCATAAAAATATTACTATTATGATTTAAACATGTTTGTACATATTTAAACACAAATAAATATAAAAACAGCATTTAAAATGCATAAAAAATATTGGGGATCACAGGAATCAAACCCAGGACCTCCCAGTGTGTGTGCTTTGCGTCTTGACCGGTCGGGCTAGTGGGTGGGTTACATTGTAGATAGGGTTGGGCTGTAGATATGGCTACTAGGCTAGGTTGAAACAAAATTCTAATGGCGCACCGAGGGTGGTGCGCCATTAGAACTGATCGTACTTATGGCGCACCGGCACGTGGTGCGCCATTAGAGTCTTCCTCCACCTCTTCCCCTCGGCCTCTCTCCTCCCTCGCCAGATCCCCCCACTCGACCTAACTTTGCCCTGCGCGTCGCCGTCCCCTCACCGCCCCCTCGCCTCCTTCGCCATCCGAGCCGAGCTCCGCCTCCCACGCCGTCCCAGGCCGAGTGCCTCGGCGTCCTCCCGCCCGCGCCCCCCCCAGCCCCGCCTGCGCCCTCGGCGTGTTCAGACGCCCGGGAGGACCGCCACCGCTCGGCGCCCTCGACCATGGCCTGCCCAGAGGACCGCCACCGCTCGGCCTTGGTCGCTGCCCGGCTGCCTGAGAGTTGCCCTCGACCTCCCAAGTGAGCACCCGAGCCGCTTCCCCCTCTTCCCCCTCTTTATTTCCTTCTGATGTGTTCTAGGGTTGGGGGTTGGAGAAATTTGGACAAGGAAAGGGGGTTGGAGAATTAAGTAGCTAGGGTTGTCCAAATGTTCAAATCTCTGAGCTTGCATTTAGATGCATTTTCTAGTGAGTTTTCTAGTGAGTTTGGATTCATGCAACAATATGAAACATTAATTACTATTCTTTCTGGCCACTAATGATAGATGTAACATGTAAGAACATAATTGATTAATGGATCTGTTAGTTTGATAGTTTTTTTAGTGTTGCACCTTTTCCTTCTACAACTTGCGAGATGTGCACACAGTTTTTGTGTTCAGTTTAGGAGTTGGTCCTTGGGAAGCATAAATAAAACATTATTGGCAAGTGCAGTCTTGTTACTCCTAGGTATGTACAAATGAGTAGATGAATATTTGTTACGGAGGGGTTACAATATCTTTCAAACTGATGTTGTTCTCATGATCATGCTTTCTAATGGTTTGATATCACCCAAAGTTTGGCATGGAAACTACAGAGTACTAGCATCTTGACTAAACTATCCACTTGCTATGCTTAGCAGCTCTATTATGCGAATCGTGACACTTTGCCAGCTGAAACTTGCCTATCACACTGTCGCTGTATTGATCAACTAAAAACACAAATATTTGTAGTTTTTGCCTGTCATAATGCAACTAAGCATACTAGTTTTTTGTAGTGAGACAGTAAGATAGTGAGACAGTAAGAAGGAAACTTCCCAGATTATGTAGAAAGAAAATACTTGGTTTGACAGCAAGTACCATGACATGAATCAAAAAACATATACGGTGGGAAAAATAAAATGGCGAAACACAGGAGGTTACGGTTTGTCAGATCTCCACCAGTTTGGGTTGGTGAATGTGGATGATTTTTTATCCTGTGAACTCATTGTACTGCTACAAGAATTTGGTATCATCATGGTGTAATTTTGTTAACATTCGGATTTGTTAGATAGTGGCTACACTAATCTAGAGTGATACAACTTTCCTTCCCATTTGGTATCATCATGTTCAGGTGTATACAGTTATAACATCATGTGGAATTTTAAGTCTGTTTACAGCTCTAGTACACTTCTCTTACACTTCTTGAGGACTTGTATTTGCTATTGTTGTGTTGTTGTTCCTATCTGTAATTGCTTCAGCAAGACACTACCATGACTTAATGTTTACAATAGCTGTTTTCTTTGTGTCCAATAGTCAGCGATATTTTTCTTGAGAGGTAACTAGTCAAATGTTCAAAGTGTGTATGTCTGAACTTGAATGTTGCAATGCTGTTTTCTTCAGAGGCTACTTGTCAAAAACTTTAGCTCTTGTCTTGCAAAGATGATGATCATCTTGCTAGTTTGTTGGGTTTTGTCTCCGACCATTGTGTCGTGATGAATTTGCAGTACCCGAGAGGTCTTGAGTTTGCGGAATGTCGATTAACTTCCGTTCCGGCAAATTGGGTACTCCATATGTCCTATTTTCAGCAAAGGTCATGCTGAAATTTTCCGTGAATTTTAGCATGACTTTGCTAAAAATAGGACATATAAATACTTATGATAATGCATGGGCAGACTATCTTAGTACTTAGTTAAGTAGGATCAACTGCCCCGCCATTCTTGCTGTATTAAATCATAGGTGGCAATAGAGCCAAGTGATTAGGCCCAACTTAGAATTATCCTTAGCATCGATAAACCCTAGATGATAAACCCAACATAGGTGGCAATAGAGCCAAGTGATTAGGCCCAACCCTAAATCATGAGACCATGATCTTGTTCCTTGACAATAACCATCTTTTGACCAAACTTTTTCCTATTTAGAGAGAAACATGGCCCACAACGATGAGGCGGTGGTTGGGCGGCAAGCAATTCAGGAGATGTCCCAAGAGTTGGAAGAACAACAACCTCACCGCTATGATGGCGCTTGCGGAAGACACCGATCCTGATTACACAACCCCTAGTGGCGTCGGGGATGACACCACCGATGGTGCCGCCGAGGATGCCACCATCGATGATGGCGGCGCACACACGATGGCAGCCAACCGAAGAAGCAAAGGAAGGACCGGCGCCCAATGCGCTCCGCACCGTCAAGGAGGAATTCACTCAAGTGGACTCCGACGGAATCCAACGGAGCCCAAACATATAGTCAAAGTGCAGCGGTTTAGCTCGGGTGCATTCTCCGAACACCGTCTCGATCAACACCGAGAACCTTAGGCATAAGGACCGAGGGAATTTGCGCAGCCTCCTCTTCACGGCTGCACGAGCGATACAATTTCCCGCCGAATTTGAAAACACACGCCTCTCGGGGAATAGAGTGAACAATACCGCCCTCACGAAGATGAGCACGGCCCTGTCTACTTGGAGAAGCGCGTGAAGAGAATGATTGATAAAGGTGATAGTTATGACAAGATCAAGGCGAAATATCATTTGATGAGCGAAGATGAGTACAAGGAGTTCAAGATCAAGTGCGAGCCCCGCAAGCTCGAATCAAGTCGATGGGGAAAGAAATGCGGAGTTGAACTTAGGGAACACAAACTCGGTCCGGCGGTTATAGAGTGGCGGAGCCTATATGGGACAAGGAGGGCGCGGCGTGCCGAGCAAGGCCTACCGCCCCGCTTCGAGAAATACAGCGGTGACAAGCAGACCAGGAACTATGTCAGGGCCCGATACAAGGAGGACCCGATAACAAAGGAGCTTACCACGGATCCGAAGACCAGGGCGCTTGAGCTTGTTCTGGTAAGGAATACACCCCCACGTAATTAGCTCCATATGGTTGCACTCTAATTAATCACCAATATTTCTAAATGGCTCATGTTCCTTTCGCAGGACAATGAAAGCAGTAGCGCGGGGTCGTCTAAGAGCTCCCCTTTCGACACCCCTTTAAATAGGGCGTTGAGCGTAATGAAAAGAAGGATAAGCTCGATAAGCCGGCGTCACCTGGTCGTGTGGCGGCAAAGGCTTGTCCACAAAATGGGGGTCATACTATACCGCTGGTGTGCGGAAGGAGAAAAAGGCCAGCTCGGAAAGCCAGACGCGCGAGGTTGAAGCACTCAAGGCACAAGTGGCGCGGATTCCGGAGCTTGTCCAAGAGCAAGTGGAACAACAGCTGGAAACGAAGCTCAAAGCCATGGTGCCTACGTTGATTCATGGGCTGACGACGTGGATTGCGGGCGGCCAAAAGGGGCCTCCCCCGGTTCCCAGCTTCATGGCCAGCAACTCGCACAGCGCGGCGGCGGCACCATTGGTGTCTCCGGCGGCGGCGCCATTGGTGTCTCCGGCGGCGGCGCCATTGGTGTCTCCGGCGGCGGCGCCATTGGTGTCTCCGGCGGCGGCGCCATTGGTGTCTCCGGCGGAGGCGGTATTCGTGTCTCCGGCACCGGCACGGGCATTGGAGCTTAATGCACCCGGGTGTACACCGACCGGCACCTCGCCAGCAAGCGCCCCCTCCGTCAGTTGCACGCCCGCCGTTGGCGGTGCCTTGACATTAGCCGAGCTTGACGGCATCACGGTAACTAAGCCTCTCGGCCGATGACTTCATCTCCTTGCCTTTGATCGGGCATCCTCGACGCCCTACACATGTTTTCGCGGCACCGCCGACGTTCCTTGCACTCTTCGCGCCGTGGGCGCCGAGTTGGTCGATGTCGCCAAGGGCAAAATCGTTCAACCGGCAACCCCATGTTCCACGGTAATCCGATGCCACCCACAATGTATAGGGTTGAAGTGGTCCGAGTGCTGCCGAGCTCGACGAGTTGTTACCTCCGATTCGACCAGCTGGGGCGACGAAGAAGATGAGATGACCCTCGGCACTGCATAAACTGGCCCTGCTATGGCGAAGAGCCAGATTCGTTTGAGGCGGGGACACCACCCCACGACAAGACCGCCCGATCGTGCGGTGCCAAGCCATGGCAAGAACGCAGCAACGCTACGGACCTGCCGGACATCCCTATGGCACGGATCCGGACAGCCCTATGGCACAGATCCGGATGGCGGCGACAACGACGACGGTACATTTACCAAAGTTGACAAGTACTTTGCGAACATGGAGTACGCCGACGATTTCTGCGGGCCTCTTTCTCAAGAACCAGCCAAGACCACCGCGATCTAGCTGGTGCGGCGGAGAAATCAATTGCAACAATCGCCGCGGCATTCAGTTCTCGGACACGCCTCAGCTCCGTCTTCACCGAGCCTCGAGATAGCTGAGGCGCGAAATATTATCAGCCCCAACACGCTGAAGAAGGCGGTCTGTGAGCGAACTCGGTCCCATTACGGAGATCAAGAAGAAGGGCGGAAGCGAAGACTAACAAGGGCGCCGGTGCGAGCCAGCCGCACCGAAGTTCGATCCGTGCTCGGGGCGGGCCACCTTCACCTAAGGATATCTCGAGGAGGTGCATGTGGCGGGTAGGGCGATGCTACCGCCAAATATGCTGAATCTGCAACCGGTGCTATGCGGAGTCTGCATGACAGTGTTCGATTTTGGAGAAGCGGCGTCTCGAGAGAGAAGGATGTGGCATACCGGTTTTCGTGGCCAAAGTGCCGAGAGCAAGGGCTTTGTGGATGGCGACATCGGGGTATGATCGTCCTGCGGTTTGATGACATCTTTGCTATGTTTAACCTTCATCCGTTGCACTACACCTTCGTTTGGCTGTTTTCACGAGCATGCGGATGCGGATCATTAGAGACAATACCCGGACATCGTGATAGTCGACCCCTTCTACATGCGTGCCAAGCACTTGAGCAGCGCTGGGACCGCCAAGTTGCGAGTTCACACCTCGAAGGCGTCATTCGCAAACGCAGATAAGGATAACTTCCTTGTGCCTTACTTTCCGAGTAAGTCATCCCTTAACCGCCCGTAACATATGATTTCTTAGGTTTCGATCGTTCTTTTTTCTAACATTCCGTGTTACGTGCGGTGACACACATTGCACACTCATCCTCTTAAGCCGAAATATTCCATGGCCACGTATTTCGACCCGAACCGTAACTCCATGATAGACTACACAAATGTGAAGAAAGTTCTTGATGATGTTCTCCCGGCCACGCCAAATCTGGAGGCACCTTCACCAGACAGTTCGTAAATCACGGCAAGCACATCTTCTCACACAATCGAAGTTCTGCTGCGTCAAGCAGCCGCTTGTGATCGAAGGATGCCTACTACACCCTCCATCACATGCGGGCGATCGTAAGGGACCATCATCACCTTCTGCTACCAGATAATCTCAAAGATTGGGCCGCGAGCTTGTCGGCAGTCCAGACGCGACCTCGAGACAAGAATTCTTCGCATCGATCGGAGTTTGCGGACATCATCCATCAAGATGTCCTTCATACGTCGGGCAGTTCTTCCTCGAAATCAACCGTCCAACGGTGAGATAGATGGAATGCTACAAATGCAGGGTGACAACGACCGCGATTTCATGACCATCGCGACAGACGGCGGCTTCATCCACGCTCCTGTCCGATGAGTCGAGTCGAAAGTAGTGATGTGTAGTTCTGAAACATTGATTGGCTCATGTTGTAATTAAACTTTTTAATGAATTCGTATGTTTCTTTGGTTTGGACGGTTGTTCAACTTAGATGTAATCGATGCTATTTTATTAGTAGGACCATGAATCGTGCTATTAATGTCTTGCTTTTCTCTTCCGATCCTTTTGTTGCATACTTACACATTGCTTATGTATTGTCTGTTGTTTGGCTTGTGCATAGAGATGTCGTCGTATGTTAAGGTTCCCGGAGTCTACGATGACTGGGAGGAGTGTCGGAGACAGGTTCACCGTTTCAGCGGTAATAGTTACAAAGGGTACACCACTAGGGCGGAGGCCGAATCTAGATACGCCTGCTATCTAGCAGGAGAGAGGAGGGAGCGCTGGAGGAACCGGATGAAGACCAGTTTGATCGCGATGATGCTCATCGTGATGACCACAGCTCTCTTCTATGTGATGGTAGTTTAGATGATCGATATCGACTTGTAATGTGAAGGCAAACTCGATACTCGCGGTCTTGAGACTTGTAATGTTTTATCTTTGTCCGGTCTTTTGAATCCGGAGACTAATATGATGAATTGTATTCGGAGACTAATCTTCTATTGTATTTGATGAATCTGATGTTGCTGTGTGCTGCTGTCTATATTCTATGCAATAATATATTTTGTAACCTGTGCAAAAATCAGAAAAGCAAAAAAATAAAACCTAATATTCATACTAATGGCGCACCACAAAAGACACTAATGGCGCACTGTGATCATCACACTAATGGCGCATTAACAGCTAATGCGCCATTAGAATGCCATAGCACATTTGTACATATGGCCCCGGGAGGCATTCTAATGGCGCCTCGCAGCTATACTAATGGCGCGATGGCGGTGCGCCATTAGAACACCAGATACTAATGGCGCACAGCGATGCGCCATTAGAATTTAATTCTAATGGCGTGATGCCAGTGGCGCACTGGTAGTGCGTCATTAGAAGGCAAAACCAGTGCGCCACTAGCATGCCTTTTCCTAGTAGTGCTCATTGCGGCAATCTTTAACCTTGCTCTTGACAAGGAGGAATCTGGCCCAGAAGTGGTGGACCGTTTCTTGAGACTGATGTTGTATGCTCATTAGAGCGCTTACGTCTGGGTGTGTGGGTGGAATTGAATCCGGACCCTGACCCGATCGATGATCCGGAGTCTGAGGGTTTTCCAGGCATAATAGTCCGGACTCTGGAGTATCTTCAGATTGCTTGTGCCCGCCGTCTGATTCTATGTTAGGAAGGCTGGTCACATCCTTTCGCTGGCGGGTATCCGGCTCTGTAGGGTCGGCGATCCAAGCATAGTCCGTCTTCAGCATAGGGGAAGAGTCGCCGTCTTGCTCCTCGACTACCGCTATCTGGTGGGTGACCGGTGGAGATTTAATTTCTCTTTGGTCGGGTTTAAGCCCAATCCGATCGTAATCTGTGGAAATCCCCAGGGCGGCGATGTGATCCAGGAGCTCTTTTAAAGACGAGAACTCTGCCGGATCCATCTGCTTGGAGTGTTTGGGATCGATAAGAAGGGGACTTTCGATGGCCCAAGAGGTCACCGTCGGCTTAACGGCCGAACGGGTGGTCATGGTAAAACCGCCCAGCCGGAGGGTTTGGCCTGGGGCCAAGCCTCCTCCAGCGGTGATGTTGTCTTTAAGGACGAGGCAAGTCATCGATCCTGTCATCGATGTCACAGTGGAACTCTCAATGAAATCACAAATGTCGGTGTCAAAACTGGAGAATCTCTGGTAGGGGGTCCCGAACTGTGCGTCTAAGGTCGACGGTAACAGGAGACAGGGGACCCGATGTTTACCCAGGTTCAGGCCCTCTCTATGGAGGTAATACCCTACTTCCTGCTTGATTGATCTTGATGATTATGTGTATTACAAGAGTTGATCTACCACGAGATCGTAATGGCTAAACCCTAGAAGTCTAGCCTGTATGACTATGGTAATGAGTATATCCCCCTATGGACTAAGCTCTGCGGTTTATATAGACACCGGAGAGATCTAGGGTTACACAAGGTTGGTTACATAGGAAGGAATCTACACATTCGATCGCCAAGCTTGCCTTCCACGCCAAGGAGAGTCTCATCCGGATACGCGTGCAGTCTTCGGTCTTGATATCTTCACAGCCCATCAGTCCGGCCCATGGTTAACAGGCTGGACGCCTGAGGACACCTTAGTCCAGGACTCCCTCAGCCGGCACTCCGTCTCCTCCTTCGCCTCCTCCGGCGCATCCGAGCAGTCCACCTTCTCCTCCGCCTCATCATCAAAGGCAGAAGACAGACACCGCCACTCCGGCTGCTCCGGTGCGTCGGAGCACTCTGCCTCGTAAGCAACAACGAAAGAGAGACGCCGCCGCTCCGGCGGCTAGCAGTACAGCCAGAGGCGGGAGGCAATACAGATACGGTCCATCTATCAAAACTCTTGAAAAGTTACCATACAAGAGGAACAAGGAGGAAAACACGGAGATCGGTAAAGCCCATGTGAGGGACTATTTTGCAAATAAACCTCATCCTCTGAAGGAGACGGTAGATCCGGTGAAAGTGAAGCACACTATCGATGCCCTAAAGTGACCACTACCGCTTTCGCCGGATGACAACCATGTCCGATGTCTTAAAAAGACACTAGAAGATGCGCGCCGGTCGGGAACTACTTCAAGTGATAAAATGTTAGAAGAACGAAGAAGTTGAAAAAAATTCCCTAGCTCGGCGAACGGGCGAACCAATCGTGCCCCCCGCTTAAGGTGTCTAGCGATATTGTCGCAAATCTACTGGGGATGGTGCCTGGTACCAATCCTAGTGATACAATGGAGGTGGACGAATTCAGATAGCAGTACGGGAAGCCTCTCGTCTAAGATGGAAGTCCTACTCTAACAACGATGATGCGAAGATTCCATGAATGGTAAATGGAAACCTGCAGCAAGTCTGGGAAGGATGCTTTGACGATGAGAATTAAAGATGAGCACGACTTCATTGGACAAGATCTGACTACTGTTGATTTTGATGAGTTTTTCCAGTTCTACAATTAGGCCTTCGACAAATCACTCGTGGCTTGCTACTGTCTGTAAGTACTACTTCTGTAATTAAGTCTCTATATATAGCTCAGCTCTTTCATTGCATTCATATATAATTATCCTCACTATATTATGCAGACTGAATATCGTCGGATGCAAAAAAGCACAAATCTATGACATTGGGTTCATTAACCCAAATGTCTTACATGAATGGACGGTTAAACACAATATCTCAGAAACCGAGGACAACTTGCTACAATTGTTGCTCAAAAATCAAAGCAAAGATAAAATACTCTTTCCTTACAACTTCAGGTGAGTGTTACTCTCTTGTGCATATTCGGTTTCCCTTGTTACTCGAGGTTATAGTAATGTAACTGATGAGTTATGCATACGTGCGCAACTTCCACTTTATTCTCCTAGAGATTAAGCTTGAGCAAGGAGTAGTAACCGTCTTAGACTAGAGACGAAAAGATCCGGAGGACTATGCGGACATGACTCGAATGCTTTAGAAGTAAAATCAATCGATCATTATCGCACCATACCGGCAACTTTATTCATTTCTTGATATCAATTAATTATTTTCTTTGTCTGGTAGGGTTTGGAAGGAGTTCACCACAATTTCTCCGGGACTGCCGACCGATCTGCGAATTAAACACCCGAAAGTAAGTACTACTACCTAGTTCCGCGCATCTCCCATTGATTCTAGCTTGTTTCATCAATACCATTTAGCATGCTTGCTTGTCAGTTTGATTGACCTCTATTTCTCGTAAAGTGCTTGTGGCAGGAAGCCGGAATGATTTCTGTGGATACTACGTTTGCGAGTTCATCTACAACGCGACGGCCTCTAATAAGTAGGGCTACTCTGAAAAACAATATGAAGTGCGTAAGCAAAAATATTCACAATTTTATTTTATTACCATCATTTGTGTTGAGTTTCATTCATACACATGCATTGACCCTCTTCTTCGATTTAGATCTGGCAGATGCGGGATGAACTCCTACCAAAAGATCTCATACGAGCAATTCAAGAGGAATTGACAGGATTCTTTCTTGACCACGTCATCAATCCAGCCGGAGAATACCATGTGGAACTTGACTTCATATGTTAGGGATTGTAAGAGATCTTATATTGTATATATGTAGCTAGTAGCATCGGATAGATATACGAAAACTTGTTGTTCGACCAATCTCTCGGAGAAGGAGGAGGTCGATAACTTCTCTCTGTATAAGTTCATGACGATCTTGTGTACTTAATGGTTTCCTTCATTTCCTTACTAGCGTGTCGAGTTCTCTCTATATGTATAGTACGTAGCGTCGACCAAGCACGAAGATAAGAGAGGTCACTTCTCTCTATTAGCTAGCTAACACAATATATAAAACTCCTAAATTAACCCTCGAAACCCCCCCCAACCTCCCTCCCCCCCCTTCAAAACAAAAAACAAAAACCCCAGCTCCTAAGCTGCTGACGCGTGGATGCTCCTATCCCGGTTCGTAAGCGAACCGGGACTAAAGGTTTTGTGCTTTAGTCCCGACCCTTTAGTCCCGGTTCCAGAACCTGGACAAATGGGCCTTTTTCTACTAGTGATGCCTTGATGCTTAAGTGTTATGCTAAATACATTAAAGCTAAGTATCATATTTAAAGAGGCTTGCCTTCTAATGTTGCCGGCATAAAGAATAAATGGCAGGCTACTATTAAGGGACAAATTATGATTCAAGAAAAAAAACATATTTCTTTTTTTTTTCAAAAGCGCGCGCATGAGGATATTCCCAAGAATATATGAAGAGAAACTGCACTCTTGGGACCATTGCAACGCCATCTCCCCACAAACCTAAAGGGGTTTGTTCCTTCGATGGAATGATTTACTGTGGTCAGTTAGATCAATGGTACTTAATTGATCATTGTATTTCATTGGCTCTATATAAGTTCCAACAAAGGGATGAGCTCATAATTTTTTCAAGTAAGAATTAAGTTCATGGAGATCCTAAGTTAGAGAAGTTCCATTTCGAGATGACTTTGTATATTGCAGTAACTTGGTTATGCGGTACTAACGGACTGTTGCAATCCTTTTATCTCGTATTCCATTTTATTAAGAAGTGGGCTTATAAGTTTAGCCTTATGATCAAGGGGGAGAATGTTGGATGTTTTTGATCTAGGCTAAACCTAGGTCAATTAAGATCAATTATTAAGGCTGCCACAGTGCAATAATAGTAGCTACAGAATTGCTACAATATGACGTTTTGCCATGATTGGGGGCACACACACAAATATCATCTGACAGGTTGGTCCGCCTGTGGCACTGTGCTTATAAAATAGTATATAAGAGGAGAAGTCCCTATGGGGCACTAAACCTAGGTAAATGATAATGGATGCACGTGCATATCACCTTTAGTTGCTCAATCCGAGCCAGCACAACCAACCACGGGACGGCTCTCCAGCTCCTTCCGCAAGCAGCAGGAGTAAAAGAAGATGTTTGCCATATTTATTACTCAAGGTGTGTTTGCTCTAATTCATGTCAGTCGTGGTTCAAATCTTGTGCAAATGATCCTGAGACCATCTATGCAACAAGATTGTTATGTGCAGGCATGAGCGTTGGGAAAGATTAATTTTGCGATGAAGTCCTGGTATTATTTATTAGGCATGATTGAAAGTGTCGTGGTTTGAGCATTATGGCTTTTGTGAAGTCGGGTATCCGTTAGCGCATGATCCGATTACACGAGGCTTAAAACAAACACTATCCAACGGCATCTATTACCCTCCGGAAATAAGTTAGGTTACAATCATCCGAACCAAATAGCCCATTAGTCTTGACCGAACAAATACTACTCTTATTCAGCGACTTAACTTTCTGTATGCCGGGATCTGCTCCAGCGGCTAGGTTATGTAGGCGATGCGTGTATCTACATCAGCAACCCTGCGCATGTACTGTTGCTGTCGTACGCATGCATGAGACGGACGAACAACGGCGAGGAGGAAGGCGATGGGTTTCGCGAGACGATGATCTATGTCGCGATGGAGTATGCCTCAATGGACTCACGAGATGGGTTTGGCGAGACAACGATCTACGGCGCGATGGAGTCTGGCTCGACGGACGGACTTCGCCACGACGTCCTATAGTGTGACGGCCTCCATGCGTCGCTTCCTGGCCTCCAGGTGTGGCGCATGGGACTCTCTCTACCAATACGGCGCAAGGCATGATTAATGTTACATCAGACTTGATGACAGCTGGCAGGATACGAAACGATCGGGCAGGGGCAACCTCATCCAAAATACGGTTTGTGCCAGTAAATCAACTACATATCTAAAAAGAATCTCACCCTAAAACAACTTTATTTTTTAGTATGGAGAGTGTGTAAATATTACTATTACATAAGAGCAAGGAAGGGGTAATTTACATTTATTTTTAAGAAACGTCAGGCTGGGATCATTGCATCATGGCTGTATTGAAGCGCTAGCAACAGCAACAATCTCAGACTAGCATGTATAGCAGTAGCATTTAAAGTCGCAGTAACACTCGCCCGACCTGTTATCGGAGCTTTCATCTTGGCATGTAGTATCACAACCGTCAGTAAAGCCAAAGCACGGTCCTTCATAATTGCCGCTTAGGTGCCGGCACTGAGTCGGCTCGGCGCATGCAAATGCCATTGAAGGCAGTGGACGTACTAGCACATACAAGAACATGGTTAATTAGCCGAAAGATTAATCAAAACAACAGCTTTCGAAAAAGATTAATCAAAACAACATATTAAGTTGCATGCACCCGCCAATTCAATGCAAAAACTTTAGCTGTTAGGAGAGGAATATATTTACAACAGTTCATTCATGTGCACGTACATACTGGCCGGCAGCTACAATGACAATTAGGAGCACAACTCCAGAGATATTATTTCCTAAAGGCGCCATTGGTTGTTTTTTTAAAGTTTTTTACGTTGAAGAAAAGAATGAGCAAGCAGGTTGGTGGATGATCAAGTGAGAAGAAGTCTCTAGATTAATTTGCAGCAAATTTACATCTACACGCTCGCCTCTAGCCCATGCAATCAGTTTTTCTTTGCAAAAATGACCCTGGACGTAGGACTGTATCGTGCGCCGTAATTGACTGTCAGCATTCCTCTGATCCCCTCTTCGGCGGTGGCGTGGAACCCTAGGCCGAACGCCCGCGCTCCTCTGCTCTCACGTTGGAGCGACGACATCTACCAACAGACGCCCCGTGCAAGTAGTGATCTTCCCAGTTGATTTGCCTAAACATATGATCCTATACCACCAACGCGCCAAAGGTTGCTAGTGGAGACAAATTTGAATAACACGGGGAAAGCCATGGAGTTGGAAGACGGCTGTAAGCAAGCTGAGTCGTTGTGAGCTGGATCATGAGGATCCCACGCTGTTGGAGGCCAACATTGTGGTATCGCCTATTGCTGAGTCAACCGAAAATGTGGTGGAGGAGCCGGATCCTTTTGTACAAGGAAAATTGGTGCAGGAAGTGAAGGCACCACACTGGTCATCGGTGCCTGGGCTCTGTCAAGGCACTGGATCTCAGTCCGTGTGTCTCCACCCGATAGTGAAACGTCACTGTGGGCTCTTGGATTTATCCAATAGTAATGCGTGGCATCACTGAAAGTAAGGAACTACTAGGTCATAAGGATCCAAAACTTGTCAGGATGCGAGGCTTAAGTGTGAAAACTGGGTAGTAGAAAAGGTATGATCAAGTGTTACTTGCCTTGCTGATGATCCGCGAAACCTAGAGACTCGAAGTAACAGGCGGCGCACTCCGGGTATTCTATCGCAGACAAACAAACAAGCATACAATAAGTACTCATCTAATGCACAGGTAAAACTCGAACAAAAGATCCAACCAGAATGTTCAACTTAAGAACTCCGGTTTGCAAAAAGAATCAAATCGAATAAAGCAACGAAAGTCAAACGGCGAAAGAAAACAGCTTCGTTTTACTAATCTGGATCTAAGTCAAATTTTACAGAAGCAAAAACTTGTTTAAGTAGATTATTCGGAAAGAGGGTTTCGAGATGAAACTCCAGGCGCTTGAATCGCCTGATTCCGATAAACGAGCGAAAAGTTATACTAAATCGAAAATCGGATCAGAAATCGCGATCAGAAAATAACCGCGGAAAATCCGAGAAAAAGAAAAACGACGAACAGATTAACGAACGAACATTCATTAATTTAACGAATCTGACGAAAAGCGTACGCTAAGACGATCTAACGGACGAACGTCCGCTAATTAAACTAAACCGAAAAAAACGAGAACTAAAATAAAATGAATCTAAAAAACCGAAATAAAACCGTAAAGAAAAACCGCCCGGTTTTTAAGAAAAACTGGTGGCACGCGATTTGAGGCAGCGGCGAACCTCCGGATGCGGGCGGCGGCTCGGCAGCGGGCGTCGGGCGGCGGCGGCTGCGGGCGGCGGCGGCGGCGGCGGGCTAGGCGGCTAGGGTTAGGGTTTGCGGTGGGCCGGGGCGATCTGGCGGGCTGGCGGCGGGGCGATCTGGCGGGCTGGGCGGCGGGGTCCCGCGCTTTATAAAGCGCCCCCGAGCGGAGTCCTGCTCGGGTACGGCCCGGAGTCGGTGCGCGTTTTTTTTAAACATTACGCTTGGCAGAAAAATAAAAAGAAATACTAAACGGAATCCAAAAATCCTGAAGCAAAATTTTCCCCGACTTCTAAAATCAAGCCGGACTAGATGAACATTTATGTGGGACCTAAATGCAATTTTGAAAAACGCGCATTTTTCCTAAATTCAAATAAAAAGCGAAAAACTCCAAAACAAATCTTATTTGATTTTTTATTAAATCTTCATTATTTCTTTATTTTGGGAAAGTCATTTTCTTCCCTCTCTAAATTTTTGGTAGTAGAAATAATTGAAGATAAAATAAATAAAATCAATGATCCAATTTTCAAAATTTGAGAAAAACCCCAAATATGAAAATAACGAAATCCCCAACTCTCTCCGAGGGTCCTTGAGTTGCGTAGAATTTCTACGATCGAGCCAACAATGCAATAAAAATATGATATGCATGATGATCTATGTATAACATTCCCAATTGGAAATTTGGGATGTTACAGAAATAATAAATTTTTATAAATTCATGCACATTTTTTGAAATCTGGGAACAATTTTGAAATTGATGAAGCTTTTTCGGATCACTTCTCAATTTCATGATTATTATGAAATACAAACTATTTTTCCAAATTTCTGAACAATTTGTAATTTCATATTTTTAAAGCAAAGAATATTTTCATATTGTCCCGTTCGTGATTTATCTCTGCAATGGTTTTAGGATTTATTTTCTTTTCCTATATTTTCTTTAACTTTGGTTATTTTATAATTTGCCATTTTCATTTTTATTTTTAAATACATGAACTATTTTGCATGAACATCTTTCTCAAATAAGGGAAACAATTAAATTTGTGAACATTTTATTATACAAGAAAATTTTACAAATTCATGATTATTTTAAAAATATGGGAATATTTTCAATTTCTATACATTTTGGAAATATGGGGACAATTTTAGAATTCATGATTTTTTATATTCAGTGAATTTTTCAAACTCGTGAATATTTTTTGAAATTTGAGACTTGATTTCAAATTAGCAAGCATTTTTTTTAAATTCGGGGACATTTTTAAATTCTTGAATATTTGAAAAATGTGAGAACATTTTCCAAATTCGTGAACATCTTTTGAAATGCGAAAACATTTTTAAATGCACGAGCAGTGTTTGAAATGCAGGAATGTTTTTCAAATTCATGAACATTTTGGGTTTTTAGCGCGCTATATAAGCATTTCCAACAGTCGCGCTATATAAGCGCTGCGCTGAAATTTTTGGGTTTTTAGCGCGCGTGCAACTGTTCCGGGAGGTCCAGCGGAGGCGCAATAACCGCGCGCGTGGTCCGGAACGCCATCGCGCTCAGTTTATTGCTGCGCCCACTCCCACACGCTGCACACTCGAGCACCCGCGCCGTCGCCGGTGAATTCGTCCGATGAATGGACGCGCCGACATCCCCCTCACCCCTTTCTACACCCGCGACCCCTCCGCCGCCGCCGCCGCCGCAAACCCTAGCGCGGGGAGCTTTGGCTTCGCCTCCGCCGGTGCTCCTCCAAGCTCCTCCGATGATGATGTGGGCATAAATTTGAACTTTTATGTAATGAACTTGTTTGGGTGATTTTAAAACTATGCTATGTCTTGTTTTGATGTTTGAAATATGAACATTTTAAAACATTATAACTGTGCACCCTAGGAGCCCCCTCACGTTATCAACCTTCAGAGTCGTTCGTTTTCATGTAATGATCGTCTCTGGCCTTTGGATGCGCAGTGAATTTTTCTGAATGCTTCGGTCCCCGCAGCTTCCTGAGGGCAGCTACTCCCATAACATTTTTGGAGTAACGTGGTTAATTGGGCTGAACAGCTCACCTAGCATACCCGCCGGCCGAAGCGAGGGAGCGATTGGTGCACTCGCTAACCCTAACCAAGGTGAGCAGTGACGGCAGCGGTGGCGGCGAGCTGGCGCAGGTCCTGTTTAGCCCTTCTGGCCGCGATGTTGCTAGGCTATTTCTATCATCCTCAGTGCTGGTCTTCGCTAAAAGGGATCCATCGACGAGAGTTACACAGAAGAGCGACCAAAGAAGGGAACCTAATGACGGCGGAAGGAAGAGCAAGAGGGGCCGTCGAGGCTGGTCATCGCCGCAAGGATACTGGCGCCCGTCTGCGTGGTGATGGCATGGTGGCGGAAGAAGGTTCCTGGCATGCCGCGCGCTGGCTGCTGTCTCCGCCCGCGTCTACGCGCGAAGACAGGTACGCCATCGAGCGCTCGACGTACTCCCTACTGCCATGCACACATCCTCCCAGTCTCGCCCTAGGTCAGAGAGTGAGAGTGAGAGGGAGAGGGAGAGGGAGAAAAAGAGAGAGGAGCGGGCTTGATTCATGGCAGTGGCGGGTTTTAACCTGAATCATCAATGGCAAGCACGCGAGGTGGCGCTCGAACTGGGAATAGAGTGCTCACATGACGAATCAGGTAGACAAGGTATGAGTACATACCGATTCCTTTGATGATTGTGGACAACCAAGGAGAGAAAAATAATCATGGATAGGTTTCAATTGTGTCTACCTTTTCCCTTCTTGGATTTTCTTGGTTTTTGTGCCTGCTTCTCGGTTTCAATCTGTCATGTATGCGACTTATTTCTGTTTCGGTTGACAAGTCACTAGGCATTTGCCGGATGATTGATATGTTTTCATTCTTGGTAGCATGTATATGGGTATGGCTGTGAGCGTCTAACTTTGTTTCTATATAATCAAATACGAGGACCATGGTTAGGTTGAAACCTGAAGGGAAATAAACAATCTGGTGCCATGGTTGTCAAGGAAGGTGGATGTTTTACTTATAATTCTGCTACTATTTGATTTGTGACTTTTGTTTTTCAACTGAATCTTATCCTTGGCATTTCTAACAAGAACCTGCATTTGCAAGGCAAGATGTTTGCACAGTGCACCTGAAACTTGAGACTGATGTGTCATTGAGATTCCATTTTGTTGGTGAGGTTGGTGGCGAAGGGGGCGAGTAAGTCTTCTTTGAGTGAAAGAACATGTAGTAATTTTTGCTTCAAGGATATTTTGCATGTAGTCAAAGTGGTTCGAATGGGAAATGATTTACTACTGATTATACTTTATCTGTTTTTTCTTCTCTTCACCCATATACACTATTAGAGTTAGAGGTTAACATGCTACTTTCCTTCTCCTCAATGCAGCCGTGTCCAACCAAGGTTTAGCGTTAATTCATGCTTGCTTATGACAAGGAGTTACACTGTGGTATTATAGAACTGAACTAATTGTATTATTTACCATATCCTATAGAATACTTAATTTTTTTAAGTAGTTTATGATTATAATTATTAAATGCCGAGAGCGGCATTTTGGCTCCTAGGTGCATATGCACCCATTGTCGAAATACACATTTCGAAAAGTTGAAAAATTTGGAACAAAAATTCCATGTGTATATCCGAACATTTTATGTGCGTTCACAAGGTTTCGGTGAAAAACGATGTTTTTCGTGGCTTGTGTAAAAAACATAAAGAAATGCCTCGTGAATAGTTAGAATGAAGCATCAGAAATTGTCTTTTTTACACAAGCCAGAAAAAACATCGTTTTTCACTGAAACCTTGTGCACGCACATAAAATGTTCGGATATACGCGCGGGATTTTTGTTCTGAATTTTTCAACTTTTCAAAATGTGTATTTCGACAATGGGTGCATATGCACCTAGGAGCCAAAGGCAATTACCGCTAAATGCCAATCTATACATAGTTCGTGATACTGATATAACATAATGCAGCTGCTACTATCACAATTCTTCCTATTAAACAAGATAGAAAAGGTTATCAAAATTCGTAAGAGACTTGAGCAACTTCTGAGATAGATGTTGCTTCATGGTTGGATGCACCATTTTTGTCTTGGTGGACTATTACTACTCTTAGCTAATTCCTTGCACCATGGAAATGTTTTACCTGTGTCCCTGCAAAAAAAAAAATGATTTATTTGACCTTTTGTAGTGATTTCTATTCAAGCTGACACTTTACACCTTCCTTTGGTTGTTCCAGGACTCACGTTTGAAAGACAAGCCAGACACAATCAAGACAGGCGAGCTTCAGTTTTTTCACTAATTGGGACAATCCCTTGTTACATGCCACTAATGACTAGGTTGCATGAATTATGTCTTTCTGGGAGAGGAGCAAAATGAATGGAATCCCAATAGGTGCAAGAAGGATTACCGCTCTGTCGAGGATAGTTAGTACAAGAAGGGCAAGGAGAAGAGTGCCAAGCAGGTGGAGTTAGCCACCCAAGGACTCTGTCCATGTCTGGGTAGGGAGAGCGAAGGTATTCGTGCAACCTTGCACAGAGGTTACATTATTGTCTACGGATGTTTTTCTTTCTGGTTCAGCTTGTTGAATTTATTCATGCTGCACTGAATTGTGCCTCCACATGGATAGGTGAGAATAGATCAAGCAGAGCATGAAGTTTGAAACTTCTCAAGGACCTGCTTCCACGTAACAAGGTACTACCTTAGTGATTTCATAATAAGAAAACAAAAAGAACCAAGTAGTTGATCTTTATGCATGTTATTTTCTGTAATGAAAAAAAACTACGCACAAGATCAGTAAATATGTTGGTGAAATTGTGGGTGTCACTTTCACTTGGTGTACCAAGGCTCCAAAATCTACCTTCTTTAGAGTTATATTTTTTGTTTTGCTAGCAGCCTGGTAGAGAGTACAAGTTGACACGTACACAAACATTACGTTGACGATGGATTGTTATCTGACTGATTGTGTTGCTATTTTCATCACAGAGCATCTAACTTATCTCCTTACCATGTAGTAGTGGAAAAGAAGCTCACCCGTTGGAGAATGTTGTGAAGGCATATTATCTTGGGTGTGAGAAATTTCTATCGAAGGTATGTATCTGGTTTGTAATCCATTGCATATTATCTCACAAGTAATGAAGTCACTTTAGTTAACAGAGTAATAAATAATCATATTGAAAAGTGATTGTCATGGATTTAGTGGTCTGGTATATTTTATTCTTTTATTCAGTTCAAGGGGAAGTTTTCTATGTACGAGTGCAATTTTTAAGTTTTGCGTCGTGAGGCTACACAAGGTATCTTGCATGTGAATGAGGCATGAAAACTTTACATTTACCATGGAATAAATTTTCCTGATGCCTTTATCTATCGAGATGATATATTCTGCTTCAGTGCCATCTCATTCTTTGCTGGTTGATTTTTCTATTTCCTCGTTCCATGCTCTGAACATCATTTTGCAGGTCAGCAACTTGAAAGATCAGTATGGTGGTACCACATTTAAACAATTATGTGTTCTTGGAGCCTCGCCTGATTGATTGGTGACACAAAATAGAAATCATGTTTCGATCGCCCCAGTGCAGTTGCTAGAGAAAGATCATTGTGGTTGTACCATATTTAGACAATTGCATATGTGAGTATGACATAGTATTCTATCTTACAATTAAAACATTGTTTTGTTCTTTAGATTGAATTTATAGACCATAAGGAAGAGACCTTGTTTCTGCCAATTTTTCTCCCTCTTTGTATATGCTCTATTGCTTGTACTTTTTTTGCTTGGATATTATGTGCTATTTAGTCTTAAACATTTGATCTTCCAATGGCAGAATTCAGTTATATTGAGATGTTGCAGTTCAATCATGTGGATTTCCTTCAAATTTTGTTCAATTCATGAAAATTTAAGTTATATGTTCTGTGCCTCGATATTTATCAAGACTATACCATTTTATTATACAAATAGACGGACGCAGCAACGCGCGCCATCGATGATCTAGTATTGTCTAAAATGCAACATATGGCATGCGCCGGCTACTTGCGCGCTGCAGTTTAGCGCGTCTGTTGGAGCGGCTTGGGTGCGCTATATTTTGAAGCGGCCGCTGAAGCCAGCACACCGCAGCACGCAAAAGCTGGCGATTCCAGCGCTGTAAACTATTTTTTAGCGCGCCGCGCGTTGCGCGTCTGTTGGAGATGCTCTAAGTGGTGTGGTGTGGTTTGCGCATTGGCCTATTGTCCCCCACACTGGTCGGGGAATAGAGGGGCTCGTCTAGCAGCCCCCAAAACGCCCAAGAGTTCTATATGGGCCAGCTCAATAGCCTCTAACCTTTTATGCTCGTTGTTGTTTCTAAAGTGCTCAGAGAAAACATTTGCAGGCTATCAACCATTTTGACATATATGAAAATGTATTATTCTATTTTTTTTCCTAAATTTAGAAATATTCATGAGTAATTAAAATGTTCACCAAATATTAAAACCTATTCTTGAATTTGACTGATTTTTTTTAAATTACGAATTCAAACTTAAAAGTTAATATATTTTCATTTTTTATGAATCTTAAACTATTCAAATATATGAAATATTTATGAATTGTATATTAAAAAATCAATTTTTAAATGAATAATAAAATCGGTTGCAAACCTGAAGAAAAATAATCGAAACATTTAAAATGTAGAGTAAAACGTACCAAAACTTGCTAACGAAAATTGGAGGAAAACTATCGCTGGATGAGTCAGTGCATGTAGTGTTGTCTAGTGAAGAATAAGACATCTGTAGGATCGGAACCGATCGAACGAAGCCTTTTTCAGCTTTTATATGGAGACAATTAGTCGACTCCGCTGCACCTATTTTCTCATAGTTTATTCGAGCTAATTTTGTCCCCCTCCCATTTCATCCTTTCCGCTGAACTACCGGTGCTAGACGTGATCTTTTTACAGTTTTGCTAGAACTCATCTAGATGAGATATAATTTGGTCTCATTCACCTTTTATAGGCATTGGATGTGATGCTATAAGATGCGTGTGTGCTGACATGGGTTGTATCTGTTCTTGTTTTTAAAGTGAATGAGACCAAATTATGTTTCATCTAGATGAGTTCTAGGTACTCCCATCTTTTTATATGGCCGGGGGTGAGGCAGAGGTAGGATAGCCGGAGTGACGAGCAATTAGCTAGCCAAGGGTGCAAGAGAAATGCTACTCTGTTAAGTGGGCAAGGAGATTGAAAGGCGACACCAGTGTGAAGACATGTGCGTTGGCTCGGCTTGTTAAGCTCGTGCTCGTTAAGGCTTGGCTCATTAAGCTTGTTAAGATTAACGAGCAGAAAACCCTGCTCGGCTCCGTTCGTTTGAATCTCGTTAAGCTCACGAGCGCTCGCGTTCTGATGTGTTACAGCCTACATGATGAGTGTGTAAACGTGTTTTTTAAGAAGTAAGATGATGACTATAAAAGGAAATGCACTAGTTTGTTGCCTCCTATGTAGATTAGATTGAATAGATGGGCTGAGATGCTATGAAAACTTTGTCATGTAAAATGAAAATATGTGTTGTGTTGTTACTAACGAGCTTAACGAACTACTTGTGAACTTGTTAGCTCGTTCATTAAGCTCGTTAAGCATAACGAGCTGAAATCGATAATTGGCCCTGTTTATTAAGAAGCGAGCCACGAGCTTAACGAGGTGAACTATCGAGTGCTCATTAAGCTCGCGAGCTACGAGCTTTTGGTCCAGCCCTAGTTGCATAACCTTTTTCTCGAGAAGAAACGAAGTGATTAAGGGGTTTCAACAAATCCTAAATAATTACCCAACAGTTATGAGTTAATCTTTTAGTTTTCCTAGATGGATGAAAATATTGTTTTCAAATATGTTGATTGTCTTTGTAAATTTTCATAAAATCTTGCGTGTATCTTGTTTCTTCAATTATATCACAAATAAGGATATAGTTGAACCAAGGCCAAAGGGGCGTGTGAGATATTCTCATCCCTCAAGTAACTTTGCCACTGCTTATATTCAGTGGTGCATTGAAGGATGCTTCAGTTGTTAGGTTGATCTCTCCACCAATTGGCCCAACGGCTCATTGGGCCCTTGACCCACGCCCTGATCGGGGGCATCCAGCCCAAGCAAGGCTGGTGGGCCCCTGTCGTGCAGTGCTATAAAGAGGAGGTGGGGACCAGAGGCATAGGGTACGAGGTTCGTCGCCGCCACTGTTCCCCACTCCTAACCCTAATCCGATCTAGAGGGAGGCACTGAAGCGACGGGAAGCGCCACCAGCCACTCCACCGCCGCCACTCATGCACTCACCACTCTACCATCACCGGCCACATCACCATGACCTCCGGCTCAAGCACGTCAGGTCAAGGAGAAGGTAATACTCTACACCCCACTACCGGAAATCACTGACCCATACGATCTAGTGGCCTATCAATGGTATCAGAGCCACTGGGTTAAGCTTCTTCGGTAGAAAAGAAACACAGAAAAAAAATCCCCTCCCCCAAGAACCCTAGACAGGGCAAAGAATGAATCTTCAACAGAAAAAGTTGCGCCGCCGGAAGGCCGCGCCGTTCCTCTCGATCCGGACGCGCATCGGCAAGCCGAGGCATCGGACGAAGAACTACCGGAGCTAGCTCAACGGCATACCGGCAAAGAAAAGAAAAAGACAAAAAAAGGGGGGGGTAGGCACCGCAGCCAAACCGCTCGACGGCGGCGCGCTCACCGCAAGGCGGACGTGCAGCCGGCGAAGGGGATGGCCACGGCGCTGCATCAAAACCCGCAGCATCTCTCTCTCTCTGTTGCTGCATGCAGTAGTAGATCAGGGTAGTAGCAGGGAGGAAAGGGAGGAGGGAGAAGAGCTCGCCAGGGAACGGCGGAGCTCAATCCCTTCTCTGGCTGCCGGCGACCGGCGTCAAACGCAACGGCGCAGTCGGGAGCGAGAGAAGGGGAGCAGAGGTGGCCGCGAGCGTCTCTCTCTCTCTGTCAAAGGAGAGGCCAGGGGAAAGAGATGCGGACAGGCTCGCGCGGTGGCCGTCGACGCCGTCGCCAGCGACCGGCACGACCGGACCGGCCACAGAGAGACGAGCGGCGCGTGCAAGTTGAAACGGAATGAGGCTAGGGTTTGCGAGCCGCGCGGCGCTGGTTGGTTTTGCTAACGCGAGATGCGCGCGTGGCCGTTGGATCGCGCTGAACGGTCGTGATCAAAACCCTAGGCCACAGCTGGGTTTTTGGGCCGAAAGGGGAAGAGCCGGCTGGGCCCAGAAGCCAGCCAGCCATGATCGCCACATGAGCCGAACGGGCTCTGAATGGCTGGGCCTTTTTCGGCCAGCACATGCCGCGTTTCATTTTATTTATTTGTCTAGTTTTCAGGGCAAGTTACAGTACAGTTTTCTATTCAAATTATTCAGAGAAATTATTTGTTTAGAAAATAAAAAAGTAAACAGAAAAGTTCTGAAAATGAAAATAGAAAATTTACAGAAAAAAAATAATGTTCAAGGAATAAAGAAAATAATAAAGTTCATGAATTTTTATTAGGTCAAAGAAAAGTTTCTGTAAAGAATAAAAAGTTCATGAATGTTTTATTCATGTTTTTCCGCTGCAAATAAAAATAAAAGTGCTCTTTTAAAAGTGAATAGAACTAAAGTAAAAGATTAAATTGTTGTTTCTCTAATGCATTTTTGAACCAATTGGTTGAAATTGCTTAGAGAGTAAAAGAGTACAGAATTGTTTTTGAATAGATTCAGAAAGTTTCCGCTGCAAAGAAAAAGTATTATCCTCCAATTAAATTGGAAGCAACGGGAAAATTTAATTGGATGAACAGTATTTTGAGAGAAGTTTTTTCCACTTGTGGGTGAAATCAGATTCAAATAGCTTCTGCTATAACAGTAGAAAGACATTTGATTAAAGTTTAATTATGGTATTGTTATTTTCTGACCAACGTTGATGATAACGATATTATAATTCTATGAGTCTTATGTTCAAAGCTTAAATCTCTGATAAAAGTTGTATGAAAATTTTCAGAGAACATATAAAAGATCAAGAAATGCTCTTGAACAAGAGAAATGTATATTTCTTGTTTCCGCTGTAATAAAGTTGGTGATGATGGTTATTTCTTAACAAAGTTGTTTAATAGACATACTATAAAAAAATCATACTATCATCACATTGTTTATGAGTTATATGCATTATTTTCATTTCCGCCCAACGGTGATATGAAATTAATGTAGAAGGACGATGTTTTGTTCTAATTCTGCCCAACGGTGATTTAGAATATAAAAGAAAGTTTTAAAAGTTTAATGTGCATATTTTTTAACTAGATAGACATGGGGTTATTTTTATGCTCATTATTGTTGATTATTGGCTAAGTTTTCTCAGACTAAAAGTTTTCCATGCTTTCATTCATGAAAGCGAATGGTTGGGTACTTGTGACCCGAAAGATGACCAAGAAAGGTGATAATGTGAGATAGTATGTTCTCTCTAAAGAATGGTTTCAAAAGAAAAGAGATAGATCATTGAGAGTCTTGGTTGACGAATGTTTTTCATGTACTCTCCATGATTTGAGATAAAACAAGCAACATGCGTGTTTAATTTGACCAACGTCGGATCAAGCATGTGTGTCAAAGAGCATTTAGATTTATTTATAAATTTGACGATTGAATATGCAGTCAAAAGAGCCAATTCTAGCATTTATGTTCCTTACAGGGAATTACCCGCATGGCGGGAAAACATGATTATGATAAAACCCGCATGGCAGGATAAGTCTGGGAAAATCCCTGCGTAACCCGTATGGCAGCAGAAATTTTCTCAGACTTGTCTCAGATGACAGAGAAAGACATGATGACTCATGTGCTTTTAATGTGTCCCACTCTAGGAGAAAAGTATGGAGTAGCTATTATGCTTTCCTAGTATCAACCGTACATTTTATGTGTAACGGTCATTAAGCACTCAATAAATCCAAAGAGAATAAAAGTTACAGATGAACCTAAAGATAAGAATGATATGCAAGTGTGACTTGCAAAAGTACTAATGATAAAGAACTCTGTTGAGTTTCTGAAATGGAATGAGGAAAAAGTACTCCAGATAAATGAAGTAGATAATCGAAGTTTCCTCATTCACAAGAGTTATGAATGGTTTTTCGAAATTGTGGCAGAAAAGTTCTTGCCACATTTCGAGGGGGAGAAAGATATATGAGATAAATTAAGAATGATGAAACTCCCCTATACTTTAGATAATGTGATGAAGAATGTGATCGTCTGGGGGAGTACGACGGTCATTCTAATACCCCTAAAGAAAAGAAATAGTGTATTTCTAGATTATTTTACAGTTCCAAAAGCAGAGTAAGGAATACTAAGACGGTGCTTAAAGTGCCACAAAGAAGAAAGTTTTAACAGAATAAACCCAAATTATAAAGTTTAAAGATACATCATTTTTAGTGAAGATGGACTAATCTGGGAGAGCATGTTGTATGATCTATACAACACCTGTTGTTAGCCCTATAAAGGAGGAATGAGTAAACATGGATCTTGTCATAAAGGTCCCTATAAAACCCATTGCCTCTTGGAAATGAAAGACTATACAATTAATTTGCCTCTTGGCAATGACAGAACAACAACAACCCCATACGAAAGAAGTGCCAGTAACTGAGACACAGATGGTCTCAAGGAATGAGAAAATCAGATACTTCTGATTACTGTAAAGTTTATGTTAGTGAAATTCAAATGGAGGTTGATCCCACCTCATTTAAAGTGCTCAAATCGAGCTTTGAGAAGTGTTTGTTTGTTTAAATGATAAGAGACTATATGAGATGAAATAAAATTGGTGAATCCCAATGATGTTTGGGACTCATAAGTAATTTCCAATGGAGCAGAAACAGTAGGCTGTAAAGGGTCTACAAGGTCAATGTGACTCTAAAGGAAATGTGTAAAGGTGTAAAACATGACTTAAATCGAAATGTTTTTGCGCGTTTTGCACTGAATAGATTACAATGAGTGTTGGTAGCACATCATGATCTGAGTTATATCAGATGAAAAAGTAAAGAACACAGGGAATACTGCCTGAAGAAGTCTTTTATGGACTAAAGCAATCAAATGTTGTTTTGGGTTAAAGAAAATGAGAGGACAATTGTATTCGTGCAAAGTTATAGAATGGGAAATTCATTTCCTAATCTTATGCATGTGGATGACATCCTACTTGCTAGTGGTGATGTCAACCTACTGCAAGAGGAGAAAAGAAGTTCTTGTCCTCAAATTTCAAAAGAATGTTCTCGGTAGAGTGTCTCTCGTTATAAGTATCGAGATTCACGAAGAAAAGAATAAAAGGGGGTATTAGGGATGTCGAATGGACATGCTAAGAAAGGTCTCTAAAGTGTGCATGCGAGAAAACCTACGCCTGTTCTTACAGTCAAGGGTAATGGAAGTGGAAGCTATGGTGTTCCAAAAGTTGACGAGAAAAGATTGAAACGGATATGGTACCATATGCTTTAGCTGTTGGAAGCTCAATATATTGCCACGACACAGTTCACATATCCGGTTGTTTTGGCAATGTCCATCCATATATAGATCATCGGAATGGAGTCAAAGGTATCGGCCTCATGCTGAAAGAAATAAGTGCTCTCAAAAGATTGTGAGTACAAAGACATGACTTGTGAAATGTATAGCGAAATCCACAATTGTCGCTAACTTTCATACTTGGAGGTTTTTGTGTGGAAAAGCTCCAAAGAATGAAACAATTATCATCAATGTGATGCAAAGATATTTTATAGCTTGATATGAGGCTGAGAGACTTGTACCCGGAGTTGATAATGGTTGACAACAGCGATAACTATTTTAAGTCTTTCGCTCCTGTGACAACGAGTCAAGTGTTGGTGCCAAACACATTGACACAAAGTTATACGTTGTTAAGGAGAAAGTCCGGAATTATGTTGAAATGCTTGGAGCATGAAAGCAACGGACAAGTATTTGCAGATCTGCTTATTAAGGCTTACCGCCCAGTGTGTTCGGAGAACACACAGTCGACATGGGTTTTATGGTATAGTCTAAGATTTCCGGACAATAAAAGGGCCCAAGGTTAAAGAATCTGTTTCAAAACAGAGGAGTGTGTTGTAGGTGTTGATTCTATCAGGAATGAACCGTGACGATGAGACATGCTCTACATGCAAATCTGTGATGGAACGAGTACTTTGAAAAGAGTTATTTCAAAGTATAAAGTTAAAAGTATAATGATGAGATCAAGGGGGAGAATGTTAGGTTGATCTCTCCACCAATGGGCCCAACGGCTCATTGGGCCCTTGACCCACGCCCTGATCGGGGGCATCCAGCCCAAGCAAGGCTGGTGGGCCCCTGTCGTGCAGTGCTATAAAGAGGAGGTGGGGACCAGAGGCATAGGGTGCGAGGTTCGCCGCCACCTGCTCCCCACTCCTAACCCTAATCCGATCTAGAGGAGGCAGGGCGACGGAAGCGCCACCAGCCACTCCACCGCCGCCACTCATGCACTCACCACTCTACCATCACCGGCCACATCACCATGACCTCCGGCTCAAGCACGTCAGGTCAAGGAGAAGGTAATACTCTACACCCCACTACCGGAAATCACTGACCCATACGATCTAGTGGCCTATCATCAGTAACTTTGCCACTGGTACTGTAATCTCTGGTAGATTTCACCAATGGAAACGCCAAGATTATGCCAACTTCCGTTGTAGCCAGATATGATGATTGACTTCATGTTTTTAGTGTCAATATACATACTTTACTTGCGCAAATTACTTTACATGTATGTTCTGCTGTGTCATTGTACACTTTAATCACGCAACTATATATCTTTACTTGAGCACATATTTACCCATTGTTTATATGTGTGCTGCTCACTTCCTGAATAACTTGTGAGAGACGAAGAAGCCGAGCGAGAAAGCAGCGACGGCGATGGCGACCACCTCCTTGTTCTTCCTTGCCTTCTCCACCACGCTGTCCGCCCACTTCATGTCTGTCAGCTGCTCCAGCCCCCCTGCCACGCGCTCTTTCCAGCCGCTGCACGCCGTGGCCTTCTTCTCCAGCACCGCTTTGGCTTCCATGGCAGCGGCCGCAGCACTAGTAGAAAACCACCAATCAGTCCCGGTTCGTAAGGGCCTTTAGTCCCGGTTCGGGAACCGGGACTAATGGGTCGTTACTAATACCTCAACCCATTAGTCCCGGTTCGACCCTAACCGGGACCAATGAGCCTCCACGTGGCCTGTCTTGCCGAGCCCGGTCGAGGGCCTTTGGTCCCGGTTGGTGGCTCCAACCGGGACCAAAAGGCGCCCACGTGTCTGCATTCCAAAGGCCTGGTTTTTGTTTTTTTTGATAGGAGGGGTTGGGGGTTTTGGGGGTTAATTTAGGTGTTTCTGTTAGCTAGTAATAGAGAGAAGTGTCCTCTCTTAATTATGTCCGTGCTTGCTCGACGCCACGTAGTAAATATACATAAGTGATCGAGAGAACCATTCAAGATGAAGTTCGTCATGCATACCGAGAGAAGTGATCGATCGACCTCTCCTTCTACGAGAGATTGGTCGAACAACAAGTTTTACTGGCTACATACATGTACAATCTATATAAGATCTCTTAATTACAAACCAATAGCATTTGAATTCAAGTTCCACATGGTATTCTCCGGCTTTACTGATGACGTGATCAAGAAAGAATCCCGCCAATTCCTCTTGAATTGCTTTCATGCGATCTGGTGGTAGGAGTTCATCCGCATCTGCCAAGTCTAATTAATTTGAAGAAGGGGTTAATTAATACATATATATGAATGAAACTCAACAGAAATGATGGTGTAATAAAATGAAATTGCGAATATTATTGCTTACGCACTTCATATTGTCTTCTAGAGTAGCCCGCTTGTTTTTCAATGTCGCGTTGTGGATGAACTCGCACACGTAGTATCCACGTAAATCATTCCCTTCCTCCTGCTACAAGCACTTTACGAGAAATAGAGGTCAATCAAACTGATAATGAAGCATTATATAAATGGCATTGATGAAAGTATAGCTATAGAATCAACGGAGATGCGCGCAAGAGTACTTACTTTCGGGTATGTATATCGCAGCTCCTTCGGCAGTCCGGAGCTTGTGCGGTGAACTGTTTCCAAACCCCGCAAGACAAAGAAAATATTTGTTATTACTTGAGATATCAAGAAATGAATAAAAAGTTGCCGATATGGTGCGATAATGATCGATTGAACTTACTTGCTGAGCATGTCACCATGTCCGCATAGGTGCTGGGATCTTTCCGTCTCGAGTCTAAGACGGTTACTAGTCCACGCCAAGCTTAATCTCCGAAGAATATAGTGGTACCTACACGCAAGCATAACTCATCAATTACATTAACCTCGCCGAGTAATAAGGAAAACCGAATATGCACACGACAAGAACACTCACGGGCCGTGGTAAGGAAAGAGTATGGTATCTTTGTTTTGATTTTTGATCAATGATTGTAGCAAGTTGTCCTCGGCCTCTTGGTAGCGCTTTTCAACCAGAAAACATCTATGATATTTGTGTTAATGAACCCAATATCATAGATTTCATTCTTTTGCACTCGACGATCTTCAATCTGCATAATATATTGAGGATAATTAATTATAAATACATGCAATGAAAGAGCCGAGCTATATATAAAGACTAATGACAGAAATAGTACTTACAGCAGTAGCAAAAGACCATTAATTTATCGAGGGCCTTTTGATTGAAGAACTCAAGAACTCCTCAAATGGAATAGACAACAGATCATTTGAAACGAGGTCGTGCTCCTCTTTAATATTCAGATACAAAGTGTTCGTCCCCTCAGACTCTCTGCAGGTTTTCATGTACCAACTGTGGAATCTTCGCATCATTGTTGTCAGAGACTTTTCATCTTTGACGAGAGGCTTCCCGTACTCAGATCTGAATAAGTCCACCTCCATGAAATCAGGAAGTGCATCGTCAGCGGTAATCTTCAAGATTGCCATAACCGCCACCGCCCCGGAGGATTAGACACATTCAGCGGGGGCACGATTGCTGTGCTTGTTCGCCGAGCTGGGCAATTTTTTTCCCCTTTGCCCGTTGTTCTTTTGACCTTTTATCCCTGACAGTAGTTCACGACCGCTTGGCTTGGAGATATGTCTGTTCAGTAATGCGCTCATAGTTGGTTCTCGGCGGAGACTTTGGTGGTTTCCTCGGGGCATCGAGTGCGCTTTGCTTTCACCGTATCGACCTTCTCCTCCGGAGGTGGATGTATCTTTGCTTTAACTCCTTCAAAGAACTCCTTCACTTGGGTCTGCACGATCGTATCGTTTTCCTCCTTGCTCCTCTCATACGGTAACTTCTCTACAGGCTTTAGAGGTGGACCGATTCAGATTGCCTCTCTCTTCTTGTGCTGCTAGACGCGGAGCAGACGGAGCGGCTGCGGCGTCTGTCTTCCTTCGTGCTTGCTTACGAGGCGGAGGAGAAGGACTACGACGCGTCGGAGCAGCCGGGCGGGAGGGTCTCTTCCGCCCTTGCTGGGCGAGGCGGAGAAGGAGGAGGCGGAGTGCCGCCACGCGCCGGAGAAGGGGCGGAGTGCCGCCACGCGCGCCTCGATCTTCACTCGCGGAGGAGGAGGCGGAGGAGGCGGAGTGCCGCCATGCGTGCCTGATCGTCACTCGCGGAGGAGGAGGCGGTGGAGGAGGCGGAGTGCCCCGACTCGCGGATGAGGAGGAGGAGGCGGAGGCGCCCAGCCTGAAGGTCGATGAGCTCCTTCCGCCATAGGCATGGAGTCTTGAGCAGAACCCAGCCTAGTCTCCCTTCACCGGTAGGGTGCTCAAGCGAGGTCGTCAAATCCTCCGTTATTTCATCAATCATCACCTTAGCAAATCCTTCGGAATCGGTGGCGGTGATAAGTTGTGCCGGTCCACTAGGATAAACTTGGCCAACAACCGCCTTGACCTTCAAATTCATGCATCGCGCCATAATGTGACAATTTTGAGACTCCGTGATACCATCCACGGGATAGCTGGCAGGAGCCGTGACATGCTCCGGCTGAAGCAGCTCGGTGGAAGCAACGCCGCTTCATACTGAGATGGCGGGGTAGCCGGGAAGCTTCGCATGTCGTTTGTTGCGATCTGCTGCTTCTCGGTCCTCTTCTCGATCCTCTAGCCCCATTACCCTTCCAAGCAGCGCCTGCATTTGGTCATGCTCCACTTTCTTCCTCCTCTCGTGGGTTTTGTAACCCCTGCGTCCGGAAAACCAACCTTCCACGGAAGTGAGCTGGCGTGCCCGTGTCCGTCCGGGGTGCTCGGGATTCCCAAGGGCCATTGTGAGCTCGTCCTTCTCCTGCTTTGGAAGGAACGTCCCTCGCTTGCAAGCAGCAGCAATATATCGTCAAGTTTCTTGACTGGTGTTTGCAGTTGCTCGTTCGTCCCATCGACACCGCCTTTACATAGGTCCAAGGTTCCGCCAGCCCGAAGAACCAAGTCCGCAACGGTCCGCCAGCGATCGCCTCTGGTTCGATCCCTTTTAAGCAGATCATGCTCAGCCTTGGACCACTTAGGCGGGCTTTGAGGTAGCCACCGACCCGTGCGATGGTGAAGCGTCTTCTTCGCAGCATTTTTCTTGTTTGTCTCCGACATCTTCTTACTCTTTTCCGATGTCATGTGGGCCACAAATGCGGGCGATGATCTTTGATCTTCTCATATTTGCCGATGAATTCTGGTGTCTCTTTTTCTGGACAAACTTGTTCAGCTCTTTCCTCCACCTCCTCATTAGGCCAGCCATCTTCTTAAGAGCACAAGACTTGATTAATTGCTCTTTAACGGCTTCTCCGGATCCTCCTCTGGCGGTAGGGTGAAATTTGCCTTCAGCTCATTCCAAAGATCTTCTTTACGCATATCATTGACATAAGACACCTCGCGTCTTCATCCTTAGCGAGCTTATACCATTGCTGGATGCTGATCGGGATCCTGTCCCTAACAAGAACCCCGTGACCGAGCGAAAATGCCTTCTTTGTCCGGTTGGGTTCAATCGGTTCGCCGTCGGTAGCGATTTCTATGATCTCAAACTTTTCATCCGAGCTCAACTTTTCTTGGGCCTCGCCTCCGTCAAGTTGTGCTCGATCCGGAGGGCTAGAAATTATAAGGAAGAAAGACGACAATTACTTAATATGTGTACATATACCAAAACAATGGATGCATCAATTAACTTGTCAAGACGGGCTTAACTAATATATATATACCTGGCCGGACTCGGTTCGGTGACTCGGCTCGGCACGGTCTCCTTCGTCTTGTACCTCCATTGTGTCACCGGAGCCATCATGAACATAGTCCTCCTCTTGTACCGGCATTAATGAGTCGAAGCCATCATAATCATAGCCCTCTTCTTCATCCATCTGACCAACGGTGTCGATGAGAAATGACGCAACATCATCACTTCCATTTGCGATTATTTCCCCCAACATCGCTTCTGTTTCTTCGTCTCGGGAGTGCTCCATAGTTTCTGCAAATATTGACAACATGTCAATTATTATTCAACATCGTTTTCTCTCTAGGGTTTGGGTGTCCTCGAGAGTTTTGGTCGAGCGAGAGGGCCGAGGGGGCTGCTGCAGTTGTATCTAGAGGGGGTTAATTATATCGACAACAACGCGACATACACATATCCATATCGGGGAGGGGGTATCGGTACCACCCCCTCGTGTTTAAGTTTCTTCTTTCTCCTTTCCTTTCTTTCTTCTTCTCCTCTTCTTTTCTTCTTCTCCTCGAGAAAGGAAAATAATTAAGAAAAGGAAGAAAAGAGGAAGAAGGAAGAAGAAGAAGAAGAAGTAAAGAAGAAAAAAAAGGAGAAGAAGAAAAAGAATAGAGGAGAAGAAGAAAAAATAGAATTTTTTCTTCTATTTTTCTTCTTCTCCTCTATTCCTTTCTTCTTCTCCTCTTCTTTTCTTCTTTTTCCTCTTCTTATTTATTTCTCCTCTTCTTCCTCTCCTCCTTTTCTCCTTTCTTCCTCTTCTTATTTTCCTTCCTCTCATTCTTTTCTTCTTCTTCTTCCTTCTTCCTTCTTCCTCTTTTCTTCCTTTTCCTTATTTTACTTTCTCCTCTACACTAACCTAAAATGCACTAACCTAAAATCGATCGATATCTACTAACAACCTAAATATAAAATTAATACATATATGAAAAAACATATATAAACAAAAAAATGCTATGAACATTATATTCATACATACATATATATATAGCCACATCCATTCATCACATATATATATAGCTACCACATACATATATACATTATACATATGAAAAAAATGCAATGAACAAAAAAAATACACTTATGAAAAAATACTATGAACATGTACACATATATATACATACAAACACATATACACAAAAAATGCAAAAATGCTATGGAGGAAAATGCAGGGCAGGGGGGGGCAAGGCGGCCTTGCAGCAAGTAGGCGGCGGCGCACTGCCAGCAGAGATGGGCGGCGCGCGGTGGCCAGAGACAGGCAGGGGCGGCGGCCGCCAGGGGGGCGGCGGCCAGCAGGGCGGCGGCGCGCACGGCGCAGCAGCAGATGGGCGGCGCGGCGTGGCGACAGGCAGGCAGGGCGCGCGCGGCGCCGCGGCAGGGCGGCGGCGCGTGGACGCGCAGGGCGCTGGACGGAGGGGCGCGGAGTAGGCTATGCTCACAGGGGCGGCGGCGACGGCGAAGGCGAGTAGCTCGACGCGGCGGCGGCGGCGGCGGCGGGAGGGTGGAGTAAGGCGTCGGCGGCGGCAATGACGACGAGGAGGAGCAGGGGCGTCGGGGAGAAGTGGGCGATTGGCGAAATCGCCAAGTGTGCTTATATAGCACAGTTTAGTCCCGTTGGTGGCACCAACCGGGACTATCTGCTAGTCCCGGTTGGTGCCACCAACCGGGACCAAAGGCCTCTTTTTCGGCAGCCCAAAGGGCGGGAAGCTGCGGCCTTTGGTCCCGGTTGGTGGCTCTAACCGGGACTAAAGCCCCCCCTTTAGTCCCGGTTGGTGCCACCAACCGGGACCAAAGGCCCCTGCGCTGCCCGCGTCGGGGCCAAAGTTTAGTCCCACTCGCTAGTTGAGAGGGGCGCAGTGGTTTATAAGCCCCACCGCCGCCCCTCTTGAACTCCTTTGAACTGCAGGCTTACGGGCCTACTTGCTCCTTCGTTGCTGTTGGACCTTCAGGCTGCTTTGGGCCTGAATCTGGCCCAAATAGGGATACCGATCGTATTCAGGCCGTGGCGGCCCAAGAGGGTGGCATTTTTTTTCTTGCTTTATTTAATTTATTTTGTTTCTACTTACAACAAAATACTTATTGTTGTTTTTTGTTTTGTTTTCTGCATTATTTATTTTCTTTGTTTTTTGCTCTATTTTTAAATCTTTTTGCTTCTAGTTTTAGGAAAATTATAAACTTTCTGTTAGTGCCATTACTAATTTTCAAATTTGAAAACACTTTTTTTGTTTTCTTTCTTGCTTTATTTAATTTATTTTGTTTCTACTTACAACAAAATACTTATTGTTGTTTTTTTGTTTTGTTTTCTGCATTATTTATTTTCTTTTGTTTTTTGCTCTATTTTTAAATCTTTTTGCTTCTAGTTTTAGGAAAATTATAAACTTTCTGTTAGTGCCATTACTAATTTTCAAATTTGAAAACACTTTTTTTGTTTTCTTTCTTGCTTTATTTAATTTATTTTGTTTCTACTTACAACAAAATACTTATTGTTGCTATTTTTAATTATTACGAGGGCGAACCATAAGACATTTCAAATGAACTCTGAAAAAGTTGAAAGTTGGCATGGTATATCATAAATTGACCCACACATAGCATGTGCATGTACAAAACGAAAAATGGTATCATACTCATCGGCCATAATATAATGGTATCATAAGCGAACAATAGTTGCGGAGAAAGTCTTCACTTTTTCTTCGCTTGTGTCATTTGCTTATTGCGCGTAACCATGGATAATCTTCATCGTTTATCGGGATGTGGGGTCAGCCTTGACTTTAAAGGAGGAATTTCATGAAACTTTTCATAATCTTCGACATGTCATCTTGTCCTCCACTCCCACGATGTCCCTTTTTCCCGAAAGAACTATGTGGCGCTTTGGCTCATCGTATGATGTATTTGCTTCCTTATCTTTTCTCTTTCTCGGTCTACTGGACATGTCCTTCACATAGATAACCTATGCCACATCATTGGCTAGGACGAACGGTTCGTCAGTGTACCCAAGATTTTTCAGATCCACTGTTGTCATTCCGTACTGTGGGTCTACCTGTACTCCGCCTCCTGACAGATTGACCCATTTGCACTTAAACAAAGGGACCTTAAAATCATGTCCGTAGTCAAGTTCCCATATCTCCACTATGTAACCATAATATGTGTCCTTTCCCCTCTCGGTTGTTGCATCAAAGAGGACACCGCTGTTTTGGTTGGTGCTCTTTTGATCTTGGTCAATCGTGTAAAATGTATTCCCATTTATCTCGTATCCTTTCCAAATCAATACGGTCAAAGATGGTCCCTGGATAACAAGTACAGCTCCTCACAAACAGTCTTGTCACCTCGACACGTGCTTCCAACCAACTGCTGAAAGTCCCGATGTGTTCACATGTAATCCGATCGTCGACCGCTCCGGTGTTTGAAGCGCAGATCGTTCTTGTGTTCATCGACATACGGGTCACCAAGGTAGAGTTCTAGAACTGTAGTGGGCTTGAGACCAAGAATATCCGTCCTGCATATTATTGAGTCCTTTCCAAGCGTGCCTTTTCGGTCAGTCTCCCCTCATACCGCGATTTAGGGAGACCTATCTTCTTAAGGCCAGGAATGAAGTCAACACAAAACCCGATGACATCCTCTGCTTTGATGGCCCATGGAGATGCTTCCTTCGGCCTAGCGCGATTACGGACATATTTCTTTAGGACTCCATGAACCTCTCAAAGGGTACATATTGTGTAGAAATACGGGCCCGTAATGACAATCTCGTCAACTAGATGAACAAGAACGTGGTCATGATATTGAAGAAGGATGGTGGGAACACCAGCTCGAAACCGACAAGACATTGCACCACATCACTCCTTAGCCTTGGTATGGTTTCGGATCGATCACCTTCGAGATATTGCATTGAGGAATGCACATAGCTTCACAATGGCTAATCGGACGTTTTCGGTAGAAGCCCCTCAATGCAACCGAAGCGATTGCGTCATAATCACGTGGCGTCATGAGACTTTAGGTTCAAACTTTTTCTCTGCCATATTTATTATTCCTTTTATATTCGACGAAAGCCGTCGGGACCTTCATACTAAGCAGGCATTCAAAGAAGATTTCCTTCTCTTCTTTGGTAAGAGCATAGTGGCGGGACCTTCATACCGCTTTGGAGGCATGCCGTATTTTTCGTGCAAACGTTGCAGTCCTCTCGTGCCTCACCAGTATCTTTTGTCTTCCCATACACGCCCAAGAAGCCTAGCAGGTTCACGCAAAGGTTCTTCGCCACGTGCATCACGTCGATCGAAGAGCGGACCTCTAGGTCTTTCCAGAGGGTAGGTCCCAAAATATAGATTTCTTCTTCCACATGGTGCGTGTCCCTCGGCGTCCTCGGAACAGCTAGTCCGCCGACCCTTTCCAAAGATTACGTGTAAATCATTGACCATAGCAAGTGCGTGATCACCGATGCGCATGGCGGGCTTCTTCCGGTGATCTGCCTCGCTTTTGAAATGCTTGCCTTTCTTTCGACATTGATGGTTGGTCGGAAGAAATCGACGATGGCCCATGTACACATTCTTCCCGCAGCTTGCCGGTATATACTATCGCTGTCAAGTAAACAGTGCGTGCATGCGTGGTATCCCTTGTTTGTCTGTCCCGAAGGTTACCGAGAGCGGGCCAATCGTTGATGGTCACGAACAGCAACGCCTTTAGGTTAAATTCCTCTGTTTGTGCTCATCCCACGTCGCACACCGTTTCCATTCCACAGCTGTAAAAGTTCTTCAACTAATGGCCTTAGGTACACATCAATGTCATTGCCGGGTTGCTTAGGGCCTTGGATGAGAACGGCATCATAATGAACTTCCGCTTCATGCACATCCAAGGAGGAAGGTTATACATACATAGAGTCACGGGCCAGTGCTGTGATTGCTGCTCTGCTCCCGAAAGGATTAATGCCATCCGCGCTTAAAGCAAACCATACGTTCCTTGGCTCACTTGCAAACTCATCCCAGACTTTCTCTCGATTTTTCTCCATCACGACCCGTCGGCGGTGCTCTCAACTTCCGTCTTTCTTACGGTCCTCACGTGCCATCGCATCAACTTGGCATGCTCTCCGTTTCGAACAGACGTTTCAACCGTGGTATTATAGGAGCATACCACATCACCTTCGCAGAACCCTCTTCCGGGGGCTCGCCGTCAACATCACCGGGTCATCTCGTCGATCTTATACCGTAATGCACCGCATACCGGGCATGCGTTCAGATCCTTGTACGCACCGCGTAGAGGATGCAGATCATTAGGGCATGCATGTATCTTCGCACCTCCAATCCTAGAGGGCATCGACCTTCTTTGCTGCGTATGTACTGTCGGGCAATTCGTTATCCTTTGGAAGCTTCTTCTTCAATATTTTAAGTAGCTTCTCAAATCCTTTATCAGCACAGCATTCTCTGCCTTCCATCGCAGCAATTCCAAAGACGGTACCTAGCTTTGTGTTGCCATCTTCGCAATTGGGGTACAACCCTTTTTGTGGTCCTCTAGCATGCGATCGAACTTCATCTTCTCTTTTGACTTTCGCATTGCGTCCTTGCATCGACAATGACCCGGCGGAGATCATCATCATCGGGCACATCATCTGGTTCCTCTTGATCTTCAGCAGCTTCTCCGTTGCAGCATCATCGTGCACATCGTCTGTTCCTCTTGATCTTACGGAGCATCACCGTATTCAGGGGCACATAGTTGTCATCGTACTCTTCTTCTTCGCCGTCTTCCATCATAACCCCTATTTCTCCGTGCCTCGTCCAAACATTATAGTGTGGCATGAAACCCTTGTAAAGCGGTGGGTGTGCAGGATTTTCCGGTCGAGTAAGACTTCAGATTCCCACATATAGGGCATGGACAACACATAAAACCATTCTGCTTGTTTGCCTCAGCCACTTCGAGAAAATTATGCACGCCCTTAATGTACTCGGAGGTGTGTCTTGAACCGTACATCCATTGCCGGTTCATCTGTGTGCATTATATATAATTAAGTGTGTCAAAAATCATTAGAGAGATCATGAATAGATAATTAATTAAGTGACCAAATTAATAGAAGTTCATCATCACATTAAAACCAAAGTACATACATAGTTCTCATCTAACAACATAAAGCTCTGCAGAGCATCTAAATTAATTAAACCATACACTGAAACTATGTAAAACATTTCAATGCGAAAACAAATGCGATCATAATCGCAACCAATGTAACAACTGATCCAACGACATAATGATACCAAGCCTCGGTATGAATGGCATATTTTCTAATCTTTCTAATCTTCAAGCGCATTGCATCCATCTTGATCTTGTGATCATCGACGACATCCGCAACATGCAACTCCAATATCATCTTCTCCTCCTCAATTTTTCTAATTTTTTCCTTCAACAAATTGTTTTCTTCTTCAACTAAATTTAACCTCTCGACAATAGGGTCGGTTGGAATTTCCGGTTCAACAACCTCCTAGATGAATAAAATCTATGTCACGTTGGTCGGCATAATTGTCATAAACAATAAATGAACCAATAGTTATGAAAATATAATATATACCACATCCGAATCATAGACAGGACGAGGGCCGACGGGGGCGGATACCAAAACCATCGCACTATATAAGATGCAATAATAAAAGTAAGAAAATTATACAAGTATATATCTATCTAAACATACAAATAAGAATATTTTTCCTTTCGGAAAGAAGATAAGAACAAGAGGCTCACCACGGTGGTGCCGCCGATGAGATCGGTGCGGGTGATCGACGACGTTGAAGACGGGGATGGGGCGTGACGGACCGCTAAACCTAGACAAATATGGAGGAAAATGAAGCTTGGCGGTCGAGCTTGGAGAGGAGAAACCCTAAGTAGTGTGGCTCGGGCATTCCATCGAACACCTTGTGTGCATATGAGGTGAGCTAGAGCACCACCAAGCCCTCTCCCCCTCGGCCAGAAAAGACAGAGCAGTGTGCTCTGCTCTTGCGCTGGGGGTATATATAAACACCACCATTGGTCCCGGTTGGTCGCACGAACCGGGACTAAGGTTTTTTGGTCCCGGTTCGTGCCAAGAACCGGGACGAATGGTTGTGGGCCAGGAGCGGGGATCATTGGTCCCGGTTCATCCCACCAACCGGGACCAAAAGGTCCAGACGAACCGGGACCAATGGCCCACGTGGCCCGGCCGGCCCCCGGGGCTCACGAACCGGGTCCGATGCCCCCATTGGTCCCGGTTCTTGATTGAACCGGGACTAATGGGCTGGACCGGCCTGGACCATTGCCCCCTTTTCTACTAGTGCAGCCTTGGCTTTCTCTTCCTCGCTGCGCCGTCTCACGCCCGCCGCCAGGCTCTCCTGGTCAACCACCGCTTTGTCCTTCTCGCCGATGGCAACCTCCGGCTCCGGCGCTGGCTTCTCGGGTGCCGCCGGAGCTGCCGCCTGGGGAGCCTCAGGCTTCACTTCTTGCTCCTTCTTCGCCTCTGGTTCTGGTGCTAGCTTTTGCTGCTCTTCTTTGTGGTTGCTTGCCTCCTCCGGTTGCTTCTGCTGTTGAGCATTATTCGTGGCCTCGTCCATGGCCTTGTCGGACGCATTCTCCTCCTTGGCGATCTCTTCCTTAGGCTTGGTGGCGCTGTCGTCGCCGCTGGCCGCCTTCTTCTCATTGCCGTCGACGTCTTTGCTTGGCGGCGGCATGACGGTGGTGGTGGCGGCACCATCCTCCTTAAGCACACCAGAGTACGCGCGCTTGGGCACGGTGAGCGGCCGGCGATGTCGTCGAGGCTGGCGTTGGATGGCAGCTGGAAGACCTTGTGCAAGGAGCCCGGGGTGGCGCCCGGCCTTGCCCCGCGCACGGTGAGCCTGCCGGCGCCGTCCACCTGCACCCTGAAGTCGCCCTTCTTGAACCCCTAGGCGGAGGCGCGGAGCACGTAGGTGCCGGCCTTGTCCGCCCATTCGAACTTGGGGTCCACGACCGGTGGCGGCTGCTGCCGCTTCTGCTTGGTGTTGGTGGCGGCCGCCATGAGGAAGCGTAGGCAGGGAATCGTGGTGGACGTTGCGATGGATGGATGGATTGGTCGGTTGATGGTGTTGTGAACTGTGACCGAGGGAGGTGAGCTGCTGAGTTGGGAAGGTTGGCATGATGCGTCGTTTATATATGCACATATTATGTAGGTCGTGTTGGTATGGCATGGTTGATTCGAAACTTGTAAATGAAGGAAATCGTTGCATGGAATTAATCCGGCGGGCGTACGTTTCCTGCATGATTTAATAATGTATTTTTCGTTTTTTGTTCGTGATGCAAAACGTGTTCATAGTTTTCAAATTTATTCACTTTTTCAAATTTTGTTCACAATTTTAAATTGTTCAGTGTACATAAAAAAATGTTCAATGGTATTTAAGTGCTTTTTCAGCGCATATCACAAAATTGTTCAATGTGTAGTTAAAAATTGTTCAGATTATATTACAAAATTGTTCAATGTATAAAATTTTTCATCTTATATCAAAAAAATGTATAAATATGTTTCAAATTATTTCAATGTATATCACAAAAATGTTCGCTGTGTAGTTAAAAATTGTTCATCGTACACCGAAAAATGTTCAGTGCATATTTGAAAATCGCACGTCGTATATAAATTTTTGTTCATGTTCTCAATAATTGTTCATGTTTTTAAAAATTCATGGAATTTGAAAATTTTCATTGAATTTTAAAAAAAGTTCATCGTTTTGATAAAAGTTCATTCAATTTTAAAAAATTTCATGAATTTTACAAAATTCGCATTTTTAAAAAAATAGAAAAAGGAAAATGAGAAAAGAAAAAGAGAAATGGAACCAGAAAAAAAGAAAAAAAATGCCCAGAAATCAGCGAGCAGTGAAAGCTGGTTTGGTGGGCTCTTGCGGCCTACGTAAATAAAAGAATACAAATAAGTAAATGAACATAGTCAGTATGGTGGTGTGTTGGTTGGTCCGCGGCTGTTTGAACGAAGGGATCGCGAGTTCGAGCCCTCACAGTCGAATAAGATTTTTGCTGCAGTTTTTTAACAGAAAGAAAAAGAAGGAAGCGGGCCGGCCCAGCGTGGCGCGGGGGTATGCGCCCGTTTGCGGCAACAGAAGAAACGGGTGCTTAAGGCGCCCGTTAGGAAATGCCCTTGTATCTGTCGTACAAAACAGCACAGAGCAATAATAAAGTTTTCCCCGAGCACACACACGTTTCTTCTAGCGAACCCAACATACACGCGCTCGCACACAGAGACGAGAGCAACTAGTTGACGAGCGCTCCTTCGAGAGCCTCTCCAACGATCACATGGGGTGAGGTGAGAGCGCGCCATTTGGTGCGCTCTCAACCGTCCCACGTGTCGTGCTCTAGGCGCTTTCTCCGTATTTTGTTTTAATTTATTTTTTCGCAACATTTTTGGCTTTTAATATGGTTTTTCTGAGATTTTTTGACTTTTTGGTTTTTTATCGGTCTTTCTTAGTTTCTCTAAAAAATTTAAAAAATTACGTGAAGAGACACTTTTTCCCACCTGAGAGGCATGGTTTTGCTTCCGCGAGAGGCACGGTTTTGCTTCCACTAGAGGCACGGCCGTGCCTCTCAGAAAAGAAAAAAAAACGTGTTTTCTCTTTTCCTTTTCGTCCATGAGAGGCATGATTTTGCTTCTGCAGAGGCACGGTTTTGCTTCCGTGAGAGGCACGGTTTTGCCTCTCGGAAACGGAAAAAACGCGTTTTTTCTTTTTTTTTCTTTCTTTCGTGAGAGGCATGGTTTTTCTTCTGCGAGAGGCGCGGTCGTGCCTCTTGGAAACGGGAAAAAACACGTTTTCTTCTTCTTTTGTGAGAGGCACGATTTAGAGGCACGATTTTGCTTCCGCGGGAGGTATGGCTGTGCCTCTCGGAAACGAAAAAACATGTTATCTCTTTTTTTTCGTGAGAGGCATGGTTGTTGTGTCAGCCTGTTTTGGATGTAGGCCAAACTTAGATTTTTTTATTTTTGAGGGGAATGTCCTTCGACGCACTTCATTAACATCAGACAACCATTACATCAAAAATAATATCTGATAAAATGATGAAACTAGCTGGATCCCCTATGTGCCAAGCATGTGGAGTTGTCTGTGGTACAAAGCAGCACAGAGCAATAATAAAGTTTACCCCCAGCACACACGTTTCTTCTAGCGAACCCAACACATACGCGAGCGGGCACTCACACACAGACGAGAGCAATTAGTTGAGGAGCGCTCCTTCGGGAGCCTCCCCACAGATCACACGGGGTGGGGTGAGAGCGTGCCATTTGGTGCGCTCTCAACCGTCGCCATGTGTCGTGCTCTGGTCGTTTTCTTCGAATTTTATTTTTATTTTTATTTTTCCGCACCAATTTTTGGCTTTTATATGCTTTTTTCTGATTTTTTTGACTTTTTGTTTTTTCATTGGTCTTTCTTACTTTCTCAAAAAAAAAAATCAACAAAATTGCGTGAAAATATACCTTTTTTCCACGTGAGAGGCATGGTTTTGTTTCTACGAGAGTCACGGTATTGCTTCCACGAGAGGCATGGCCGTGCCTCTTGAAAAACAAAAAAAATGCGTTTTCTTTTTTTCTTTTTCTTCCGTGAGATGCACGATTTTGCTTCTGCAAGAGGCACGGTTTTGCTTCGATGAGAGGCAGGGCCGTGCCTCTCGAAAATAAAAAAACGCATTTTCTCTTTTCTTTTTTTCTTCCGTGAGAGGTACGGCCGTGACACTTGGAAATGGGAAAAAACACGTTTTCTTTTTTCCCTTCCGTGAGGGGCACTATTTTGCTTCCACGAGAAGCATGATTTTGCTTCCGCAGGAGGCATGGCCGCGCCTCTCGGAAACGAAAAAACATGTTTTTTTTCTTTCGTGAGAGGCACGGATTTGCCTCCACGAGAGGCACGGATTTGCCTCCACGAGAGGCACGGATTTGCTTCCGCGAGAGGCACGGCCGTGCCTCTTGGAAACGGCTTCCAGAAAGGAGAAAAAAGTGCTCTCGTTTCAGGTTTTTCGTCCGTTTTTTTCATGAAAAAGGTTCGTCAAAACCTATCAACATGGATCTAGTTTTGAAAATCTCAACGCGAGGAATCCAACGGTGAAAATGGTTTGACATTTTGGACGCACAGTTTAAGAGATAAAACGTTTTAAATAAATAGATCTATGAAAAAATGAAAAAGTTCCAGGTTGTGACAAGTGGCGCGTTGCATCTGCGCGACCTGTCGCAACCTGAAGAGGTGGAATGATCTTTGCAAAAAATACGATTTCGCAGAGGGACCTCTTTACGGTTCGTACGTTTTGGGCTGGGTTGGGATTGTTTTTCTTTTCTTTTGCAGGCAGTAGACATCGCCACTAGCACCGTCCAGCCTAACGTTTTCTCGTGCGTACGATTGTTTTTAAGCTGTAGGTCTTCACCGACTTTCTTTTCTGTTTCTATTCTTTATTTTTATTTATTTGTCCTATTCAAGTTCTTTGATTTTCATGTTCATTAAAAAATGTACCCAAGATCTTTACCTTTGTCATGATATTTCACAAAAAGAAATTCACACATTTCTAAAATGCTATCATGTATTAAAAAATATCGTTCATTTGGAAATTTTTTAATATTATTTACAACAATCATTCTGTGTTCAGAAAATGTTTGAAATGTATTTGGAAAAATTATTCAATGTGTATTTGCAAAATAAATTAAACATCTATTTGGAAAATGTTTTTCAAAGTTAAAATGAGTTCAACGTGTGTTCAAGAAAATCCAGTATGCATTTTTAAAAAAAATATGGGAACCATGTTGAGGCCACGACAATTGTATCGTGTGTGTCTTCTGTGCAGTTGTGTGTCGAGGGGTGCGCATATAACTGGCATGCGGTAGTTTTTTTAAGTGAAAAACACGAATGAAACAAGACATTCCCTTAGATGGCTTCGATCACGACAATTGTACCTGTGAGATCCCATCTAGGGACCTTTTCTAGCACGCTGCCGGAGGGGAATTCGATCACGGAGGGCTTCTACATCAACACCATTGCCCATCCGATGAAGCGTGAGTAGTTTACCACAGACCTACAGGTCCATAGCTAGTAGCTAGATGGCTTCTTCTCTTTCTTTGATCCTCAATACCATGTTTTCCTCAATGTTCTTGGAGATCTATCCGATGTAATCTTCTTTTGCGGTGTGTTTGAGATCTGATGAATTGTGGATTTATGATCAGATTATCTATGAATATTATTTGAATCTTCTCTGAATTCTTATATGCATGATTTGATATCTTCGTATTTCTCTTTGAATTATCGGTTTGGTTTGGCCAACTAGATTGGGTTTTCTTGCAATAGGAGAGGTGCTTAGTTTTGGTTTCAATCTTGCGGTGTCCTCACCTAGTGACAAAGTAGGGGTAGCGGGGCACGTTTTTTTAATTTTGCCATCAAGGGTAAAAATATGGGGTTTTCATCATATTGCTTGAGCTTATCCTTCTACATCATGTCATCTTTCTTAAGGTGTTACTCCATTCTGATGAACTTAATACTCTAGATGCATGTTGGATAGCGGTCGATGTGTGGAGTAATTGTAGTACATGCAGGCACAATCTGTCTACTTGACACGGACGTGATGCCTATATTCATAATCATTGCCTTGGACATCATCATAACTTTGCGCTTTTCTATCAATTGCTTGACAGTAATTTGTTCACCCACCGTATTATTTGCCTTCAAGAGAGAAGCCTCTAGTGAAGCCTGTGGCCCCCGGGTCTATTTGCCAGCATATATTTTCAGATCTATAAAACAGAAGTACCAAAAATATCTTGCTGCAATTTATTTACTTTTATTTTGTTTTACATTTTAGTAATCTTTTATATCTATCTTTATCAGATCTCACCTTTGCAAGTGACCATGAAGGGATTGAGAACCCCTTTATTGCGTTGGGTGCAAATGTTTGATTGTTTGTGCAGGTGCATAGATTGGGGACTTGTTTGTATCTCCTACTGGATTGATACCTTGGTTCTTAACTGAGGGAAATACTTATCTCTACTTTGCTGCATCACCCTTTCCTCTTCAAGGGAAAAACCAACGCAAGCTCAAGAAGTAGCAGGAAGAATTTCTGGCGCCGTTGCTGGGGAGATCTACATCAAGCCTACCAATTACCCATCATAAACTCACACCTCTTGCATTACATTATTTTCCATTTGCCTCTCGTTTTCCTCTCCCCCAATTCTAAAACGATTTCAGAAAAACACAAAAAGATTTGCCTTTTTTTTCACCCTTCTTCCATTCGTCTTTTCGTTTGCTTTTTGGTTGCTCGTGTGCTAGATCGCTTGTTTGCCTTTATGGCTCAACCCAAGAACTTTTATCCTTACTTTACGAGGTTGGAAGAAATTGAAAATAATGGTAGGAGCTGCATGTCCTTACAATTTGAGCATAATAGTTTCTATAGGAACGAACTTAAGGATCAAAAAACTATGATGGAGTATATTAATAAAGGGCTCGATCATATGTCTAAATAATTCTATGGTCTTAAATCTCCATTTTCTCATCTTGAAAATTTAGTAGGCCAAATTTCCGATAAACAAACTACTTTGGTGAATAAGATGTCCGCTAAACGGGGGTCATGTGAAAATACAATCGGAGCATGAACCCACTCTTCTGGATTTCAAGGATTTTAGTTATGATTATTGTTCTTTGATAGATTGTATTTCCTTGTTGCAATCCATGTTGAATTCTCCTCATGCATATAATCAAAATAAAGCTTTTACTAAACATATCGTTGATGCTATGATGAAATCTTTTGAAGAAAAACTTGAGTTAGAAGTTTCTATCCCTAGAAAGCTTTATGATGAGTGGGAACCTACAATTAAAATTAAAATCAAAGATTATGAGTGCTATGCTTTGTGTGATTCGGGTTCTAGCGTTTCCACGATTCCAAAAACTTTATGTGATGTGTTAGGTTTTCATGAATTTGATGATTGTTCTTTAAATTTGCATCTTGCAGATTACACTATTAGGAAACCTATGGGGAGAACTAATGATGTTTTTATTGTTGCAAATAGGAATTATGTGCCCATAGATTTTATTGTGCTTGAAATAGATTGCAATCCTATATGTCCTATTATTCTTAATAGACCTTTCCTTAGAACGATTGGTGCAATTAGTGATATGAAAGAAGGAAACATTAGATTTCAATTTCCATTAAGGAAGGGAATGGAACACTTTCCAAGAAAGAAAATTAAGTTGCCATATGAACCTATTATGAGGGCTACTTATGGCTTGCATACCAAAGATGACAATACCTAGCTCTATGTTCTCTGCCTAGCTAGGGATGTTAAACGATAGCGCTTGTTGGGAGGCAACCCAATTTTATTTTTGTGTTTTTAGTTTTTGCTACTATTTTCAATAAATACACACTATTACCTCAGTAGTAATTGTGTTTTGGTGTTTCAATTAGTGTTTGAGCCAACTAAAGCCTTTGGGATACTTTGGTGTATCATTGATTTGATCTTGCTGAAAAACAGAAATTTTTATGCCAAGTAAAATAATTTTCATAATTCACAGAAGAGTGATAAAATACTTATTTTTCTGCACAAGATTCATATATGAATTTCCTCTATTGTCCTAACTATTCAGAATTTTTGGAGTTACAGAAGTATATGAAGTTTACAGATTGCTACAGGCTATTCTGTTTTTGGCAGATTTTGTTTTCTATGTGTTGTTTGCTTATTTTGATGAATCTATGGGTAGTATCGGGGGGTATGAACCATGGATAAGTTGGGATACAGTAGATATTACACTAATACAAACAAAGAATGCGTTCACAACAGTACCAAAAAGTGGCGATTTATTTTCTTATACTAACGGATTTCATGAGTTTTCTGTTGAGTTTTGTGTTGTGAAGTTTTCAAGTTTTGGGTAAAGATTTGATGGACTATGGAATAAGGAGTGGAAAGAGCCTAAGCTTGGGGATGCCCCAGATGGCATCCCCTCGTCGTCTTCGTCTATCGATAGATTTACTTGAGGCTGTATTTTTATTCACCACATGATATGTGTTTTTCTTGGAGCATCTTGTATGATATGAGTCTCTGCTTCTGAGTTTGCCACAATCATCCTTGTTGTACACACTTTTTTAGAGGGACACGCAGGAATCGTGAATTTATTAGAAAATTCTATGTGCTTCACTTATATCTTTTGAGCTAGGCAATTTTGCCCTAGTGCTTCACTTATATCTTTTTTAGAGCACAACTGTAGTTTTATAGAAATTGTTGAACTCTCATGATTCACTTATATTATTCTAAGAGTCTCTCTAAACAACATGGTAATTTGCTTTGGTTATGAATTTATTCCTAATATGATGGGCATCCAAGAGAGATATAATAAAAACTTTCATATAAAGAGCATGTAATACTATGAGAAGTTTGATTCCTTATGATTGTTTTGAGATATAAAGATGGTGATATTAGAGTCATGCTAGTGAGTAATTGTTGATTGGTAGAAATACTTGTGTTAAAGTTTGTGGTTCCCATAGCATGCACGTACGGTGAACCGTTATGTTATGAAGTCGGAGCATGATTTATTTATTGATTGTCTTCCTTATGAGTGGCGGTCGGGGACGAGCGATGGTCTTTTCCTACCAATCTATCCCCCTAGGAGCATGCATGTAGTACTTTGCTTCGATGACTAATAGATTCTTTCAACAAGTATGTGAGTTATTTATGACTAATGTTGAGTCCATGGATTATACGCACTCTCACCCCTCCACCATTGCTAGCCTCTCCAGTACCAAGCAACTTTCGCTGGTGCATTACAGCCACCATATATCCTTCCTCAAAACAGCCACCTTACCTACCTATTATGGCATTCCCATACCCATTTCTAGATATATTGCCATGAAACTTCCACTGTTCCATTTATTATGACACGCACCATCATTGTCATATTACTTTGCATGATCGTAAGATAGCTATCATGATATTATCATGGCTTGTCCGTTTCTTGATGTCATTTGCTACGCTGGATCATTGCACATCCCAGTACACCGCCGGAGGCATTCATATGGAGTCATATTTTGTTCTAAGTATCAAGTTCTAATTCTTGAGTTGGGATGATGGAAGGATGATGGACACTATTATTAGCTCATTGTCCCATGTGAGGAAAGGATGATGGAAGCTATGATTCCCTCACAAGTTCGGATGATTCTCCGTCCTTTACAAAAATAAAAGAGGCCAAAGAAGCCCACCAAACAAATGAGAGAAAAGAGAGAAGGGTCATAGCTACTATCCTTTTTCCACACTTGTGCTTCAAAGTAGCACCATGATCTTCATGATAGACAGTCTCCTATGTTGTCACTTTCATATACTAGTGGGAATTTTTTACTATAGAACTTGGCTTGTATATTCCAATGATGGGCTTCCTCAAATTGCCCTAGGTCTTTGTAAGCAAGTGAGTTGGATGCACACCCACTTAGTTTCTTTTTGAGCTTTCAAAACATTATTGCTCTAGTGCATCCGTTGCATGGCAATCCCTACTCACTCACATTGATATCTATTGATGGGCATCTCCATAGCCCGTTGATACGCCTAGTTGATGTGAGACTATCTTCTTCTTTTTGTCTTCTCCATAGGCACCATATTCTATTCCACCTATAGTGCTATATCCATGGCTCACGCTCATGTATTGTGTGAAAGTTGAAAAAGTTTGAGAACATCAAAAGTATGAAACAATTTCTTGGCTTGTCATTGGGGTTGTGCATGATTTAATACTTTGTGTGATGATTATGGAGCATAGCCAGACTATCTGATTTTGTAGGGATAACTTTCTTTGGACATGTTATTTTGAGAAGACACGGTTGCTTTATTAGTATGCTTGAAGTATTATTGTTTTTATGTCAATATTAAATTTTTGTTCTAAATCTTTTGGATCTGAATATTCATACCACAATAAAGAAAATTACATGGATAAAGAAAATCCACATCAAAAATTCTATTTGTATCATTTACCTACTCGAGGACGAGCAGGAATTAAGCTTCGGGATGCCTGATACGTCTCCAACGTATCTATAATTTTTTATTGTTCCATGCTATTGTATTATCTGTTTTGGATGTTTTATATGCATTAATATGCTATTTTATATTATTCTTGGGACTAACTTATTAACCCAGAACCCAGTGTCAGTTTCTGTTTTTTTCCTCGTCTTTGAGTTTTACAGAAAAGGAATATCAAACGGAGTCCAAATGGAATAAAACTTTACAATGGTTTTTCTTTGACAAGAAGACACACGTAGGACTTGGAGAGGAAGGCAGAAGAGTCCCGAGGGCTCCACAAGCCATTAGGGGGGCGCCCCCTGGCTTGTGGGCCCCATGGGAGTCCTCCAACCCTAATCTTTGGCCTATAAATTCAGAAATACTCCCAAAATACCAGAAGCATCCACAAAAATACTTTTCCGCCACCGTAACTTTCTGTACCCGTGAGATCCCATCTTGGGGCCTTTTCCGGCACCCTGCCGGAGGGGCGGGGGGGGGGGGGTTCGATCACAAAGGGCTTCTACATCAACTCTATTGACCTTCCGATGGAGCGTGAGTAGTTTACCATAGACCTACGGGTCCATAGCTAGTAGCTTGATGGATTCTTCTCTCTCTTTGATCGTTAGTACCATGTTCTCCTCAATGTTCTTGGATATCTATCTGATGTAATCTAGTTTTGCAGTGTGTTTGTCGAGATCCGATGAGTTGTGGATTTATGATCATATTATCTATGAATATTATTTGAATCTTCTCTAAATTCTAATATGCATGATTTGATATCCTTGTATTTCTCTTCGAATTATCGATTTGGTTTGGCCAACTACATTGGTTTTTCTTGTAGTAGGAGAGGTGCTTAGTTTTCGGTTCAGTCTGGCGGTGTCCTCACACAGTGACAAAGTAGGGGTAGTGAGGCACATATTTGTATTGTTGCCATCAAGGGTAAAAAGATGGGGTTTTCATCATATTGCTTGAGTTTATGCCTCTACATCATGTCATCTTTCTTTAGGCGTTACTCCATTGTTATGAACTTAATAATCTGGATGCATGCTGGATAGCGGTCGATGTTTGGAGTTATAGTAGTAGATGTAGGTAGGATTCGGTCTACTTGACATGGACGTGATGCCCATATTCATAATCATTGCCTTTGATATCGTCATAACTTTGCACTTTTCTATCAATTGCACTTTTCTATCAATTGCTCGACAATAATTGCACTTTTCTATCAATTGCTCGATAGTAATTGCTTGACATGGACGTGATGCTTGCGAGGGGGTTAATCATAAGTGGGAGGTTTGTTCAAGTAAGAACAACACCTAAGCACCGGTCCACCCACATATCAAATGATCAAAGTGACTAGATGAAATTCCCGTGTACCCTCAAGAACGCTTTGCTTATTATCAGATAACAGGCCTGTCCTTTGACACAAAAGGATTGGGCTACCTTGCTGCAATTTATTTACCGTTACCGTTACTTGCCTATTAAAAATTATATATCTTGCTATCAAACTACCTGTTACCGACAATTTTAGTGCTTGCCGAAATTACCTTGCTGAAAACCACTTGTCATTTCATTCTGCTCCTCGTTGGGTTTGACACTCTTACTTATCGAAAGGACTATGATTGACCCCCTATACTTGTGGGTCATCAAGACTCTTTTCTGGCACCATTGCTGGGGAATGAAGCATTCTTGGTAAGTGGAAATTGGCAAGGAAAAATAATTACTACGTGCTAAAATTTATTGTCACTTGTTACTTTGGAGAACCATCCTTTGAGGGGGTTGTTCAAGGTATCTTCACTGATACGTATCCAATGTATCTATAATTTTTGATTGTTCCATGCTATTATTTACCTGTTTTGGATGTTTTATATGCATTAATATGATATTTTATATTATATTTGGGACAAAATTATTAACCTAGAGCCCAGTGCCAGTTTCTATTTTTCCTTGTTTTTGACCTTCGCAGAAAAGGAATACCAAACGGAGTCCAAACGGAATAAAACTTTTGCGATGATTTTTCTTGGACCAGAAGACACCCCAGAGAGTTGCAGTTCAAGTCAAAAGAGGCACGATGCGGCGACAAGAGGGGAGGGCGCGCCCCCTGCCTTGTGGGCCCCTCGTGACTCCTCTGACCTAGTTCTGCCTCATATATATTCACATATATTCCCTAACCACCAGAAGCATCCACGAAAACAATTTTCCACCGCCAAAACCTTCTGTTCCCGTTAGATCCCATCTTGGGGCCTTTTCCGGCATCCTGCTGGAGGGGGATTCATCATGGAGGGCTTCTACATCAATTCTATTGCCCTTCCGATGAAGCGTGAGTAGTTTACCTCAAACCTACGGGTCCATAGCTAGTACCTAGATGACTTCTTCTCTCTCTTTGATTCTCAATACCATGGTCTCCTCGATGTTCTTGGAGATCTACCCGATGTAATCTTGTTTTGCGGTGTGTTTGTCGAGATTCGATGAATTGTGGATTTATGATCAGCTTATCTATGAATTTTATTTGAATCTTCTCTGAATTCTTTCATGCATGATTTGATATCTTTGTAATTCTCTTCGAACTATCGGTTTAGTTTGGCCAACTAGATTGTTTTTTCCTGCAATGGGAGAAGAGCTTAGCTTTGGGTTCAATCTTGCGGTGTCCTTTCCTAGTCACAGTAGGGGCAGCAAGGCACATATTGTATTGTTTCCATCGAGGATAAAAAGATGGGGTTTACATCATATTGCTTGAGATTATTACTCTACATCATGTCATCTTACTTAATGCGTTAATATGTTCTTCATGAACTTAATACTCTAGATGCAGGCAGGAGTCGGTCGACGTGTGGAGTAATAGTAGTAGATGGAGCCAGGAGTCGGTCTACTTGATACAGGCGTGATGCCTATATTTCATAATCATTGCCTTAGATATCGTCATAACTTTGCGCTTTTCTCTCAATTGCTCGACAATAATTTGTTCACCCACTGTATTATTTGCTATCTTGAGAGAAGCCTCTAGTGAAACCTATGGCCCCCGGGTCTATTTTCCATCATATAAGTTTCCGATCTACTATTTTGCAATATTTTACTTTCCGATATATAAACCAAAAAACCCAAAAATATTTACTTTATCTTTTGTTTAGTTTAATCTATCTCTATAAGATCTCACTTTTGCAAGTGACCGTGAAGGGATTGACAACCCCTTTATCGCGTTGGGTGCAAGTTGTTTGATTGTTTGTGCAGGTATTGGTGATTTGTGCGTTGTCTCCTACTAGATTGATACCTTGGTTCTCTAACTAAGGGAAATACTTATCTCTACTTTGCTGCATCACCCTTTCATCTTCAAGGGAAAAACGAAAGCAAGCTCAATAAGTAGCATTCACCTCGACCGAAACCACAATTAGTTGCCCCTCAACCTACTTCACCTACTGAAAATACGGTTATGAAATTCCTTCTGGTATGATAGAACAACTGCTAGTTAATCCTTATGCACGAGATGGAATTGAACATCCTGATATGCACTTGATATATGTGGATAAAATTTGTGGATTATTTAAGCTTGCAGGTTTATCTGGAGATGAAGCTAAGAACAAGGTTTTCTCTTTATTTTTGAAGGGAAAGGCATTTACATGGTATAGGCTATGCGCTAATATTGGATCTTGGAACTGGAATCGATTGAAATTGGAATTTCACCAAAACAATTAAGATTTACATATATAATTTTGGCCTCGTGAAGGAGAAAGTATCGCTCTAGCTTGGGGGAGGTTTAATTCAATGTTATATTCATGCCCCAATCATTAGCTCTCAAGAGAAATTATTATTCAGAAGTTTTATGCCCGGCTTTCTCATGATGATCAATCCATGCTTGATACTTCTTGTACTGGTTCTTTTATGAAGAAGACTATTGAATTCAGGTGAGATCTTTTAGAAAGAATTGAACGCAACTCTAAAGATTGGGAACTCGACGAAGGTAAAGAGTCTGGTATTAAGCTTGAGTTTGATTGTGTTAAATCTTTTATGAATACTGATGCTTTTGACAAGTTTAGCACTAAATATGGACTTGACTCTGAGATAGTAGCCCCTTTTTTGAATAATTTGCTACTCATGTTGATCTCCCTAAAGAGAAGTGGTTTAAATATCATGCCCCTATTAAAGAAGAAATTAAAGAACCAGCAATAGCTAAAGATGAAACTATCATTTAGAATGTTGATCCAGTTGTGCCAACTGCTTATATGGAAAAACCACCTTACCCTGTTAGGATAAAGGAACATGCTAAAGTTTCAACTCCGCAAAGTAATATTAAAGCACCTAGACCCTCACAACAAATCAAAGTAGAACCTAGTGTTGCTATGGTTAATGATCTCTTGGTAGAAAATATTGATGGGCATGTTATTTATTTCTGTGATGAAGCTGCTAGAATTGCCAAGCCCGATGAAAAAGATAAACATAGACCTGTTGTTGGCATGCCCGTTGTTTCAGTTAAAATAGGAGATCATTGTTACCGTGGTTTATGTGATTTAGGTGCTAGTGTGAGTGTTACTCCTTTTACCTTATACCAAGAAATTATGAATGATATAGCACCCGCTGAAATAGAAGATATAGATGTCACTATTAAACTTGCTAATAGAGAAATCATCACACCACTTGGGATTATTAGAGATGTTGAAGTCTTGTGTGGGAAAATAAAACATCCTACTGATTTTCTAGTTCTTGGTTCCCCACAAGATGACTTTTGTCCCATTATCTTTGGTAGAACTTTCTTGAACATTGTCAATGCTGCTATAGACTGTCATAAACAAATTGTCAGTGTTAGCTTTGGTGATGAGTCTCATGAATTTAATTTCTCTAAGTTTAGTAGACAACCCTGTGATAAAGAATTACATAATAAGGATGAAATAATTGGTCTTGCTTCTATTTCCATGCCTCCTACTGATCCACTAGAACAATATTTTCTCGACCATGAAAGTGATATGCATTTGCATGAAAGAAATGAAATAGATAAAATTCTTTGAACAACAACCTCTACTTAAACACAATTTGCCTATTGAAATTCTAGGAGGCACCTAAAGGTGATCCTGTGTTTTAATTAAAACACTTGCCTGACACTTGGAAATATGCTTATCTTGATGAGAAAAAGATATATCCTATTATTATTAGTGCTAAACTTTCAGAACATGAAGAAGAAGGATTATTAAAAATTATGAAGAAGCACTGAGCTGCTATTGGATATACTCTTAATGATCTTAAGGGCATTAGTCCCACTCTCTGTCAGCACAAGATTAATATGCAACCTGATGCTAAATCCGTTGTTGATCACCAACGACGTTTGAATCCTAGGATGAAAGAAGTGGGAAGAACTGAAATACTAAAGCTTCTGGAAGCAGGTATAATCAATCCCATAATTGATAGTAGATGGGTAAGTCGTATTCATTGTGTCCCTAAGAAGGGAGGTATTACTGTTGTTCCTAATGATAAAAATGAACCTATTCCACAAAGAATTGTTACTGGCTATAGAATGGTAATTGATTTCAGAAATTTGAATAAAGCAACTAGAAATGATCATTACCCTCTACCTTTTATTGACTAAATGCTAGAATGACTATATAAGCACACACACTTTTTTTCATGATGGATATTCTAGTTTTTCTCAAATACATGTTTCACAAACTGATCAAGAGAAAACTACCTTTACTTGTCCTTTTGGAACTTATGCTTATAGGTGTATGCCTTCTGGTTTATGCAATGCACCTGCTACTTATCAAAGATGTATGACTGCTATATTCACTAATTTTTGTGAAACGACTGTTGAGGTTTTCATGGATGATTTTTCCGTTTACGAAACTTCTTTTGATGATTGCTTAAGCAACCTTGATCAAATTTTGCAGGGATGTGAGGAAACTAATCTTGTCTTAAACTCGGAGAAGTGCCACTGTATGGTTAATGAAGGTATTGTCTTGGGGCATAAAATTTCTGAATGAGGTACTGAGGTGGATAAAGCTAAAGTTGGTGCAATTGAGAAAATGCCATGTCCTAAAGATATTAAAGGTATTCGTAGTTTCCTCGATCATGCTGGTTTCTATAAGAGATTTATTAAAGACTTATCTAAAAATTTCTAGGCCTCTTAGAAATCTTTTACAAAAGGATATTCCATTTGCTTTTTTATGATAATTGTGTAGAAGCCTTTGAAAAACTTAAGAAAGCCTTAATTTCTACGCATATTGTTCAACCACCTGATTGGAACTTGCCTTCTGAAATTATGTGTGATGCTAGTGATTATGTTGTTGGTGTTGTTCTAGGACAAAGAGTTGATAAGAAATTAAATGGTATTCATTGTACTAGTAAAACTCTAGGCAATGCTCAACAAAATTATGCTACCACTGAAAAATAATTTTTAGCAGTCGTGTTTGCTTGTGATAAATTCAGATGTTACATTGTTGATTCTAAAGTAATTGTTCACAGTGATCATGTTGCTATAAAATATCTTATGGAAAAGAAGGATGCTAAACCTAGACTCATTAGATGGGTTCTTGTGCTACAAGAATTTGATTTACATATCACTGATAGTAATGGAGCTGAGAACCTCGTAGCTGATAACTTGTCTAGGTTAGAAAATATTCTTAATAACCCACTACCTATTGATGATAGTTTTCCTGATGAACAACTAGCTACAATAAATGTTTCTCATAACACACCTTGGTATGCTGACTATGTTAATTACATTGTTGCTAAATATATACCACCTAGTTTCACATACCAACAAACTAAAAAAATCTTCTATGATTTAAGACATTACTTTTGGGATGACCCACATCTTTATAAAGAAGGAGTAGATGGTATTATTGGACATTGTTACCTGAGCATGAACATTAGAGCAAGCCCTAGCCACCTCTAATCCTCATAACTAGAAGCCCTGTGTGGTTCTAAACTACTCCCTCTAATTCTCCGGTGACGATTAGCTTGGGATGGCGAAACGCTACTGGATCATGAAGACTGTACACTTGCAACCAAGTAGAAAGGCGTGCTTTCGGTATTCCGTTCGAGGGATCGTTCCAGGGCGGTTCGCGGGATCATCATGAACATTCGAGGGACTCCAAGTACGATCTACACCGACTTGTCTACTTCCGCTGCACTCCCGGAGTCAGTAAGTATCATTGAAAACAACTCGTTATGCATCTTCATATTGTTCCTGGGTGATTGTAGGGCGATTTTTTTGTTTTCTACTACGTTTCCCAACAACTATTCCTAACTCCCAGATAGCTAAGGTAATTCTTGGAAAAATTCTTCTTAAGTTCCAAACAACATGTCTTGTTAAAAAATTTATTGAAAAAGATTTAATGTGAATGGAAGTTTTAGGAAATAAATTATGAAAAGGTGATATGTGGTCATCAAACTTAGATTTTAGAGACGGAAATTTCATAAAGGTTTGTCCTTTTGCATAATAAGGAATCAGTCATGATGATAGACTAATTTTGAGACAATGAGGATGTGAAAGTGGTACAAAGCTCAATAAGAAATAAGTTTAATAAGGCATTTATGATTAGTCAATATTATGTTGACAATAAGCAATAGGGATATTGCATAAGACCTGAGGTTTTTCCCCGGGCTACTAAACTTATGTTATTTATGTTCTTTGCATTTTGAGGATTCACTAAGTTTGGTCCATAAAGGGGAGTATTAAAGTTCATTCTAAAGATTTATGTTCACTCCCACAAAGGGCAATAAGTTTTCTCATGTTGTCACTAATGCTTATGTTATTATGTGCCCTTTTAATTTTATGAGACCGGTATAACTGACAGACATAAGTCCATGACTAGACCCCTGGAAAATTATTAAGAAAAGCTTTGCATTGTTGGCATAAGCACTAGTGGAATGATGTGTGATAAATCACACTAAGGGATATCATGCTCGCATTTAAATATAACGGTAACCACCAAGTTGTGGACCGCTAAGATATTTGGCAAGGTGTGAATTTACAAAAGTTTATCGACAAAAGATTCACCCTTGCGGAAGTGGCGAGTCCACTAGCTAGGTTTAAACAGGCTCTAGCCTACCCTCAAGAAAAAGATTTCTTTTTACTACTACACTTCATCTTAGCCCAGTAGCCCAATACGGCAACAACCCAATTGCTAGTGCTCATTGGCCATAGCGAAAGCACAACACATCTCCCCGAGCTAACAGCAGCACTGTAGTACATTTTGACCACAAAAGAAGGCTACACTCGTTTCAAAATTTTCAAAAATAATAAGATAAATACTACATGTTTCCAATAGTATTTTATAAAAATTGTGCACATTTGGACAAATTGACTAGGAGATTATGGCTATTTAGCTAAGCAGATTCAAATTTTGGTTCAAAAATTCCAGTAAATACTACTCCCTCTGTCCAATTATGTAAGCCGTTTTTGACACTAGTGTAGTGTCAAAAAAAACTTCTTACATTATGGGACGGAGGGAGTACATGTTTCTAGAAGTATTCTCAGAAAGTTTGAGCACATTTGGAAAAATGGACTAGGAAATTATGGCTATTTAGCTAAGTTGATTCAAAATTTGGTTCAGAAATTAATATATTAAAAAAACAGAAAAATTCTAGTAAATAATACTCCCTCCATCCCAAAATAAGTGTCTTAACTTTGTACTAACTATTAAGGTTGAGACACTTATTTTGGGACGAAGGGAGTACATGTTTTCAGTAGTTATCTGGAAACTCTCAGCTTACTTGGACAAAAGAATTACCATGATTTTTCTCAAACGAATGTTTGGTTTTTTCGTCGTTAACTTTGAGCCCATCCTTTATTTTCATCCAGGATTCTCCACTGCTTGCGAGGGAGCCATATTGTGGAATGGCTATACCCAATCTCCTTAGGCATCATTAAAGACGCAAACTAAAGTTGTGACATGCTTTGATCCCTAAATTTTAATTATATGGATTCATGTCCATGATCCACATGAATTTTAAAGAATGAGGAGTTTTCTTAAGATTATTTATCCCGGGACTCATTATGTAAGAGTACAGATTATTCGAGTAACATGTCAAAAGATATCTGTCAGACCTATGACATTGTGAAAGATTAATTCCAGAATCAAACATGTTCAAGGCCTTGATGAGTTAAGTTTCAAGGCTCAAGAAACAAGTATTAAATCTAAGGCATAAGTGTTGAGTATTATATAAGATTAATGTCTTGATTCTTAAGTGTTATGCTAATGACATTAGAGCTAAGTATCATATTTAAAGAGGCTTGCCTTCTAATGTTGTCGGCATAAAGAATAAATGGCAGGCTACTATTAAGGGACAAATTATGATTGTGGAAGAAAACATATTTCTTCTTTTTTCAAAAGCGCATGCATGAGGATATGCACAACAATATATGAAGAGAAACTGCACTCTTGGGACCATTGCAACACCATCTCCCCACAAACCTAAAGGGGTTTGTTCCTTCGATGGAATGATGTACTGTGGTCAGTTAGATCAATGGTACTTAATTGACCATTGTGTTTTATTGGCTCTATATAAGTTCCAACAAAGGTATGAGCTCATAAGTTTTTCAAGTAAGAATTAAGTTCATGGAGCTCCTAAGTTATAGAGGTTCCATTTCGAGATGACGTGGTATATTGTAGTAACTAGGTTATGCAGTACTAACGGACTACTACAATCCTTTTATCTCGCATGCCATTTTATTAAGAAGTGGGTTATAAGTTTAGCCTTGTGATTAAGGCGGAGAATGTTGGATGTTTTTTATCTAGGCTAAACCTAGATCAATTAAGATCAATTATTAAGGGTGCTATAATGCCGCAATAGTAGCTACAGAATTGCTACAGTACGACATTTTGCCCTGATTGGGGACACACACACAAATATCATCTGACAGGTTGGTCCTCCTGTGGCACTGTGGTTATAAAATATATAAGAGGAGAAGTCCCTATGGGGCACTAAGTGGTAATGGATGCACATGCATATCACCTTTAGTTGCCCAATCCCAGCCAACACAACCAACCACGGGAAGGGCTCTCTAGGTCCTTCCGCAAGCAGCAGGAGCAAAAGAAGAAGATGTTTGTCATATTTATTACTCAAGGTGTGTTTGATCTAATTCATATCAGTTGTGGTTCAAATCTTGTGCAAGATGATCCTGAGATCATCTATGCAACAAGATCGTTATGTGCAGGCATGAGCGTTGGGAAAGATTAATTTTGAGATGCAGTCATGGTATGATTTATTAGGCATGATTGAAAGTGTCGCGATTCGAACATTATCGCTTTTGTGAAGTCGGGTATCCGTTACCACATGATCCGATTACACGAGGCTTCAAACAAACACTATCCAATGGCATCTATTACCCTCCATAAATAAGTTAGGTTACAATCATCTGAACCAAATAGCTCGTTAATCTTGATCGAACAAATACTACTCTGATTCATTGACTTAACTTTCCGTATGCCGGGATCTGCTCCAGCGACTTAGCTTTCCAGATTATGTAGGCGATGCGTGTATCTACATCAGCAACCCTGCGCCTGTGATGTAGCTCACTACAAGAAATATTTCAACTTGTGACCTTCTGTCAGTGACCCTAGAAGAATTGGTCATAAATCTATGACCATTTGATACCAATTGGTCAAAAGCTGTTCGGGGGGCTCCAAACCCTGAACTATAACGACCATTTTGGTCAGGAAGGTCGTAATTTCCTTGCACGAAATTGTCACAAAGCAGACAACACTGGTCCGCTGCCTTATTTCTAGCTGATCACGACCAATATAGATGGTCATACCCTTGTAAATTGTGGAAGAATTGCTATGACTAGGTGCCACCTCATCAGTTTTGCCTATGTGTCATGTCCATGTGTCAATTTTTGCCCTAGGTTGCGAAGCAACCTATATTTTTGTCATTCCCAAAATTCCCAAAAAAATCTCATAAATTCTTTGGGTCATATCTTCGTCAAATATGTAAAAAAACCTTCCTTGCGTAGTTCAAAAATAATTTAGCAATATTCATTTTCCTATTATTTTCAGAACAACACTTTGTGAAGGAAGTGCTATTTATATATTCTTGATTGCCCTCAAAATTTTTGGGCACTATTTCCTATCCAAATCATTGCCTCATGACAAAATTCAGCTCAAGTTTTTGTCCACCTAGAACCTTTGAGAAGGAAGTACTAGCTATGCATATCCTAATGAGTTGAATTTTTGCCACATATTCTATATTCCTATGTAACTTATCTACACCAAATTTTAGCTCATCTGATTTAGCTAATTTATCTCAATAATTTTCTGAAGTTTTTGTCCAGAGAAGAGCATTGTGAAGCAAGTGCTATTTATATATTCTTGATTGCCCTCAAAAATTTAGGGCACTCTTTCATATCTAAATCATTGCCTCATGACAAAATTCAGCTCCATTTGCCCAGTAAATCTTCCTCGGCAAATTTCCAAAGTTTTTGTCCACCTATAATCTTTGTGAAAGAAGCACTAGCTATGCATATCCTAATGAGTTGATTTTTTTGCCACATATTCTATATGCCTGTGTAACTTACCTACACCAAATTTGAGCTCATTTCATTTAGCCAATTTATCTCACTAATTTCCTGAAGTTTCTGTCCAGAGAAAAGCATTGTGAAGGAAGTACCACTTTGGCATGTCCAAATGGTATCCATTTTCTACAGTGCTTTCCTATGCCCAAATAACCATCTAATACGTCTCCAACGTATCCATAATTTTTTATTGTTCCATGCTATTATATTACCCCTTTTGGATGTTTATGAGCTTTATTTTACATATTTATATCATTTTTGGGACTAACCTACTAACCGGAGGCCCAGCCCGTATTGCTATTTTTTTTGCCTATTTCAGTATTTCGAAGAAAAGGAATATCAAACGAAGTCCAAACGGAATGAAACCTTCGGGAACGTGATTTTTGGAACGAACGTGATCCGGAGAACTTGGAGAGCAAGTCAGGAAGCAAACGAGGCGACAAGGAGATAGGAGGGCGCGCCCACCCCTCCTGGGCACGCCCCTGTCTCCTGGGCCCCACGAGCGGCCACCGACGTACTTCTTCCTCCTATATATACCTACGTAACCTTCTGTATCAGGAAGCAAACATCCAAGGAGCCAACGAAAATCAATTTCCACCGCCGTAACCTTCTGTATCTGCGAGATCCCATCTTGGAGCCTTCGCCGGCGCTCCGCCGGAGGGGGAATCGACCATGGAGGGCTTCTACATCAACACCGTAGCCCCTCCGATGAGTTGTGAGTAGTTTACCACAGACCTTCGGGTCCATAGTTATTAGCTAGATGGCTTTTTCTCTCTTTTTGGATCTCAATACAATGTTCTCCCCCTCTCTTGTGGAGATCTATTCGATGTAAATTCTTTTTGCGGTGTGTTTGTCAAGATCCGATGAATTGTGGGTTTATGATCAAGTTTATCTATGTATAATATTTGAATCTTCTCTGAATTCTTTTATGTATGATTGAGTTATCTTTGCAAGTCTCTTTGAATTATCAGTTTGGTTTGGCCTACTAGATTGATCTTTCTTGCCATAGGAGAAGTGCTTAGCTTTGGGTTCAATCTTGCGGTGTCCTTACCCAGTGACAGAAAGGGTTGCAAGGAACGTATTGTATTGTTGCCATCGAGGATAAAAAGATGGGGTTTATATCATATTGCATGAGTTTATCCCTCTACATCATGCTATTATATTACCCCTTTTGGATGTTTATGGGCTTTATTTTACACATTTATATCATTTTTGGGACTAACCTACTAACCGGAGGCTCAGCCCATATTGCCGTTTTTTTGCGTATTTCAGTAATTCGAAGAAAAGGAATATCAAATGGAGTCCAAACGGAATGAAACCTTCGGGATCGTGATTTTTGGAACAAACGTGATCCGGAGAGCTTGGTGTGCAAGTCAAGAAGCTTCCGAGGGCCCCACGAGATAGGGGGCCGCGCCCCCGTGTCTCGTGGGCCCCTTGGGCGGCCACCAACGTACTTCTTCCTCCTATATATACCTACGTACCCCGAAAACATCCAGGGGACCACGAAACACAATTTCCACCGCCGTAACCTTCTGTATCCGCGAGATCCCATCTTGGAGCCTTCGCCGGCACTCTGCCAGAGGGGGAATCAACCATGGAGGGACTCTACATCAACATCCTTGCCCCTCTGATGAGTTGTGAGTAGTTTACCACAGACCTACGGGTGAGGGAGTCCTGGATTAGGGGGTATCCGGACAGCCGGACTGTGTACAACGTCCGGACTATTGAAGCGTGAAGATACAAGACTCAAGACTTCGGCCCGTGTCTGGATGGGACTCTCCTTTGCGTGGAAGGCAAGCTTGGCAATCTGGATATTATATTTCCTTCCTTGTAGCCGACTCCATGTAAACCCTAGCCCTCTCCGATGTCTATATAAACCGGAGAGGTTGGTCCTTAGAAGGTCAATCACAATTAAAATCATACCATCATAGGCTAGCTCCTAGGGTTTAGCCTCTACGATCTCGTGGTAGATCTACTCTTGTACTACCCATATCATCAATATTAATCAAGCAGGAAGTAGGGTTTTACCTCCATCGAGAGGGCCCGGACCTGGGTAACATCTGTGTCCCTTGCTTCCTGTTACCATCAGCCTTGATGCACAGATCGGGACCCCCTACCCGAGATCCGCCGGTTTTGACACCGACATTGGTGCTTTCATTTAGAGTTCCTCTGTGACGTCGCCGCAAGGCTTGATGGCTCCATCAATCATCATCAACGACGCTGTCCAGGGTGAGACTTTCCTCCCCGGACAGATCTTCGTGTTCGGCGGCTTCACACTGCGGACCGATCCGCTAGGTGATCTGGAGCAGACCGTATCAGGAGCGTCAGATAATCATGATGAGCATGGCTTAGACCTGCCATCAGATGATGCTCGGGTTATTACCCCGGCAGAAGCCTCGGATCTAAATCCAGGGCAGGATGCGTTGCCTAAGGACGGAGGGCTGGTGTCGGTGTCAAAACCGGCGGATCTCGGGTAGGGGGTCCCGAACTGTGCGTCTAGGCGGATGGTAACAGGAACGAGGGACACGATGTTTTTACCCAGGTTCGGGGCCTCTCGATGGAGGTAAAACCCTACATCCTGCTTGATTAATATTGATGATATGGGTAGTACAAGAGTGGATCTACCACGAGATCAAGGAGGCTAAACCCTAGAAGCTAGCCTATGGAATGATTGCGGTAATGTATGTTGTGTCCTACGGACTAAAGCTCTCCAGTTTATATAGACACCGGAGAGGGCTAGGGTTACAGTAGTCGGTTACAATGGTAGGAGATCTACATATCCGTATCGCCAAGCTTGCCTTCCACGCCAAGGAAAGTCCCATCCGGACACGGACGGAGTCTTCAATCTTGTATCTTTGTAGTCTTGGAGTCCGCGGACGATGATAGTCCGGCTGTCCGGACACCCCTAGTCCAGACTCCTCGGTAGCCCTGAACCAGGCTTCAATGACGATTAGTCCGGCGCGCATAATGTTCGGCATTGCAAGGCGGGTTCCTCCTTGAATAATCCAGAGAAGATCATGAACACCAGGATAGTGTCCGCTCGCAAAATAAATTCCACATTCCACCGTAGAGAATAAAATGTACACCAGTTCAATCTGGCGGCGTATTATGCGGCGTGACATCACACCGCTACCGGGCTTTTACTTGAATCGTTTTTACTATACCACCTCAAAGACGTTTAGCGGCGGTTTCCTTGGCACGTCTTGTCGAGCAGCGATCGTGTTCCCCTTATTCGGGATTCTCATCAATACGGACGTGGGTAACCCAACGCGCCATTGATGGTGGCGCTTGGGAGATAAGCGAGTTTTACCGGGCGGTGGGGGCGCATAGTTTTCGTCCACCTATATATAAGGGATAAGGATTCACCTTCTCACCTACGCCTTCTTCCTCCTTTGCTTATCCATCTCCGCGCACTCAAGCTCCAACGCCCAAGTTCGTGCATCTCGCCTCGACCTTCTCCGAATATGTCCGGAGCGGGAGGCAAATGGTTGGCCTCCACCGTTAAGGAGGAGCACATCACCAAGCTGCGCAGCGCCGGATACCTTTCCGGCAACATCGCGCATCGGCTGCCCGACGAGGGGCAGCTCATCCCTACCCCTGGACCTCATGAGAGGGTCGTCTTCCTTCCCCACTTCCTCCGCGGACCGGGCTTTCCACTCCACCCATTCGTCCGGGGGATCATGTTTTACTACGGCCTGGATTTCGACGATCTGGCGCCGAACTTCATCCTCAACATCTCGGCGTTTATCGTCGTGTGCGAGGCCTTCCTCTGCATCTAGCCCCACTTCGGCCTGTGGCTCAAGACCTTCAACGTCAAGCCGAAGGTTGTGAAGGGCACGCAGGCGGAATGCGGAGGCGCTATGTTGGGCAAGTTGCCCAACGTCCTTTGGCTCGAAGGGGCCTTCGTGGACTCCGTCAAGGGGTGGCAATCAGGGTGGTTCTACATCACCGAGCCGCGCAAGCCCACATGGGCGGCGGCCCCCGAGTTTAGATCTGGCGTCCCCACGAAGCTCACCTCCTGGAAAGAGAAGGGCTTGCAGTGGGGCAATCCGAAGGAGGTGGCGGGACTCGAGCACAGTATCCGAAGCTGGTGAGCAATAAGCTCAGCTCGTCGGCGTGGTCCAAGTCATGCTCATCCGCGGATTCTCCCATGCCAAACGGGCATTCAATCTGTGGAGTTCAATGCTGAACAGCACCGATCCTTGGCGGGCTCTTCGATCACGACATCTGAAGGCGCTGGAGGGTGCTGTTCAAAGGCGCCAAGCCCCGCATCCGCGACGGAAGATCCCGAGTTCTGCTCGCAGCATCCGGCTGACGAGGTAAGTGATTCAACCCCATTACGGGACACTTGTGGTAATTAAGTTGATTCTCAGAGGGTTTCCTTCTTTCCTTTGACAGGAATGGATGGAGAAGGCCAAGCAGCTCATCAGCCCGGCTCCCATGCCAGAAGACCCAGAGAACGCCCGTTTAGCAGGGCTGTTGGTTCCCGCACCGCATGTGGTGCCGGAGAAGAAGGCCAAGAAGGTGGCCGCGGGGACTCGAAAGAGTTCCCGCAATCAGGCGTCTGACGACGACGTGGACTCCTCCCCCGAAGACGAGGAGGAGGAGGAGGACTCTCTCCCAGAGGAGGGAGAGAAGAAGAGGAAGGCTTCCCCAATAGGGGAGGCCGAAGGGTCCAAGAGGGGAAGGACTATCCCCCCGGACAGTTTCGCCAACACCATCGTCGGCGAGGATGAATGGTCCCCAAGGGCCAGGCGTCCGGCAAGATCGTAAGTATCCGGATCCTTGATATGTAATTTCTTTCGTGCCACCTAGTGTCCTTCTAATGCCGCGTTCTGTCCGTAGTCCGGCCAATGATGATCTCCCCGCTTCATCAAGCGGGTCATTGGCCCCGTCGGATGTGGATTCACTTCCGACTGCCACTACCCCCCGCGCCGGCGAAGACGCCGAGGTGGGATCCCAGAGAGGGACCCATCAGGAGGAGGCTCGGGCGCCGTCGAGCTGCCTCCGGACTTTGTGCGGACTCTACCTTGGAACCCGCAGTGGTTCCAGAGTCCGCGGCGGCCCTTCAAGGAAGGGCAAGACCGTGACACCAGCGATCTCCGTCCAACCGGGCGCGGATAACTTGTTGGGGCGCTTAAAGGCGCTTCCATCGAGGAAGAACACCACACTATCATGAGTGCGGTGATTCGAAGGTTCAGCTTCGCCAAGAGCGGGCTGACCGAGGCTCGCAGCAGCCTTTTAACAGGCTTTGAGGTAAGAAGTTAAAATTATGTAATGTAATACCGCATAGACAAGAGCCCGATGCTCGGTTCGGTGTTCGGAAAGAAAAGCCGGACTGAGGATCTAACAAGATATACGCAGGGTACTTAAAATATGTCAATATGGGTTTGCAAGCTGCGCTGCTGACCTCTGCCGCACTATCGGCGGAGGTCGAAGTGTTGAAGAAGGATCTCGAGCGGTCCGAGCAAGAGCTCGGCCATGCTAAGAAGCAGCTCGAGGACAAAGAAGGTGATTAACATCACTTTGAATAGTTACCTTACAGAAAAGGATTTTGGTTGCAATAAATTTAACAAGGATAATTTGGATATTTTAGGGGCCACCAACGAGGTGGCAGCCCTGAAGGAGGCCGCGTCATGACGAGAACGCAGCAAGACATGAGCGGAAGAGCGAGAGAAGCAGGAGGCACGGGTGGCGGAAGTACGACAAGAGCTCCAAGCTCTCATGGAGAAGCATGAGAGGTTGGAGCATGACTCCAAGACTCGAGAGTCCGAGCTTGCCTCGGCTCTCGAAAGTGCCAAGTCCGCCAAGGCCGAGGCCCGTAAGGCCCTTCAGGAGGTTGAAGATGTGAAGAAAATAGCGGCGGGTAAGGCATTTTTCATGCAAAGCAAGCATGTTAATGTAAACTACCTTACACTTACCCGCGTTCGGAGCTCTCCAGGGGCGTTTGCAGATCTGCTGCGTAGTGCGTCCGATGCCGCCGCATTCTATCGTGGCGTGGAGGGGAGCTCGACGGAGAAGGTCTTCGGTCTCGATATCTTTGAGGCGGACATCCGTGCCCCAAGCGACCAGCTGAAGCAGCTGGTCGAACTCCACAAGGTAGCTGAGGAGGCCATGAAGGGCCTTATAGTCCGGCTGTGGCCTAAACAGGCATGCCTGGGAGCTACTTCGGCCTCGTGCGGTGGCTGGTGGATGCGTGCCCCTGGGTGGAGATCATCAAGCGCACCGCGTGTATTGAAGGTGCTCGTCGGGCCCTTGCCTGCACAAAGGTGCATTGGGGCAAGTTGGATGCGGAGAAGCTTCTCACGGACCCACCGCCACCGGGCAAGGAGTATCGCACGCTCGAGATGTATTATAAAACTGTCCTGAAGGGAGCCCGCAATATTGCGGATGAGTGCCCCCGAAATGTAATATTTGAGTAAACTCGTTATGTATTATCCTGCGTGCTGAAACTTTGTTCATGTGCGCGTTAAGCAACGCTTGTTTAATTTAAAATATTACCTTCTGTGCGGCCGTTTATAAAATCTGAGAGATGGCAACTCGTTGGCTTCAGCCCCCAAGCCACGAGTCTTTGGGGTGTTCGGGATAAACTTGAGCACTCTTGTTCCCATTTTGGGTCCATCTAGGAGGCGCTCAACACAACGAACAAGGCAACCGGACTTATAATGCTTGAACACTCTCCTTAGCCATAGAATTCTATAATTTTAAATTTGGTGAAGCCCCGGTATTCGGAAGACCGAATCCGAGGCGCTATCCACGCCGTTGGACATTGTCCGAACTTCGTTCAAGCGGCGTGAGTCTTTAAGGACCGAAAAACCTCTCAAACAGCGACCAGTCTCTCGCCTTATCATGCCGGTCAGTTTTAGCTTTCTCCTTTGGCGGCGCCCGGCTCAACCGGGCGCAATCGCGATGGTTCTCCCAAAGCCACCTTAGCCGACGAGCGGGCGTAAGGCACCAAAACGTGGGAGCCAGCAAACCCAACTATTGACCCAAGACATGATTCGGAGCCGATTCATATAATGCTATAAGTTCGGGGTGTCGCACTTATGAAAGTGTTCGGACTTTATCACACCATAATTTGGGGAACAGAAGCCCCTGGCGTATTCGGACGTACCAAAATATACGGGTGCAAGATGTCATGTAATGAACATATATATAAAAAGGTGATGTAATTGCAGTCGAAAAGTGCTGCATTATTTATTAAAGGAAATCTGCTATGAGTGCGGACTGATACAAATAGTGCGGTAAGCAAGGGATTTGGACTAAGTAAACATGTCCCCCTTTAGGGGTGAGCTGAGGACTTGGTGTATATAATCGAATTTAATGCTCGTAATTGAGACCACCTGAGTGTTCGTCGCAGCCTTCTTTTGTCCCTGATCGTCGATCATAAGTTCGGCGGGTTCATCACGGACAGGCCTCTGTTAATGGAGTCCTGTGTACACAAGAAGGAAATAAAAATAAAAAAGAGGGGGGCACACTTGCGAGCCCCGGTGTGGTCGAACCGCACTCTGGGTCCGTTCTTGATCGTGCCCTTCCCTGTGCCCATGGTATCTCCAAAGCGTAATGATGTACGCGAAGTGTTATTCTTGCGATCATGCGCGGGCGAGGGTTGGGGCCGCATTGCTACGCGTGCTTTGATCGCGCCAGGTGGTCTTGGTTGGCCTTGCTCCGGGCACGTTTTGCTGTATCCGGCCATTTAATGGCCGGACTCGAGAATTGCCTTAAAAGGCTGCTCTGTACTTCTGCCGCGAGAGCCGCTGTATGTTCCTCCGTTCGGAGGGAGCGTTCCGTATTCCCATTGACCGTGATTACTCCATGAGGGCCTGGCATCTTGAGCTTTAGGTATGCATAATGCGGCACCGCGTTAAATTTTGCAAACGCGGTTCGTCCGAGCAGAGCGTGATAGCCGCTGTGAAACGGGACTATGTCGAAGATTAACTCCTCGCTCCGGAAATTATCCGGGGATCCGAAGACCACTTCGGTGTGGTGAGCCTGCATATTGGCTTCCACTCCTGGTATGACACCTTTAAAGGTTGTCTTTGTAGGCTTAATCCTTGAGGGGTCTATGCCCATTTTGCGCACTGTATCCTGATAAAGTAGGTTTAGGCTACTGCCGCCGTCCATCAGGACTCTCGTGAGGTGAAATCCATCGACGATTGGGTCTAAAACCAATGCGGCGAATCCGCCATGGCGTATGCTGGTCGGATGGTCTCTTCGATCGAAAGTGATCGGACAAGAGGACCATGGATTGAACTTCGGGGCGACTGGCTCCATCGCATAGACGTCCCTTAGTGCGCGTTTCCTCTCCCTCTTGGGTATATGGGTCGCGTAAATCATATTCACCGTCCGCACATGTGGGGGGAAACCCTTCTGTCCTCTATTGTTCGGCGGTCGGGTCTCTTCCTCGTCGTCGCTGTTCAGCCCCTTGTCGTTGTTTTCGGCAATTAACTTGCCTGCCTGCTTGAACACCCAGCAATCTCTATTAGTGTGATTAGCTGGTTTTTCAGGGGTGCGATGTATCTGGCATAAGCGGTCGAGTATTCGGTCCAAATTGGACGGACCCGGAGTGGTTCTTTTGAACGGCTTCTTTCGCTGACTGGGTTTAGAGGCTCGGAATCCGGCGTTGACTGCCGTATCCTCCTTATCGTCGCCGTTAATGCGGCGTTTGTTTTGGTTCGATGTGACCTGCCGGTGTTGTCCTTGGTATCCGGACTGCCAGAATTTTTGCGGAGATTGTTGCTGCGAGCTAGCCAGCTGTCCTCTCCCGCGCAGAAGCGGGTCATTAATGATGTGAGGGCTGCCATAGATTTCGGCTTTTCCTGCCCAGTGCGGGCTAGCCATTCGTCCCGGATGTTATGTTTGAAGGCTGCAAGGGCCTCTGCGTCCGGACGATCGACAATTTGGTTTTCTTTGTCGAAACCGTGTCGAAATTGTCCGGCGATTCGTCTGCTGCTGAATAATGTGGCTTAGGTCATCGGCGTCGGTGGTCGCATACACGCGTGCCACGAAGTTGTCGAGGAATGCGGCTTCGTGTCTTCCCAGACCCAATTGACTCTGCGGGAAGCTGTTTAGCCAATGCCGAGCTGGTCCTTTAAGCTTGAGTGGGAGATACTTGATGTCATGGAGATCGTCGCGCGGGCCATATGGATGTGGAGAAGATAATCTTTGATCCAAACCGCGGGGTCTGTTGTGCCATCGTAAGATTCGATGTTTACGGGTTTAAACCCTTCGGGGATTTGATGATCCATTACTTCGTCAGTGAAGCATAGCGGGTGTGCGGCGCCTCTGTATTGAGAAATATCGTGACGCAGCTCTAGAGAGCGCTGCCTGCTGTGTTCGGCCCGGCCGGGGTTATTGTATCCGGCGTGACGGTATTCGTCATGGGTCGTGGGGCGCCCACGTGATCCGTAGATGGATCTGGATTGCCTTGCTTTGTCCTCCAATATGTCTCGCAAGTCCGGCGCGTTCCCTCTTGGCTTCGTACTTTTGGAGCGATGCCGGGGGACGGTCTTGGCTGAGGGCCTGGATGCCTCTCTGTCACGACCACGGGGTGGTCGGTCAGCCATATCGTGCGCTGGTGATGGAGGTATGTATGCTTCCTCCTCTAATCGGGGGAGCAGCTTGCGTCTTGGGTAACTTTTGGAGGGCGTTGAGTTTATACTCTTGACGCGAGGACCTCGGTCCATCGATCGGCCAGCAGGTCCTGATCAGCTTGAAGCTGTTGCTGCTTTTTCTTTAGGCTGTTTGCTGTGGCGATAAGCCTGCGCTTGAAGCGCTCTTGTTTGACGGGATCCTCAGGTACGACTAATTCATCATCGTTGAGGCTTGCTTCATCTTCGGAGGGGGGCATATATTTATGATCCTCAACCTCTTCGTCTGTCGCCCTCTCGTGAGGGCTTGCTTCTGCATCCTCCTGCGCCGAGTCTTGCGGGAGGGGATTGTCTTCAGCACTCTCTGGAGTATTATTGTCTCCTGTGCCGGAATCTCCATTCTTGCTGTGGCGGGATTTAGAGCGGCGCCGCTGACGCCGGCGTTTGGGCTGCTTCTTTAAAGAGTCTGCCTCCGCTGCTTCTTCGCCGTCCCCGTCTTTTGGGGTGTCCACCATATATATGTCGTATGACGAGGTGGTCTTCCAGTGCCCTTTAGGTGCTGGTTCTTGTACTTCTCCGGCATCGTCGTCCATAGCGTCGATGTCGTCGGAGTCGTAGTCTAGCATGTCGGTTAGATCGTCGACAGTGGCTACAAAGTGGGTGGTGGCTGGGCTTTGAATTTCTTCGTCGTCCGTATCCCAACCATCCTGGCCATAGTCCGGCCAGGGCTCTCCCGATAGCGAGAGATGCTTTAGAGAGTTTAGGATGTCGCCAAAGGGCGAGTGTTGGAAGATGTCCGCGGCGGTGAATTCCATAACCGGCGCCAAGTCCGAATCAATTGGTAGGGCGCGGGATGTTGGTCCGCAAGGAGTCGGCGCCTCGGCATCACGAGTTTCGCAGGGACAAGATTAGTGTTCGGCTCCATCGCCGTGGATGTTGAAGCCCCAGTGGCGTCTATCCACCGCCCTCGTCTGGCGATCGGCTCCGGACTAATGGCGAAGCAGATTCGTGTCGACCACCAAGGCACTGCTCGCAGCAGAGCTAGATCATGCCCGTCGTCCACAAAGGCGGCGCCTTGGCTGTGGCCCGAGTCCGTCGAAGATCAAGTCTCCGCGACATCGGCCGTGAAGTTTAAACTTCGAATCGACACGAGGGCGGGGCGTAGCTTCGATCTGCTCGGATGGCCAAGTGAATTAGCCCGTAGTCTTGAAGCCGCCCGAATACAAGGATCTGCCGGGAGAAAAGTCTCACCACGGACAGCGTTGTTGGTTGAAGATGCCATCGGACCTATCGGTGGCGGCACGAGAGGAACTCTCAATGAAAGCACCAATGTCGGTGTCAAAACCGGCGGATCTCGTGTAGGGGTCCCGAACTGTGCGTCTAGGCGGATGGTAACAGGAGCGAGGACACGATGTTTTACCTGTGTTGGGCCCTCTCGATGGAGGTAAAACCCTACGTCCTGCTTGATTAATATTGATGATATGGGTAGTACAAGAGTGGATCTACCACGAGATCAAGGAGGCTAAACCCTAGAAGCTAGCCTATGGAATGATTGCTGTAATGTATGTTGTGTCCTACGGACTAAAGCTCTCCGGTTTATATAGACACCGGAGAGGTCTAGGGTTACACAGAGTCGGTTACAATGGTAGGAGATCTACATATCCGTATCGCCAAGCTTGCCTTCCACGCCAAGGAAAGTCCCATCCGGACACGGGACAGAGTCTTCAATCTTGTATCTTCGTAGTCTTGGAGTCCGGCGGACGATGATAGTCCGGCTGTCCGGACACCCCCTAGTCCAGGACTCCCTCAGCTGGACCCCGCCCCGCAGGCCGTACCCTCATCGGCGATGGGGCCGAACACAGGCCCCACCACTGGGAAAGCCACTCATATCCGGTTGTAGGTTCTAGTCCGTGCGTCCCCAAGTCCGCCGAGCCCGGTTGGGCTCCGATAATGGAGTTCACCGCAGTAGACATCTTTCAGCACTCGCCCTTTGGCGATATACTAAACTCATTTAAAATTCTCTCTTTGACAGAGAATTCCGGGCTGAACTATGTCCGGCTCGAGTGGGAAGCAGGCGATGAAGAAATTCGTTACCCACCCACCACCCACTTGATAGCCTCGGTTGATGATTTAACCGACGTGCTTGACTTCGACTCCGAAGGCATCGATGGTATGGACGACGATGCAGGAGAAGACTCAGAATCTATGGGGTACCGGATTCCCGCCTCGCCACATGATATATACATGGTGGATACACCCAAGGAAGACGACGGCGACAATCCGGAAGATAAAACCCCTGAACAAAAACCAAAGCGACGGCGCAGAAGCCGTTCCAAATCTAGCAACACTAAAAATATCAGCAAGAGCGCCAGAAGAATGGATACTTCGGTCAACCCCGAAGTCAACAACGACCAAACGGAACCAGCGATGGAGCAGGACGAACCAGGTCACGCCGAGCATAGTTCACAGCAGATGCCCGAAGACAACAATCCAGAGGGACGAGTTCATCAAACCAGCCCAGGACAAGAAAACAGTCTGGACAATGACGCACTCATCATTCCGGAAGAACGCGTGGAACGAGAGAACCTCCACAGAAAGCTTATGGCCACAGCGAGAAGTCTGAAGAGGCAGAAGCAACGGCTTAAAGCCGCACAGGAAACACTCAATCACAGATGGAATAAAGTGCTAGACACTGAAGAAAGATATGGCGACGATCGCCACACAAAGACCTACCCAAAACGTAAGCTACTGCCAGAATTCGACGATGAGGCCGTTCCACCAAAGAGTAACACGACCGGGAGACAAGACGTACCACTTCATAACCACAATAAAGCAACTACCGAAGACGTGCACATCTACGTGAGCACCTGGATAAGAAAGCTAGCGCAGCTAGGTCCATCTACGGATCTAAAGGACACACCCCGGCGGGGGACAGTGGTCGTCAAAAAAGTTATGACAACCAAACACCAGTTCAGAATAAACACCGAACATAACAACAGCTGACGGCATGCCACAGTACGTCCAAATACAGAGGGGCTACTCACTCCCTGTGCTTTACTGACGAAGTACTGGACCATGAATTCCCACAGGGCTTTAAACCTGTGAACATAGAGGCATACGACGGAACGACAGACCCAAGGGTCTGGATCGAGAACTTTATCCTGCACATACATATGGCTCGTGGGGATGACCTTCACGCCATCAAATACCTCCCCCTCAAACTGAAGGGACCATCAATAATTCAATCGGGAGTCGGGAGGAACTCAAGGACGCTTTCAGGGCCAATTTTCAAGGGACTTATCTACGGCCTCCGGATGCTGATGATTTAAGTCACATAATCCAACAGCCCGGAGAGTCCGCCTGAAAGCTTTGGAACAGATTCCTCACGAAGAAGAATCAAATCGCTGATTGTCCGGATGCCGAAGCCCTAGCGGCATTCAAACACAACATCCGTGACGAGTGGCTCGGCAGACACCTCGGACAAGAAAAACCAAGGACAATGGCAGCCCTAACAAGCCTTATGACCCGCTTTTGCGCGGGAGAAGATAGCTGGCTAGCCCATAAAGGCACCAGCGACCCCAGCACATCCGAAATAAGGGATGGCAACGGGAAGCCACGGCGTAATAAAAATAAACACCAAAACAAGGAGGAGAGCCCGGATAACACAACGGTTAATGCCGGATTCAGGGGCTCTCGACCTAATCAGCAAAATAAGCCATCTAAAGGCAGTAAATAGGGACCGTCTGGGCTGAATAGAGTCCTAGACAGATTGTGCCAAATCCACGGCACCCCTGACAAACCTGCAAACCACACGCACGAGAGTCTTTGGGTCTTCAAGCAGTGGCAAATTGAATGCGAATGAAGGAAGGAAACACCAAGTGAGGATGAGGATGAACCTCGCCCGCCGAACACTGGGGGACATAAAAAATTCCCACCAGAGGTTAAAATAGTGAATATGATCCACACGACTCGCACATCCTTGAGAAGGCACGAACGCGCCCATAAAGACGCGCGCGATATAGAGCCTATCATACCCACACCTAACCACTGGATGTCTCGTCCGATCACCTTCGATCACCTGGACGACCGAGCTAGTATTCGGTGTGATGGATCAGAAGCCTTGGTGCTTGACCCAATAATCGACGGATACCACCTCACCCACGTCCTCATGGACGGCGACAGCAGTCTCAATTTAATATATGAGGACACTATCCGCAGGATGGGGATAGACTCATACAGAATCAGCAAGATTAACACCACCTTTGAAGGGGTGATACCAGGCGTTGAAGCCTACAGCAGGGGCTCCATCATACTGGAGGTAACATTCGGCTCCCCAGGAAACTCCAGAAGCGAAGAACTAGTCTTCATCATCGCACCCTTCCAAAGCAGCTATCAAGCATTGCTTGGAAGAACGGCCTTCGCCCGCTTCAACGCATTGCCACACTACGGCTACCTCACACTCAAGATGCCTGGCCCACGTGGCGTCATCACAATTAGCGGAATAACAGAGCGCTCTTCGTGCGTAGAGGAACACGCGACGGCCCTAGCGGCCGGACTATAAGCGGCCTCTAACAAAAATATGACGGGTCGCTAAGACCACGGACACGGTTAGACGAGTCCGGCAGCCCATATCAAACAAGGGCACCGTATATGTAATCCTATAGTGGATACCAGGGGCTAATAATAAAGCTCCACACTTGGCTCAACCTTATTGGCAGGCCAGCATCTTACATTTTTACTATCCATCGCATACTTACATTGCACTCTTCTATGAGTTTCCTTTTTCCGTGGACAACGTTCGTGCGATACCCTTCCAGGATGCAGCACAACGGAGATAAAGGCGCAGACATGCAGCAGGGCCCCGTTCAACAGGTTTCTTTTTAGATTAAGCCCCTGTGTAAACCTTTTCTATTGCCTCTTGTTGTTTAACCATCCCATGGGTTCCATACCCACAGAGGATACTGCCGTTTTTGGCATTTCGCCACGACAGATTAACGCATGTACCTGGAAACACAGGGTTTATAATGAATGGGCATTCTTGAGCCCATCATCTGTTATAAAGTCCGAATACCTTTGGGAGTGTTCGGCGTCACGAGTTTGGCCTTATATGCATCAGCTCCGAATCATGTCTTTGGTCAAATGTTGGGTTTGCCCAGCTCTTGGGTTTGCCGCCTTACGTTCTGTTATTATCGGCTAAGGTGGCCAAAGGAGAAGTACTGCGATTGTGCCCTGGTTATTCCGGATGAGCACCTCAGTAGAGAAAGACGAAAACTAACTGTCATGATACAGCGAGAGACTGGTCAACCACTCGACGACTCACCGGAATCTCTAGGATTCCTCCACATTAACGAATGGCCATTTCCTGGCCATGTACATACGTGCCCGTATTCGGATGCACGCGAAGGTACCAGGGGCTACATAGTAGCCCCAACGTTAGAGTCCCGCGGCTAAGCGAAAGTGTTACGACCAAGACGTTGGATAAAGAGTGAGTAAGCACATTTTTTCGCGAACACCCCCGCATTGTATGCGTGGGGGCTGAAGCCAACGACTACTAACTTTTGGATTACACACACACACACACACACACACACACACACACACACACACACACACACACACACACACACACACACACAGATATATATATATATATATATATATATATATATATATATATATATATATATATATATATACCGCATGAGGACACAATCATATTTTCAGACAAACATTATAAATATAGCCTTATAATCAAAATAAACATTGTTTTTACAATGATTTGAATCATCACTCGAATAGGAGATTCTTCGGGCACTGCGCCTCTATCAGGCGGGCACCCTCTGTGACCTGCACCAAGTAGTGCCGGATATTAGCCCGCCACCGGATCCTGAGACGCTATCATAGTGGCATCCATATCCGTCCAATACGCTTTAACGCGGGCAAGGGCCATCCGCGCACCCTCTATGCATGCCGACCTCCTCATGGCATCGATCCGAGGCACGACCCCAAGGAACTGTTGCACCAAACCAAAGTAACTGTCCGGCTTAGGCCCCTTCGGCCAAAGATGATCTATTACAGACCGCATTGCAAGACCGGACAGCCTGTGAAGCTCCGCTACAACAGCCATCCTATCACTTAATGGCAGCGGGCGAGTGGGAGCACTGAACTGCGACCAGAAAAGCTTCTCCACCTCCTTCTCACCCTGATCTTTGAAGAACTCCACAGCATCAGTCGTACTCTTCGCCAGGTCCGCGTAGGCATCCGCTGAACTCCAGCGTCCAGCCGCGATTTACCGGCCTGTTGAAGCTCCTCCCGCGCACCCCTGAGCTCGGTCCGTATTTCCTTGGTGGCATTAAGTGCCTTGCTCAGGTCAGCCGATTTATCCTCATGGTCCTTTTTCAGGAGCTCATACCGGTCAGCGGCATTTTTTAACTCGATAGCCATTTCAGCTATCTTTTCCTCGCTTCGGCGATGAGCAGCCTGTTCGGCTCTCAATTCCTCGGCCGCCTTTAGGGAAGCCGTACTGCTCACCCGAGCTTGTTCCTTGGCTAGAGCAAGTTCCGCCCTCAGGGCCTCCACGGCAGCAGCACCATCTGCAGTCCGAACATATTACATTAATATGTGCCACCTTAATATTTTCCTATGCAATGGAAAGACAGGACACATACCTTGTGATTTATCCAGCCGCTCATTCATCAGAGTGATATCAGGATCAATCGACCCAATTTGCCTTGTCAGTTCGGCAACTTCAACGGACGGGCTGGCGGCCGGACCCACAGGTAACTGCACATATTTACAACATTAATCATTGGTTTATGATCCTCCATTTGCTACCTAGGGCAGACAACCAGAGTCTCAGGGGCTAATATCTATATGGAGCACACCTACCGCGTGCCTAACAGCCAAAGAAACAGTGCATTCTTCATTACGTACCTCAAAGCCTCTGAGCAGGCTTGTGAATGCTTCATTCAAACCGCTGGTAGCGGATGAAATCTTCTTGAGCACCGCGCTCATTAATGAGCGGTGCTCCTCCAAGAGTGCAGCTCGCTCCAGCAAGCCCATCAGTACGTCCGGCCGGACATCGAACTGCGACAGACTCTTTCCATCGCCCCTCGTCATAGCCAAATGCTCTGGGTGCAGGGCGGCTGACGGATTGACTTCTGGCTTCGGAAGATCCGGACTCCTCCGTGACGACACCTCGACGTCGCCCGCTTCATGAGTCGGAGAAGGGGGTGGGGTCTCGCTCTCCATCATCTCTGGAGGAAGGTCCCCCGAAGACGAACCCTGTTGAGAGGAGCTGCTGGCCGGACTGCAAAAAGTTGAACCCTGGTTATTAATCTAGGAGAAACACAGTACCTTTGGATTGTAGATTGACTTACAGCTCGGTGGAGGGCTGGCCCGTTGGAGGGCATGGTGCGGTGAGGGTGCCCGTAAGGGCAAGGCCCCCTGGGGATGTTTTTTTCCCTAATTTGGGCATCTTTGCCTCCAAATCTTCGGAGGCGGCCCTCTTCTTCCCGCGCGGAGAGGAGGCCTTAGCCTCCCCTCCCCGAATATCCTCCTTGGGGGAGGTAACAATTCCCCCAGTTCGGATGCGTAGCGTGTTGGGTTCGGATTCTTCGTCCCTCCCCTTGTCTTTCCCCGAGGGCATTCTGCTGAGTACCCGGTCGAGCATATTGGCCATAGTAGGGGCGGGCGAGCCTTCAAGAAGCGGTGCCGGACATCTGATTCTCTCCGCCTTGCTGAGCCATTCCTGGACGCGGATGATGGTCAGAACAAACAGTCATGATAAATACAAAACAGGGTGTCCGGTATCAAGGCTACTTACTTGGGTATCTAGGCGTTACATCATAGGCCCGCATCCTTGATGGTGTCCGGACATACTACTTTATGTCCGAAGAATAATTGGCACATCTCTTCGGGCTTCAAGCCGAAGAAGTGCTTGATAGTCCACGAACCCTCCGGATTGAACTCCCACATCCGGAGATGCCGGCGTTGGCACGGCAACATCCGCCGGATTAACATCACTTGCATTATGCTGACAAGGTTGATATCCCTCTCAAGAAGCTCCCGGATGCAGTTCTGCAGTACTGGTACATCACCTGCGGGCCTCCAATTCCATCCTACGTCTATCCAGCACGCCAACTTTGATGGAGGACCCGAGCAGAACTCAGGGGCGGCTACCCACTTTGTGCCCCTTGGGGCCGTAACATAAAACCACCTCCGCTGCCATACATCAGATACTTCTGGGAAAGAACCCTCTGGCCATGGGGCATCGACATTTCTGCTTATTACGGCACCTCCGACACTCCACATGTTGCCCCTCGATCATCTTCTGCTTCACATTGAAGGTCTTGAGCAATAAGCCGAAGTGTGGCGTCACGTGGAGAAAAGCCTCGCACACGATAATGAACGACGAGATATGGAGGATAGTGTCTGGAGCCAAATCATGAAAATCCAACCCATAATAGAACATGAGCCCCCTCACGAAGGGATCGAGGGTGAAACCCAAACCGCGGAGGAAGTGTGGGACAAAAACGACACACTCATTGGGCTTCGGCGTAGGGATGACCTGCCCTGGAGCAGGAAGCCTATGCTGGATATCTGCGGTTAGGTATCCGACCTCCCTAAGCTTTGCAGTGTCCTTATCTTCAATCGAGGAGGCCACCCACCGGCCTTGAAGGTCGGATCCGGACATATTCGAGGATTCCAGAGGGGTGGAGCTTACGTTTTGGGTGTTAGAGCTCAAGATGCGAGAAGGCGCGATGAAGGTGAAAAAAGAGGCGTAGGTCTCGACCCCTTTATAAAGAAGGTGAATATCAAGAGTCCCCGGCGTGACCGTTTGAGGCTTATCTAAAAACACACGGGGTTATACCAACAGCCGTCGTGGGGTCACACACGCTCATATTGATGGAAAATCCCGTAATAAGGGGAACACGATCTCTGCCTCGATGGGACGTGCCAATAAAACCGCCTCGTAACACGAGTTGTTATGGGGTAAGAAACGTCAGTTCGCGTTGGACCAAGCCACGATGCAATGGCAGGACGCACGAAGATTGCCAGCAAATCAGATCTATGCCATGTGAAGATCATCTTGTGGATCCGGACACGATTTGAGTGTTCGATGACTACTTTGGAGTATTCGGAGAAGGAATCCGCCTTGCAATGCCGAAGACAATACTGCGCGCCGGACTCATCGTCATTGAAGCCTGGTTCAGGGGCTACTGAGGGAGTCCTGGATTAGGGGGTATCCGGACAGCCAGACTATGTACAACGTCCGGACTATTGAGGCGTGAAGATACAAGACTCAAGACTTCGGCCCATGTCCGGATGGGACTCTCCTTTGCGTGGAAGGCAAGCATGGCGATACGGATATTATATTTCCTTCCTTGTAACCGACTCCGTGTAAACCCTAGCCCTCTCCGGTGTCTATATAAACCGGAGAGGTTGGTCCTTAGAAGTCCGACCACAATTACAATCATACCATCATAGGCTAGCTCCTAGGATTTAGCCTCTACGATCTCGTGGTAGATCTACTCTTGTACTACCCATATCATCAATATTAATCAAGTAGGAAGTAGTGTTTTACCTCCATCGAGAGGGCCCGAACCTGGGTAAACATCTGTGTCCCTTGCTTCCTGTTACCATCAGCCTTGACGCACAGATCAGGACCCCCAACCCGCCGGTTTTGACACCGACAACGGGTCCATAGTTATTAGCTAGATGGCTTCTTCTCTCTTTTTGGATCTCAATACAATGTTCTTCCCCTCTCTTGTGGAGATCTATTCGATGTAAACTCTTTTTGCGGTGTGTTTGTCGAGACCCGATGAATTGTGGGTTTATGATCAAGTTTATCTATGAATAATATTTGAATCTTCTCTGAATTCTTTTATGTATGATTGAGTTATCTTTGCAAGTCTCTTGGAATTATCAGCTTGGTTTGGCCTACTAGATTAGTCTTTCTTGCCATGGGAGAAGTGCTTAGCTTTGGGTTGAATCTTGCGGTGTGCTTACCCAGTGACAGAAAGGGTTGCAAAACACGTATTGTATTGTTACCATCGAGGATAACAAGATGGGGTTTATATCATATTGCATGTGTTTATCCCTCTACATCATGTCATCTTGCTTAATGCATTACTCTGTTCTTATGAACTTAATACTCTCGATGCAGGCAGGAGTCGGTCGATGTGTGGAGTAATAGTAGTAGATGCAGGCAGGAGTCGGTCTACTTGTTATGGACGTGATGCCTATATACATGATCATGCCTAGATAATCTCATAACTATGTGCTTTTCTATCATATGCTCGACGGTAATTTGTTCACCCACCGCAATACTTATGCTATCTTGAGAGAAGCCTCTAGTGAAACCTATGGCCCCCGGGTCTATCTCTTATCATATTTGCTTGCAATCTACTTTATTTGCATCTTTACTTTTTGCATCTATATTATAAAATACCAAAAATATATTTATCTTATCATATTATCTTTATTAGATCTCACTTTCACAAGTGGCCGTGAAGGGATTGACAACCCCTTTATTGCGTTGGTTGCGAGTTCTCAGTTTGTTTGTGTAGGTGTGTGCGACTTTTGAGGAGCCTCCTACTGGATTGATACCTTGGTTCTCAAAACTGAGGTAAATACTTACGCTACACTTTGCTGCATCACCCTCTCCTCTTCGAGGAAAACCAACGCAAGCTCAAGACGTAGCAAGAAGGATTTCTGGCGCTGTTGCCGGGGAGGTCTTTGCTCAAGTCAAGACATACCAAGTACCCATCACAAACCCATCTCCCTCGCATTTACATTATTTTCCATTTGCCTCTCGTTTTCCTCTCCCCCACTTCACCCTTGCCGTTTTATTCGCCCTCTCTTTCCCAATCTCCTCCTCTCTTTTCGCTTGCCTTTTTCTGTTTGCTTGTGTGTTGGATTACTTGTTGCCATGGTGCAAGATAATACCAAATTGTGTGACTTCTCGAATACCAATAATAATGATTTCCTTAGTACTCCGATTGCTCCTCTTAATGATGTTGAGTCTTGTGAAATCAATACCGCTTTGCTGAATCTTGTTATGAAAGATCAATTTGCTGGCCTTCCTAGTGGAGATGCCGCTACTCATCTAAACAATTTTGTTGATTTGTGTGATATGCAAAAGAAGAAAGATACAGATAACAATATTGTCAAATTGAAGTTATTTCTGTTTTCACTTCGAGATCGTGCTAAAGTTTGGTTTTCGTCTTTGCCTAAAAATAGTATTGATTCTTGGAACAAGTCCAAAGATGCTTTTATCTCTAAGTATTTTCCGCCCGCTAAGATCATCACTCTTAGGAACGATATTATGAATTTTAAACAACTTGATCATGAGGATGTTGCCCAATCTTGGGAAAGAATGAAATTGATGCTTCGCAGTTTCCCTACTCATGGTTTGAATTTATGGATGATCATACAAAATATTTATGCCGGTTTGAACTTTGCTTCTAGAAATCTCTTAGATTCGGCTGCGGGAGGTACCTTTATGGAAATCACGTTAGGAGATGCTACAAAATTGCTTGATAATATTATGGATAATTATTCTCAATGGCACACCGAAAGTTATTCTAGTAAAAAAGTGCATGCTATAGAAGATATTAATGTTTTGAGTGGAAAGATGGATGAACTTATGAAGATGTTTGCTACTAAAAATACTCCTCTTGATCCCAATGATATGCCTTTGTCTTCCTTGATTGAGAATAGTAATGAATCTATGGATGTGAATTTTGTTGGTACGAATAGTTTCGGAAACAACGCTTATAGAGGAAATTTTAATGCTAGACCGTTCCCTAGTAATCCCTCTAATAATTATGGAAATTCCTACAATAATTCTTATGGTAATTTTAATAACATGCCCTCTGATTTTGCGAATAGTGTGAAAGAATTTATGATTCCTCAAAAGAATTTTAATGCTTTTCTTGAAGAAAAATTGCTCAAAGTTGATGATTTGGCTAGGAACGTTGATAGACTTTTGCTTGATGTTAATTCTCTTAAACTTGGATCTTCTTCTCCAAAGCATGATATCAATGAGTCTCTCAAAGTAATGAGAATTTCCATTGATGAGTGCAAGGAAAGAACCGCTAGATTGCGTGCTAAAAAAGAAAGCTTTATAAAAGCGTGTTCTTCTAGTTTCCATGAAAATAATGATGAGGATCTCAAAGTTCTTGATGCATCTCCGATTAGATCTATGTTTTGCAATATGAATTTTGATGATTATGGGAGTGATGATGAATCAACTTTTCCTAGAAGGCGTCCCAAAAGTTCGGAGTCTTTAGATCTTGATGCTAAATTTGGTAAAAGTGAGATTGGAGAATCCTCAACTTCTAATAATATTGAACCTACTATCTCGGATTTCAAGGAATTTGATTATGATAATTTCTCTTTAAAAGGTTGTATTTCCTTGTTGCAATCCGTTGTTAATTCTCCTCATGCTTATAGTCAAAATAAAGCTTTTACCAAACATATTGTTGATGCCTTGATACAATCTTATGATGAAAAACTTAATTTGGAAGTTTCTATACCTAAAGAACTTAATGATGAGTGGGAACCTACTATAAAGATTAGAATTAAAGATTATGAGTGTTTTGCTTTGTGTGATTTGGGTACTAGTGTTTCCACGATTCTGAAAACTTTATGTGATATTCTAGGTTTCCATGATCTTGATGATTGCTCTTTAAATTTGCACCTTGCATATTCCACCATTAAAAAGCCTATGAGAAGGATCAATGATGTTCTTATTGTTGCAAATAGAAATTTGGTGCCCGTAGATTTTATCGTTCTTGATATATATTGAAATCTTTCTTGCCCTATTATTCTTGGTAGACCTTTCCTTAGAACGATTGGTGCGATTATTGATATGAACGAAGGGAATATTAGATTCCAATTTCCATTAAAGAAAGGCAGGGAGCACACTCCAAGAAATAAAGTCAAATTACCTTATGAATCTATCATGCATGCTACTTATGAATTTAGTGCCAAAGATGGCACTCGTTAGATCTATCTTTGTTTTTATGCCTAGCTAGGGGCGTTAAACGATAGCGCTAATTGGGAGGCAACCCAATTTTCTTTATTTTTTTGTTTTTGCTCCTGTTTAGTAATAAATCTTGCATCTACCTTCTGGTTAGATGTGTTTTTATCTTTGAATTAGTGTTTGTGCCAAGTAGAACCTATAGGATAACCTACGATGATAGTTAATTTGATTCTGCTGAAAAACAGAAACTTTGCGCGCACAAATATTATTTTGTTAAATCACAGGAACATGATTTTGCGTTGATTATTTTTGCTGATGTTCAATAAACAAATTGTCCAGGACTTCCTACTTTGGTAGGATTTTTAGAGTTCCAGAAGTTTGCGTTAGTTACAGATTGCTACAGACTGTTCTGTTTTTGACAGATTCTGTTTTTCGTGTGTTGTTTGCTTGTTTCAATGCATCTATGGCTAGTAATTCAGTCTTTGAACCATAAAGAAGTTGGAATACAGTAGGTTTAACACCAAATTAAATAAAGAGTGAGTTCATGGCAGTACCTTATGTGGTGGTTTTCTTTTCTTTCGCTAACGGAGCTTATAAGATTTCCTGTTGAGTTTTGTGTTGTGAAGTTTTCAAGTTTTTGGTGAAGCTTTTATGGACTATGGAATAAAGGGTGGCAAGAGCCTAAGATTGGGGATGCGTATGGCACCCCAAGATATTCAAGGATAGCCAAAAACCTAAGCTTGGGGATTCCCCGGGAAGGCATCCCCTCTTTCGTCTTCGTTCATTGGTAACTTTACTTGGAGCTATATTTTTATTCGCCAAATGATATGTGTTTTGCTTGGAGCGTCATGTATTATATTAGTCTTTGATTTTTAGTTTACCACAATCAACCTTTCTGTACACACCTTTTGGGAGAAGCCTATTTGATTAGAATTTGCTAGAATACTCTATGTGCTTCACTCATATCTTTTGAGCTTGATAGTTTTTGCTCAAGTACTTCACTTATATCTTTTAGAGCACGGTGGTGTCTTAATTTTGAAGAGATTGCTAGTCTCTCATTATTCACTTATATCATTTTGAGAGTCTTTTAGAACAGCATGGTATTTGCTATTATCATAAAGTTGGTCCTAGAATGATGAGCATCCAAGTTGGGTATAATAAAAACTATCATAGAAAGTGAATTGGATGCTATGATCAATTTGATGCTTAATAATTGTTTTGAGATATGGGGGTAGTAATATTAAAGCCATGCTAGTTGGGTGATTATGAATTTAAAGAATGCTTGTGTTGAAGTTTGTGATTCCTGTAGCATGCACGTATGGTGAACCGCTTTGTGATGAAGTTGCAGCACAATTTTATTTATTGATTGTCTTCCTTATGAGTGGCGGTCGGGGACGAGCGATGGTCTTTTCCTACCAATCTATCCCCCTAGGAGCATGCGTGTAGTACTTTGGTTTTTTGATGACTTCTAAATTTTTGCAACAAGTATATGAGTTCTTTTGATTAATGTTGAGTCCATGGATTATACGCACTCTTTCACCCTTCCACCATTGCTAGCCTCTCTTGTATCGCGCAACTTTCGCCGGTACCATACACCCACCATACTCCTACCTCAAAACAACCACCATACCTACCTATTATGGCATTTCCATAGCCATTGCGAGATACATTGCCATGCAACTTTCCACCGTTCCGTTCATATGACACGCATTACTTTTGTCATATTGCTTTTTGCATGATCATGTAGTTGACATTGTATTTGTGGCTAGGCCACCTTCATAATCTTCATACATGTCGCTCTTGATTCATTGCATATCCCGGTACACCGCCGGAGGCATTCATATAGAGTCATAGCTTGTTCTAGCTTTGAGTTGTAAATCCATAAAAGTGTGATGATCTTCATTATTAGAGCATTGTCCTGGTGAGAAAAGGATGATGAAGACTATGATTCCCCCACAAGTCGGGATGAGACTTCGGACTTTACAAAAAGAAAAGGGAAAAAAAGAAAAGAAAAAAGAGAAAGGCCAAAAAGAAAAGAAAAAAGAAGGCCAAAGAAAAAAAGGAAAAAAGGAAAAAAAATAAATGAGAGAAAAAGAGAGAAGGGGCAATGCTACTATCTCTTTTTCCACACTTGTGCTTCAAAATAGCACCATGATCTTCATGATAGAGAGTCTCATATGTTGTCTGTTTCATATACTAGTGGGAATTTTTCATTATAGAACTTGGCTTGTATATTCCAATAACGGGCTTCCTCAAAGTGCCCTAGGTCTTCGTGAGCAAGCATGTTGGATGCACCCCACTTAGTTTCTTTTATTGAGCTTTCATATATTTATAGCTCTAGTGCATCCGTTGCATGGCAATCCCTACTCACTCACATTGATATCTATTAATGGGCATCTCCATATCCCATTGATACGCCTAGTTGATGTGAGACTATCTTCTCCTTTTTGTCTTCTCCACAACCACCATTCTATTCCACATATAGTGCTATGTCCATGGCTCACGCTCATGTATTGCGTGAAAGTTGAATAAAGTTTGAGATTATTAAAGTATGAAACAATTGCTTGGCTTGTCATCGGTGTTGTGCATGATTAAATACTTTGTGTGATGAAGATAGCGCATAGCCAGACTATATGATTTTGTAGGGGTACCTTTCTTTAGCCATGTTATTTTGAGAAGACATGATTACTTTGATTAGTATGCTTGAAGTATTACTATTTCTTATGTCAATATGAACTTTTATTTTGTATTCATTTGGATATGAACATTCATGCCACAATAAAGAAAATTACATTATTAATTATGCTAGGTAGCATTCCACATCAAAAATTCTCTTTTTATCATTTACCTACTCGAGGACGAGCAGGAATTAAGCTTGGGGATGCTTGATACGTCTCCAACGTATCTATAATTTTTGATTGTTCCATGCTTTTATATTACCCCTTTTGGATGTTTATGGGGTTTATTTTACACATTTATATCATTTTTGGGACTAACCTACAAACCGGAGGCCCAGCCCATATTGCTGTTTTTTTTTGCCTATTTCAGTATTTCGAAGAAAAGGAATATCAAACGGAGTCCGAACGGAATGAAACCTTCGGGAGCGTGATTTTTGGAACAAACGTGATCCGGAGAGCTTGGAGTGCAAGTCAAGAAGGTTCCGAGGGCCCCACGAGATAGGGGGCCGCCCCCTGTAGGGTATGCCCCCCTATCTCGTGGGCCCCTCGGGCGGCCACCGACGTACTACTTCCACCTATATATACCTATGTACCCCGAAAACATCCAGGGGCACCACGAAACACAATTTCCACCACCGTAACCTTCTGTATCTGCGAGATCCCATCTTGGAGCCTTCGTCGACACTCTACCGGAGGGGGAATCAACCATGGAGGGCCTCTACATCAACATCCTTGCCCCTCCGATGAGTTATGAGTAGTTTACCACAGACCTACGGGTCCATATTTATTAGCTAGATGGCTTCTTCTCTCTTTTTGGATCTCAACAATGTTCTCCCCCTCTCTTGTGGAGATCTATTCGATGTAAACTCATTTTGCGGTGTGTTTGTCGAGATCCGATGAATTGTGGGTTTATGATCAAGTTTATCTATGTATAATATTTGAATCTTCTCTGAGTTCTTTTATGTATGATTGAGTTATCTTTGCAAGTCTCTTCGAATTATCCGTTTGGTTTGGCCTACTAGATTGGTCTTTCTTGCCATGGGAGAAGTGCTTAGCTTTGGGTTCAATCTTGCGGTGTTCTTACCCAGTGATAGAAAGGGTTGCAAGACACGTATTGTATTGTTGCCATCGAGGATAACAAGATGGGGTTTATATCATATTGCATGTGTTTATCCCTCTACATCATGTCATCTTACTTAATGCGTTACTCTGTTCTTACAAACTTAATGCTCTAGATGCAGGCAGGAGTCGGTCGATGTGTGGAGTAATAGTAGTAGATGGAGGCAGGAGTCGGTCTACTTGTTATGGACGTGATGCCTATATACATGATCATGCCTAGATAATCTCATAACTTTACGCTTTTCTATCAATTGCTCGACAGTAATTTGTTCACCCACCGTAATACTTATGCTATCTTGAGAGAAGCCTCTAGTGAAACCTATGGCCCCCGGGTCTATCTCTTATCATATTTGCTTTCAATCTACTTTATTTGCATCTTTACTTTTTGCAGCTGTATTATAAAATACGAAAAATATATTGATCTTATCATACTATCTTTATTAGATCTCACTTTCACAAGTGGCCGTGAAGGGATTGACAACCCCTTTATTGCGTTGGTTGCGAGTTCTCAGTTTGTTTGTGTAGGTGCGTGGGACTTTTGAGGAGCCTCCTACTGGATTGATACCTTGGTTCCCAAAACTGAGGGAAATACTTACGCTACACTTTGCTGCATCACCCTCTCCTCTTCGAGGAAAACCAACACAAGCTCAAGATGTATCACTCCTCTTAATGATGTTGAGTCTTGTGAAATCAATACTGGTTTGCTGAATCTTGTTATGAAAGATCAATTCGCCGGCCTTCCTAGTGAAGATGCCGCTACTCATCTAAACAACTTTGTTGATATGTGTGATATGCAAAAGAAGAAAGATACGGATAATGATATTGTTAAATTGAAGTTATTTTTGTTTTTGCTTAGAGATCGTGCTAAAGTTTGGTTTTCGTCTTTGCCTAAAAATAGTATAGATTCTTGGAACAAGTGCAAAGATGCTTTTATCTCTAAATATTTTCCTCCCGCTAAGATTATCACTCTTAGGAACGATATTATGAATTTTAAACAACTTGATCATGAGCATGTTGCCCAATCTTGGGAAATAATGACATTGATGATTCACAATTGCCCTACTCATGGTTTGAATTTATGGATGATCATACAAAATATTTATGCCGGTTTGAACTTTGCTTCTAGAAATCTCTTAGATTCGTTCACTGGAGGTACGTTTATGGAAATCACTTTAGGATATGCTACAAAACTTCTTGATAATATTATGGCTAATTATTCTCAATGGCACACCGAAAGGACTTCTAGTAAAAAAGTGCATGCTATAGAAGAAATCAATGTTTTGAGTGGAAAGATGGATGAACTTATGAAATTGTTTGCTACTAGAAATACTCCTCTTGATACCAATGATATGCCTTTGCCTTCTTTGATTGAGAATAATAATGAATCTATGGATGTGAATTTTGTTGGTAGGAATAGTTTTGGAAACAATGCTTATAGAGGAAACTTTGATTCTGGACCGTTCCCTAGTAATTCCTCTAATAATTATGGAAATTCCTACAATAATTCTTATGATAATTTTAATAAGATGCCCTCTGATTTTGAGAATAGTGTGAAAGAATTTATGATTTCTTAAAAGAACTTGAATGCTTTGCTTGAAGAAAAATTGCTCAAAATTGATGATTTGGCTAGGAACGTTGATAGACTTTCGCTTGATGTTGATTCTCTTAAACTTAGATCTACTCCTCCTAAGCATGATATCAATGAGTCTCTCAAAGCCATGAGAATTTCCATTGATGAGTGCAAGGAAAGAACCACAAGATTGTGTGCAAAGAAAGATTGTTTTGTAAAGGCGTGTTCTTCTAGTTTCCATGAAAATAATGATGAAGATCTTAAAGCTATTGATGTGTCTACTATTAGATCTTTGTTTTGCAATATGAATCTTGATAACAATGGGACTGGAGATGAGTCAACTTTAGTTGGAAGGCGTCCCAAGAATACGGAAGTTTTAGATCTTGATGCTAAATTTGGTAAAAGTGGGATTGGAGAGGTCATGACTTTAAATAGCATTGAACCCACTATCTCGGATTTCAAGGAATTTGATTTTATGATAATTGTTCTTTAGAAGGTTGTATTTCCTTGTTGCAATCCGTTGTTAATTCTCCTCATGCTTATAGTCAAAATAAAGCTTTTACCAAACATATCGTTGATGCCTTGATGCAATCTTATGATGAAAAACTTAATTTGGAAGTTTCTATACCTAGAAAACTTAATGATGAGTGGGAACCTACTATAAAGATTAAAATTAAAGATCATGACTGTTTTTCTTTGTGTGTTTTGGGTGCTAGTGTTTCCACGATTCTGAAAACTTTATGTGATATTCTAGGCTTCCATGATCTTGATGATTGCTCTTTAAATTTGCACCATGCGGATTCCACTATTAAAAAGCGAATGGGAAGGATCAATGATGTTCTCATTGTTGCAAATAGAAATTTGGTGGCCATAGATTTTATCGTTCTTGATATTGATTGCAATCTTTCTTGCCCTATTATTCTTGGTAGCCCTTTCCTTAGAATGATTGGTGCGATTATTGGCATGAAGGAAGGGAATATTAGATTCCAATTTCCATTAAAGAAAGGCATGGAGCACTTTCCAAGAAAGAAAGTCAAATTACCTTATGAATCTATCATGCGAGCTACTTATGAATTTAGTGCCAAAGATGGCACTACTTAGATCTATCTTCGCTTTTATGCCTAGCTAGGGCGTTAAACGATAGCGCTAGTTGGGAGGCAAATCAATTTTATTTGTGTTTTTTGTTTTTGTTTCTGTTTAGTAATAAATTTTTGCTTCTACCTTCTGTTTAGATGTGTTTTTATGTTTTAATTAGTGTTTGTGCCAAGTAGAACCTATAGGACAACCAATGATGATAGTTAATTTGATTCTGCTGAAAAACCGAAACTTTGTGCGCACGAAATTAGTTTTGTTAAATCACAGAAACGTGATTTTGCATTGATTATTTTTCCTGCCGATCAATAGACAAATTTTCCACGACTTTCTATTTTGGTAGGATTTTTAGATTTCCACAAGTTTGCGTTAGTTACAGATTGCTACAGACTGTTCTATTTTTGACAGATTCTATTTTTCGTGTGTTGTTTGCATATTTTGATGCATCTATGGCTAGTATTAAGTGGTATGAACCATAGAGAACTTGGAATACAGTAGGTTTAACACCAAAATAAATAAAGAATGAGTTCATTACAGTACCTTATGTGGTGGTTTTGTTTTCTTTCACTAACGGAGCTTATGAGATTTCCTGTTGAGTTTTGTGTTGTGAAGTTTTCAAGTTTTGGGTAAAGTTTGATGGACTATGGAATAACGGGTGGCAAGAGGCTAAGCTTGGGGATGCCCATGGCACCCCAAGATATTCATGAATATCCAAAAGCCTAATCTTGGGGATGCCCCGGGAAGGCATCCCCTCTTTCGTCTTCGTTCATTGGTAACTTTACTTGGAGTATATTTTTATTCGCCACCTGATATGTGTTTTGCTTGGAGCGTCGTGTATTATATTAGTCTTTTCTTTTTAGTTTACCACAATCATCCTTGCTGTACACACCTTTTGGGAGAAGCCCACTTGATTGAATTTGCTAGAATACTCTATGTGCTTCAGTTATATCATTTGAGCTTGATAGTTTTTGCTCTAGTGCTTCACTTATATCTTTTAGAGCACGGCGGTGGCTTAATTTTGTAGAAATTGCTAGTCTCTCATGCTTCATTTATATTATTTTGAGAGTCTTTTAGAACAGCATGGTATTTGCTATGGTTATAGAATTGGTCCTAGAATGGTAGGCATCTAAGTTGGGTATAGTAAAAACTATCATAGGAAGTGAATTGGATGCTATGATCAATTTGATACTTGATATTTTTTTTTGAGATATGGAGGTAGTGATATTAAATTCATGCTAGTTGGGTGATTATGAATTTAAAGAATGCTTGTGTTGAAGTTAGCAAGTCCCGTAGCATGCACGCATGGTTAAAGTTGTGTAACAAATTTGAAACATGAAGTGTACCTGGCTTGTGCATCCTTATGAGTGGCGGTTGGGGACGAGCGATGGTCTTTTCCTACCAATCTATACCCCTAGGAGCATGCGCATAGTGCTTTATTTTTGATGACTTCTAAATTTTTGCAATAAGTATACGAGTTCTTTTGACTAATGTTGAGTCCATGGATTATACGCACTTTTACCTTTCCACCTTTGCTAGCCTCTTCGGTACCGTGCATTGCCCTTTCTCACCTTGAGAGTTGGTGCAAACTTCGCAGGTGCATCCAAACCCTGTGATATGATACGCTCTATCACACATAAACCTCCTTATATCTTCCTCAAAACAGCCACCATACCTACCTATTATGGCATTTCCATAGCCATTCCGAGATATATTGCCATGCAACTTTACACCGTTCTGTTAATCATCATCATGACATACACTACTTTTGTCATATTGCCATTGCATGATCATGTAGTTGAAATCATATTTGTGGCAAAACCACCATGCATAATTTCTCATACATGTCACTCTTGATTCATTGCACCATCCCGGTACACCGCCGGAGGCATTCATATGGAGTCATATCTTGTTCTAGTTTCGAGTTGTAATTCATGTGTTGTAATCAATAGAAGTGTGATGGTCATCATTATTAGAACATTGTGCCCAAAGAAAAAAAAGAAAAAGAAAAAAAAGCCAAAAAAAAGAAAGGCCCAAAAAAAGGAAAAGAGAAAAGAAAAAAAAAGAAAAAAAAAGGGCAATGTTACTATCTCTTTTTCCACACTTGTGCTTCAAAGTAGCACTTTGTTCTTCATGTAGTGAGTCTCATATCTTGTGCTTCAAAGTAGAACCATGTTTTTCATATAGAGAGTCTCATATGTTGTCATTTTCATATACTAGTGGGAATTTTTCATTATAGAACTTGGCTTGTATATTCCTACGATGGGCTTCCTCAAATGCCCTAGGTCTTCGTGAGCAAACAAGTTGGATGCACACCCACTAGTTTTCTTTTGTTGAGCTTTCATTCATCTATAGCTCTAGTGCATCCGTTGCATGGCAATCCCTACTCCTCATGTTGACATCAATTGATGGGCATCTCCATAGCCCGTTGATTATCCTCGTCAATGTGAGACTTTCTCCCTTTTTGTCTTCTCCACACAATCCCCATCATCATATTCTATTCCACCCATAGGATATATCCATGGCTCAAGCTCATGTATTGCGTGAAGGTTGAAAAAGTTTGAGATTATTTAAGTACGAAACAATTGCTTGGCTTGTCATCGAGGGTGTAGAATTTGGGAACATCTTTGTGTGACAAAAATAAAGCATAGCCTAACTATATGATTTTGTAGGGATGAACTTTCTTTAGCCATGTTATTTTGAGAAGACATGATTGCTTTGATTAGTATGCTTGAAGTGTTACTATTTCTTTTATCAATATGAACTTTTATTTTGAATTATTTGGATATGAACATTCATGCCACAATAAAGAAAATTACATTGAGAATTATGCTAGGTAGCATTCCACATCAAAAATTCTAATTTTATCATTTACCTACTCGAGGACGAGCAGGAATTAACCTTGGGATGCTTGATACGTCTCCAACGTATCTATAATTTTTTATTCTTCCATGCTATTATATTACCCCTTTTGGATATTTATGGGCTTTATTTTACATATTTATATCATTTTTGGGACTAACCTACTAACCGGAGGCCCAGCCCGTATTGCTGTTTTTTTGCCTATTTCAGTATTTCGAAGAAAAGGAATATCAAACAGAGTCCAAACGGAATGAAACCTTCGGGATCGTGATGTTTGGAACGAACGTGATCCGGAGAACTTGGAGTGCAAGTCAAGAAGCAAACGAGGCGGCTAGGAGATAGGAGGGCGCGCCCACCCCTCCTAGGCGCGCCCCTGTCTCCTGGGCCCCACAAATGGCCACAGACGTACTTCTTCCTCCTATATATACCTACGTACCCCGAAAACATCCAGGGAGCCAACGAAAAACAATTTCCACTGCCATAACCTTCTGTATCCGCGAGATCCCATCTTGGAGCCTTCGCCGGCGCTCCCCCGGAGGGGGAATCGACCACGGAGGTCTTCTACATCAACCCCATAGCCCTCCGATGAGTTGTGAGTAGTTTAGCACAGACCTTCGGGTCCATAGTTATTAGATAGATGGCTTCTTCTCTCTTTTTGGATCTCAATACAATGTTCTCCCCCTCTCTTGGGGAGATCTATTCGATGTAAACTCCTTTTGCGGTCTATTTGTCGAGATCCAATGAATTGTGGGTTTATGATCAAGTTTATCTGTGAATAATATTTGAATCTTCTTTGAATTCTTTCATGTATGATTGAGTTATCTTTGCAAGTCTCTTCGAACTATCAGTTTGGTTTGGCCTACTAGATTGATCTTTCTTGCCATGGGAGAAGTACTTAGCTTTGGGTTCAATCTTGCGGTGTCCTTACCCAGTGACAGAAAGGTTGCAAGGCACGTATTGTATTGTTGCCATCAAGGATAAAAAGATGGGGTTTATATCATATTGCATGAGTTTATCCCTCTACATCATGTCATCTTTCTTAATGCGTTACTCTGTTCTTATGAACTTAATACTCTAGATGCATGCTGGATAGCGGTCGATGTGTGGAGTAATAGTAGTAGATGCAGGCAGGAGTCGGTCTACTTGTCGCGGACATGATGCCTATATATCATGCCTAGATAATCTCATAATTATTCTCTTTTCTATCAATTGCTCGACAGTAATTTGTTCACCCACCGTAATACTTACGCTATCTTGAGGAAGCCTCTAGTGAAACCTATGGCCCCCGGGTCTATCTTTTATCATATAAGCTTTCAATCTACTTTTATTTGCATCTTTACTTTTTACATCTATATTATAAAATACCAAAAATATATTTATCTTATCATACTATCAATATCAGATCTCACTTTCGCAAGTGGCCGTGAAGGGATTGACAACCCCTTTATTGCGTTGGTTGCGAGTTCTTTGTTTGTTTGTGTAGGTGCGTGGGACTTTTGAGCAGCCTCCTACTGGATTGATACCTTGGTTCTCAAAAACTGAGGGAAATACTTACGCTACTTTGCTGCATCACCCTTTCCTCTTCAAGGAAAACCAACGCAAGCTCAAGACATAGCACCATCCTCCACCAAATTTCAGCTCAATCCATTCATTATTTTGAGCCCAGCTTCAACATTCATATTTATGTCCAGTGTGGTACTTTGCAAAGCAAGTACCAACTAGGCTCCTCCTTTTGAGCTGAAAATTTGTGACGACAGTCTTCTTAGTAACTGATCATCCTCAGCCAAAACTCACGCCCATTAGCCATGTGCATTTCCCGTACCGCTAATCAAACACTTGGATGCTAATTCATGTTTGAGCATAGTTCGGTTTCCTCATGAGAATCTTATCTTGTAATTTTCTTCCTAGCACCTACCTGGGGAGTTCCCAACCCACTAGACATGCCTAGGCCGCCCAAAACACATGGAAACGCCACGGTCATGCGGTGACCATGTGGCGGGCATGCGAGTTTACGCGCTCTGGAGTTGGGGCCCTCAGCCACTATCCAAACCTTGATGTATCACCACCAAACCATGTATTTCTGATTAAATAGATACTTATGTACCTAGAAATGATTTTTCTAAAAAACTAAAGAGCAAACTATGAGGCACCTGTAGTTCAAATTTGACCCGCTTCCTCCTGAATCGGCGGAAATTTGTCTTTTTCTTGAGAGGTGGATCAAAGCTTTCCACACCCAACCATTTGGTCAATTATGCACTAAATATGTCCTAGTATTTTAGAAAATTGATTTGGTACAATTTTGCAACAAATATTTGGTAGGTCCTTCACAAAAAAAGCTCATTTTGGGCAATCAAGAAATGAAAAATGATTTTTTTCGTGCAAAGAAAATGATAACTTCATTAGGCAACATTGTTTGTCATTCCAAGATGCACCCTTGTGCATAATATGAGATGATTTGAACAAACTATGCCATGAATGTGGCCATAAGGTTGATCATTTGGCTTGAAAGCCATGAATCTTCACACATGACAACTCATTTCTGAGAACACCTTTTTAAAAGAATTGGCATATTACAAGTTTATTATTTTCCTGGTAACTTGGTCACATATAATGACAATGCGAAGGTTTTCCGACTTTTTGTTGTTTTTTTGAAATTTTCCTGCCCGTTTCAAAATGCGGTCAAAATGGCGGGCATGACCGTTCCTAGCTAGTGGTTGAATCTTGGATTTTTTTGGTGTTTCTATGATTAAATAGATACTTATGTACCTACAAATGATTTTCGTAAAAAATAAAGAACAAACTATGAGGCAGCTGCATTTCAAATTTGACCCGCTTCCTACTGAATCGGCGGAAATTTGTCTTTTTCACAAGAGGTAGATCAAAGCTTTTCACACCCAACCATTTCATCAATTGTGCATTAAATATGTCCTAGTATTTTAGAAAAATTATTTGGTACAATTTTGCAACAAATATTTGATAGGTCCTTCACAAAAGAAGCTCATTTTAGGCACTCAAAAAATGGAAAATGATTTTTTCGTACAAAGAAAATGATAACTTCCTGAGGCAACATTGTTTTTCATTCCAAGATGCACCCTTGTGCACAATATGACATCATTTGAACAAACTATGCCATGAATGTGGCCATAAGATTCATCGTTTGGCTTGAAAGCCATGAATCTTCACACATGATAGCTCATTTCTGAGAACACTTTTTTTAAAAGGATTGCCATTTACAAGTTTATTATTTTTACTGGTGACTTGGTCACATATAATGATACAATGCGAAGGTTTTCCGATTTTTTGAAATTTTTATGCCCGTTTCAAAATGCTGTCAAAACGGCGGGCATGACCGTTCCTAGCTAGTGGTTGAATCTTCGGTTTTTTGGTGTTTCTCTGATTAAATAGATATTTATGTAACTAGAAATGATTTCTGTAAAAAATAAAGAGCAAACTATGAGGCAGCTGCAGTTCAAATTTGACCCGCTTCCTATTGAATCGGCGGAAATTTGTCTTTCTCATGAGAGGTGGATCAAAGCTTTTCATACCCAACCATTTGATCAATTGTTTATTTAATATATCCCAGTATTTTAGAAAATTGATTTGGTACAATTTTGCAATAATTATTTGGTAGGTCCTTCACAAAAAATGCTTATTTTGGGCACTCGAAAAATGGAAAATAATTTTTTTCTTGCAACGAAAATGATAACTTCCTTAAGAAACATTGTTTGTCAGTCCAAGATGCACCCTTGTGCACAATATGAGATCATTTGAGCAAAATATGCCATGAATATGGCCGTAAGATTGATCATTTGGCTTGAAAGCCATGAATCTTCACACATGATAGCTCATTTCTGAGAACACTCTTTTAAAAGAATTGCCATATTACAAGTTTATTATTTTTGCTGGTAACTTGGTCACATAATTACACAATGCGAAGGTTTTCCATTTTTTTTTTGAATTTTTTATGCCCGTTTCAAAATGTTGTCAAAACGGCGGGCATGACCATTCCTAGCTAGTGGTTGAATGTTGGATCTTTTTTGGTGTTTATCTGATTAAATAGATACTTGTGTACCTAGAAATGATTTTTGTAAAAAAATAAAGAGCAAACTATGAGGCAGCTGCAGTTCAGATTTGACCCACTCCCTACTCAATTGGCGAAAATTTGTCTTTTTCACGAGAGGTGGATCAAAGCTTTTCACACCCAACCATTTGATCAATTGTGCATTAAATATGTCCTAGTATTTTAGAAATTTATTTGGTACAATTTTGCAACAAATATTTGATAGGTCCTTCACAAAAGAAGCTCATTTTGGGCACTCGGAAAATGGAAAATGATTTTTTCGTGCAAAGAAAATGATAACTTCCTGAGGCAACAGTGTTTTTCATTCCAAGATGCACCCTTGTGCACAATATGACATCATTTGAACAAACTATGCCATGAATGTGGCCATAAGATTCATCGTTTGGCTTGAAAGCCATGAATCTTCACACATGATAGCTCATTTCTGAGAACACTTTTTTAAAAGAATTTCCATATTATAAGTTTATTATTTTTGCTGGTAACTTGGTCACATATAATGATACAATGCGAAGGTTTTCCAATTTTTTGAATTTTTTCGAAAATTTTATGCCCGTTTCAAAATGCTGTCAAAACGGCGGGCATGACCGTTCCTAGCTAGTGGTTGAATCTTGGGTTTTTTGGTGTTTCTCTGATTAAATAGATACTTATGTACCTAGAAATGATTTTTGTAAAAAATAAAGAGCAAACTATGAGGCAGCTGCAGTTCAAATTTGACTCGCTTCCTATTGAATTGACGGAAATTTATCTTTTTCATGAGAGGTGGATCAAAGCTTTTCACACCCAACCATTTGATCAATTGTTTATTAAATATATCTTAGAATTTTAGAAAATTGATTTGGTACAATTTTGCAACAAATATTTGGTAGGTCCTTCACAAAAAAATGCTTATTTTGGGCACTCGAAAAATGGAAAATGATTTTTTTTCTTGCAATGAAAATGATAACTTTCTTAAGAAACATTGTTTGTCATTCCAAGATGCACCCTTGTGCACAATATGAGAGCATTTAAGCAAAACTATGCCATGAATGTGGCCATAAGATTGATCATCTGGCTTGAAAGCCATGAATCTTCACGCATGATATGTAACATCCCAAATTTCCAATTTGGCATGTTATACATAGATCATCCATGCATATAATATTTTATTGCTTTTCGTTTGCAAATCCTCGAAATCCTAAGCAACTCAAGGACCCTCGGAGAGAGTTGGGGATTTTCCGATTTTCATATTTGAGTTTATCAAATAATGAAGATGAGGATTTTGATTTTTATTATTTTTCTCTCTGGAAAAATATTTCTTTTCAAATAAATAAATGAGGGGAGATAATATGACTTCTCCAAAATAATTGAAATATCGGAGGAAAATGTTAAAATCATTATTTTGTTTTTATTTGAGTTTATTCGGAATTTTATTTGCCCTAGAAAAATTTGCATGTTTTAAAAATTGCATTTTAGAGGCCAAGAAAAGTTCATCTCTTTCTAAATATTTCATTTAGACGGAGAAAACTTATTTTGGAATTTTAGATTTTTATTTATTTTTCTAGGATTTTTCTAATCGGCGGAATGTTTTAAAAAAAAGACCCGCGCCCGACTGGACCTAGGGCCCAGCCGAGCAGGCCGGCCCAGCCGAGCCGCCGCCGCCGCCTCTGCAGCGCGTGCCCGCCGCCGCCAACCCGGACTCGAGTCCGAGCGGACTCGCCGCCGCCCTTGCCCCCTCCTCCAAGTCGCCACCACGCCCCTTTATATCGCCGCCACCCCCTCTCTAGCCACCACCGCCGCCGCCTCCGGGCCCGAGGCGAGCCCGAGCCCGAGCCGCCGCCCGTCGCCCTAAGCGCCGCCGCCGAGTCGTCGCCGCCCCTCCGCCGCCACCCAGCGCCCTCGCCGAGCCCCGCCCCTCACCGCCCACTGGAGTCGCCCCGCCCCGCCGGACGACCTCGCCAGAGGTAGCCTCCCCGTCGCCGTTTTTTTAAAAAAAATAAACTCTTCAGTTTTTTTTAGAAAAACCCTAGTTCATTTTTTTATAAATCGGTTTTATTCTTCGGTTTATTTACTTAGCGAGCGTTCGCTTGTCCGTTCGTTCTAATGAACGTGTTCGTCGTTTAGTTTCTGCTAAGGAACGTTCGTTTGTTTAGCCGTTTGTCGTTTTTCTTTTTATCGGATTTATTCCGCGATTATTCTGATCGTGATTTCTGATCCGATGTTCAAACCTGTTTATCATTTTGCTCGTTTATCGGAATCAGGCGATTCAAGCGCCTGGAGTTTCATCTCGAAACCCTCTTTCCGATTAATCAACTCAAACAAGTTTTTATCTCTATAAAATTTGACTTTATTTCAGATTAGTAAACGGATCTTGTTTCTTTCGCCGTTTGAGTTTCGTTGCTCCGTTTGATTTGTTTCTTTTTGCAAACCGGAGTTCTTAAGTTGAACTTTCCGGTCAAATGCTTTTATTTGGAGTTCTTCTTGTGCATCTTTGATTGTTGCTTATGTATGTTATTGTTTGTTTGCGATAGAATTCCCGGTGTGCGAAGCGTGTTACTACGAGTCTCTAGGATTCACGGATCGTCAGCAAGGCAAGTAACACATTGATCATACTCTTTTCATACCCAGTTTTATGCATTAGTTTCAATCCTCAAACATTGCATGACTAGGATGTCTTTAACATGTGGGTATTGGGAAGTAGTTGCTGAGGTAGAACCTATTGCCCTGTTTATTATCAAACCCTTGGCAGTTACTTCTACGTTATGCCTATTGCCATGCTATGCTCGTAGACGTGGATTGGGTTTGAGTGTTTCCATGACAGATGTGAGATTGTTAAATTAATGGTTTACTTAAGGTGGCAACTTTAATACACATCTGGGTGGATTGAGGCACCTGGGGTATCCAGTGATTGCCTGTTTTATTTTGGAAATCCCGGGGTTACCGTGTGATTCTCCTATGCACCGCCACCCAGGCTCAAAGGGAACTGAGTTTATTCATGCTAGAAACTTCCGTGTGCAGCCACAAGCTATTATGGGCTCTAGCATAGTTGAGTAAGTTACATGAAGCTCTTGAAGATGTGGATAAACAGGTAGTGGGTTTGTAGGTTTGGTATGGTCTACCCGGAGTAGAGAGTTAATGTTTCTGAAAGACTGTGTCTCGGTCATCCGTTTCTCAAACACCATGTAGTGCGAGGAATCAACGGAGGCGATCGAGTCTTGTGGGGAAAAGTGCGCAAACCTCTGCAGAGTGTACAATCTAATCATGGTTAGCCGTGTCCCCGGTTATGGACAATTCTGAGTATCTAGTACTTGAGTATTCGCATGTATCTCAACACTCTTAATTAATATTGTTGGGTTGTTAAATTTTTTAATTTGGGATCATTGGTTGGGGCTACCTTCTCAAATGATGTTTCAACCACCATGATAGTTAAATTAAAATTATATTCCTTTGTTGTAGGGAAAAACTAGCTTTTTGCAAAAACTGTAACCATAGAGCTTTCCACCAGCCAAATATGCATGTAGTGGTAGCATTACTCTGTTATTGCTCTTTTGTGTTACATTGCCAGCATATTCCATGTGTTGACCCATCTCGGGTTGCAACGTATTATGTTGTAGACTTTTAAGACGAGGAGTAAGGTTCGATAGGTCGTTGCCGTGCAGCTCAGCTATGCCGTTGGAGTTGATGGACTCACTTTATCTTCCAAGCCTTCCGCTGTTATCGCATTAGATGGCCTTAAGCCATATTATTGTAATAAGTTCTCTTTTGAGAGATTCGATGTAATAAGTGTGTGATTGCTACTCTTTTATAAATCCTTCGAGTACTGTGTGTGTCAGCATTACTGATCCAGGGATGACACAGAAGCACAGAGACTGGGCCATCTGAGGTCGGGTCGCTACAAGATGGTATTAGAGCACACGCTGAGTGTAGGACACGACCACTAAGATAAACCATAGGTCACTCTTCTCTACTCATTTCTGACTCCTCTCCATTTCCACTCTTTAGGATGAAGGAGATGAAGAACAAGTTTGCACAACCGGATGAAGACACACCTTTTGGACGCCACTTAAAGGAAGTCACTAGGTACTTGAATATTGGAATACCAAGCTTCACCAGGACGTACAACGCCACTCTACCAGAAGAAGAGCGCTGGATGATTCAAGTACGAGTTCGAGGAAGGACGTTCTCGCCAACTTCCAAACCCATAGAATTTTCTTTCGAAGCACCCACTTGGAGTCTTGGCAAGAGTATGGCAGCTCATATTACCATGGGACGTATTGGAGTAGAATGACGACCTAGTCGAGAAGATCGGAATCTTCATGGGGGGACCAGCCCCGAGAGAAGAGGAAGGAGGTCCCACTTGTCCAGACAACTACATCATCATCGACGACACCGATTCAGATCCAAGTGATGAGGATTACGAAGATGAAGCTGGAGCAGACATCATGGAGTCTTCCACCGATCAAGATTTCTAGATGACCACCATATACTAGTAGTATTCCCCCATGTAACTAGTAGTAGTTGAGCACTTTTTCGATAGTCCTAGACCGTTTGTATGCCTTTGCTTGTTTGATTGAATGAATGCTTGTGTTTGCCTCATATGCATATGGGTAGTGTGTCTCCACTAGATCTTTTTCTTTCTATTCTAATCTCTTCCATCTAAACCCATCAGATGCCTCCGAGGAGAGACCCCGATTTTGTTTTCCCACCAGAGATCACCTAGCCGATCCAACAGCAGAATGCCTTGATGCAGTTGCTAGTTCGGAACTAGGGCAATGCCAACAACAACAATGCCAACAACAACCCGCCGCCAGTGGATAACCTCACTCGTTTCTTAAGGTTACAGCCGCCGGTGTTCTCCAATAGCATCGAGCCAATAGTTGCAGATGATTGGCTACGCCGTATTGGAAGTGAGTTAACCACCGTAGGATGCACAGATGTTGAGAAGGTGCATTTTGCCGCACACCAACTAGATGGACCTGCAGTAGCATGGTGGGATAATTTCACAGCCACCTATCCTATCGACACTGTCACATGGGCTCAGTTTCAGCAGGCTTTTCGTACTGCCCATGTCTCGACTGGAGCTTTGCAGATGAAGAAGCGTGAGTTTCGCAATTTACGCCAGGGGAACCGTACTGTAGGCCAGTACGTGGATGATTTTAGCAAGTTATCACGCTATGCCCCTGATGATGTGGCCACAGATGCCGCGAAGCAGGAGAAGTTTATGGAAGGGCTGAATGATGAGATGAGCATGCAGTTGATGGTAGCAACTTTCAACAACTACCAGGAGTTGGTAGATAAGGCTCTAATGATTGAAGGAAAGCAGCAGCAAATTGAGAGCCGTAAGAGAAAGTATGGACAGGGGAAATACAACTCAGGAGCTCACCAGAAGCCTCGCTTAACCCCGAACTCGGGAGGACTTGTTCATAACCATGGAGGTCATAACCATACTGGAGGAGGATCGCATAACCATAATGGTGCGAAGAACGGGAATGGGAATGGAACCAACAATAATCAGAATCGCTCTAACCCATCTACACCCGCAAAGAGGGACTTAAGTCAAGTTATTTGCTACAAGTGCGGGAAGACAGGGCACTATGCCAATGACTGCCCTGAGGGAAAGAATGGAAACGGAAATGGGAGCGCTGGGAAGAAGCCCAATCCATTCAACAAAGGACAAGTGAACCACGTTAACGTGGAGGAAGTTGAAGAGCAGTCGGACACGGTAATAGGTAAGTTTTTGGTTCAGTCGTTTACCGCTATTGTTCTTTTCGATACTGGTGCATCGCATTCATACATATCAAGGGGATTTGTGGAAAAGTTTAAGTTACCAACCCAAACCCTTAGGACACCTCTTTTAGTGAGCTCGCCTGGAGCAGAGTACATGGCTAGCAGATGGTGCACCCAGATACCCCTAATTATTGGCACACATGTATTTCCGTCTGACCTAATCATCTTGGAGTCGCAGGGATTGGATGTGATATTAGGTATGGACTGGATGTCAAGGTATGGAGGAAGTATTGACTGTGCTAGTAAGTCAATTTATCTTACCACCCCGGAGGGAAAGAGGATTAAGTATGTATCTAGGCATGTGCCTAGGAGGAGCCAAGTAAACGCCCTCACGGGAGTTGTACAGGAGGAAGTACCGGTAGTGAAGGATTTTCTAGATGTTTTCCCCGAAGAGTTACCAGGTATGCCACCGGATAGAGACATCGAGTTTTTGATAGAGCTATTGCCAGGTACAGGACCAATATCCAAGAGACCCTATCAGATGCCATCAAATGACCTGGAGGAAATTAAGAAGCAGATCAAGAGTTGTTGGAGAAAGGTTACATTCGTAGAAGTTCATCACCTTGGGGAGCCCCAGTACTTTTGGTGGAGAAGAAGGATAAATCCCTGAGGATGGTTGTTGATTACCGAGCTCTGATTGAAGTAACGATAAAGAACAAGTATCCCTTACCGATGATTAATGATCTGTTTGATCAGTTACAAGGAGCTAAGGTGTTTTCCAAGATTGATCTACGATCAGGGTACCATCAGTTGAAGATCCGAGAGAAGGATATACCAAAGACAGCTTTTACCACCCGCTATGGATTATATGAATATACGGTCATGTCATTTGGACTGACTAACGCCCCTGCCTATTTCATGAGTATGATGAACAAGGTGTTCATGGAGTATTTGGGCAAGTTTGTTGTGGTATTTATTGATGATATTATGATATACTCGAAGAACGAAGAGGAACACGCGGAACACTTGCGTTTGGTTCTCGAGAAACTCAGGGAACACCAGTTATATGCCAAATTTAGCAAGTGCGAGTGTTGGTTGAAAGAAGTTGGATTTATTGGGCATGTTATATCAGGAGAGGGTATAGCAGTGGATCCCAGTAAGGTTCAGTCGGTCACTGAATGGTTGGCACCCACTTCAGTTGGCGAGATCCGCAGTTTCCTTGGACTGGCAGGATATTATCGGAGATTCATTGAGAATTTTTCCAAGATTGCTAAACCGATGACCAAATTGTTAAAGAAGGATACTAAGTTCAAACGGACAGAGGATTGCGATACAAGCTTTCAAGAGCTAAAAGGAACGATTGACTACAGCCCCAGTGCTGACCTTGCCAAATATACATAAGGAGTTTCAAGTGTATTGTGACGCCTCTCGCTTGGGACTTGGATGTGTGCTTATGCAGGAAGGAAAAGTTGTTTCGTACGCCTCACGACAACTGAAGCCACACGAGTTGAACTATGCCATGCATGATTTGGAGTTAGCAGCCGTAGTGCATGCACTGAAGACCTGGAGACACTATCTTATTGGAAACCGTTGTGATGTGTACACGGATCATAAGAGCTTGAAGTACATTTTCACATAGAAGGAGTTGAACCTCAGACAGAGGAGATGGTTGGAACTTATAAAGGATTACGATATGAAGTTACACCATCATCCTGGAAAAGCCAACGTCGTAGCAGACGCTTTGAGCCGGAAGAGTTATGCTAATGTTCTTGAGAGCAAGGGATTGCCAAAGGAGTTAGCTGCGGAGATCATGGAACTTCGATTGGAGATTGTTCCAAGAGGTTTTCTTGCAGCAATGGAGGTTCAGTCGACGTTGTTGGACAAGATTCGAGAAGCTCAGAAGGAGGACAAAGAAATTGTTGAGATAAGAGAATGGATGGGCGAAGGTAAAGCCAAAGGTTTTCGTGAAGATGAGCACGATACCTTGTGGTTTGAGGACCGGATTTATGTGCCCAACAATTCAGAGATCAGGAAGTTGATACTTCAAGAGGCCCATGACCCACCATGCTCGATTCATCCCAGAAACACCAAGATGTATTTGGACTTGAAGGAACGTTTCTGGTGGACTGGTATGAAGAAGGATATTGCCGAGTATGTAGCCGTATGTGATGTATTTCAGAGAGTGAAGGCAGAGCATCAGAAGCCAGCAGGACTGTTACAGCCTATGCCAATACCCGAATGGAAGTGGGACAAACTTGGTATGGACTTTATTACAGGATTACCCAGAACCAAGGCCGAATATGATTCTATATGGGTAGTTGTGGATCTATTGACCAAAGTAGCTCACTTCATCCCGGTGAAAACAACGTACACTAGTGCAAAGTTGGCCAAGATATATATGTCCATGATCGGATGTTTGAATGGAGTTCCAAGGAGCATCGTATCAGATAGAGGAACACAGTTTACTTCAAAGTTTTGGCATCAACTACACCAGACTTTGGGTACCCGATTGGAGTTCAGTACCGCTTTTCACCCGCAGACAGATGGACAAACAGATAGAGTCAATCAGATTCTGGAGGACATGTTAAGAGCCTGTGCGCTAGATTATGGATCTAGGTGGGATGACAATTTGCCGTACGCAGAGTTCTCTTATAACAACAGCTACCAAGCCAGTTTGAAGATGGCACCATTCGAAGCTCTGTATGGACGCAGATGTAGAACACCATTGATGTGGGATGAGGTAGGAGACCGTCAGTTGTTTGGACCATATTTGATCAAGGAATCAGAAGAGAAGGTTAAACTGATCAGAGACAGACTAAAGATTGCTCAGTCCAGACAGATGAGTTATGCAGATTCAAAACGCAAGGAAGTAACCTATGAAAATGGAGACAGAGCCTATCTACGAGTATCACCCTTGAGGGGAGTAAAACGTTTTGGACTTAAGGAAAGTTAGCCCCGAGATTTGTAGGACCATATCGTATTTTGGAACGGAAGGGAGAAGTTGCCTACAAGCTGGAGTTACCTGAAGGATTGTCAGGAGTTCACGATGTGTTTCACGTATCACAGCTGAAGAAGTGCCATGCGGAGATGGCCGATATACCGTTGAATGATACAGTACCTTTGGAGGCGATTCAACTGGATAATAACCTGACCTATGAGGAGAAGCCAGTAAAGATTCTTGATTTTGACAGTCGAGTCACTCGCAACAAGGTGATCAAGTTTTGCAAAGTTCAGTGGAGTCATCATACCGAGGAGGAAGCCACTTGGGAGCGAGAAGAGGATATTCACAAGGACCATCCACACCTATTTTCTAGCCACCCGAATCTCGAGGGCGAGATTCATCTTAGGGGGGTAGGTTTGTAACATCCCAAATTTTCAATTTGGCATGTTATAGATAGATGATCCATGCATATCATATTTTATTGCTTTTCGTTTGCAAATCCTCGAAATCCTAACCAACTCAAGGACCCTCGGAGAGAGTTGGGGATTTTCCGATTTTCATATTTGTGTTTATCAAATAATGAAGATGAGGATTTTGATTCTTATTATTTTTCTCTCCGGAAAAATATTTCTTTTCAAATAAATAAATGAGGGGAGATAATATGACTTCTCCAAAATAATTGAAATATCAGAGGAAAAATGTTAAAATCATTATTTGGTTTTTATTTCAGTTTATTCGGAATTTTATTTGCCCTAGAAAAATTTGCATGTTTTAAAAATTGCATTTTAGGGGCCAAGAAAGTTTCATCTCTTTCTAAATATTTCATTTAGACGGAGAAAACTTATTTTGGAATTTTAGATTTTTATTTATTTTTCTAGGATTTTTCTAATCGGCGAAATGTTTTAAAAAGATCACCGCGACTGGGCCTAGGGCCCACCAGCAGAGCCCGGCCCAGCCGAGCCGCCGCCTCCTCAGCCTTGCATGCATCCCAAGACCGACCGGACTCGAGTCCGAGCGGACTCCGCCGCCTTGCCCCCTCCTCCAAGTCGCCACCCCCCCCTTTATATCGCCGCCACCCCCTCTAGCCACCACCACCGCCGCCTCCTGAGCCCGAGCCGAGCCCGAGCCCGAGCCGCCGCCCGTCGCCCTAGCGCCGTCGCCGTCGCCGCCGCCCCTCCCGCCGCCACCCGCACCCTCGCCGAGCCCGCCACCCCTCACCGCCCGCCAAAGTCGCCCCGCCCCGCCGGACGACCTCGCCGGAGGTAGCCTCCCCGTTGCCGTTTTTTTAAATAGACCCTTCGGTTTTTTTAGAAAAACCCTAGTTCGTTTTTTTATAGATCGGTTTTATTTTTCAGTTTATTTACTTAGCGAGCGTTCGCTCATCCGTTCATTCTAACGAACGTGTTCATCGTTTAGTTTCTGCTAACGAACGTTCGTTCATTTAGTCGTTCGTCGTTTTTCTTTTTATCGGATTTATTCCGCGATTATTCTGATCGCGATTTCTGATCCGATGTTCGAGCCTGTTTATCTTTTCGCTCGTTTATCGGAATCAGGCGATTCAAGCGCCTGGAGTTTCATCTCGAAACCCTCTTTCCGATTAATCAACTCAAACAAGTTTTTATCTCTGTAAAATTTGACCTTAGTTCAGATTAGTAAACGGATCTTGTTTCTTTCGCCGTTAGAGTTTCGTTGCTCCATTTGATTTGTTTCTTTTTGCAAACCGGAGTTCTTAAGTTGAACTCTCCGGTCAAACGCTTTTATTTGGAGTTCTACTTGTGCATCTTTGATTGTTGCTTTATGTATGTTATTGTTTGTTTGCGATAGAAATCCCGGAGTGCGAAGCATGTTACTACGAGTCTCTAGGATTCACGGATCGTCAACAAGGCAAGTAACACATTGATCATACTCCTTTCATACCCAGTTTTATGCATTAGTTTCAATCCTCAAACATTGCATGACTAGGATGTCTTTAACATGTGGGTATTGGGAAGTAGTTGCTGAGGTAGAACCTATTGCCCTGTTTATTATCAAACCCTTGGGAGTTACTTCTACGTTATGCCTAATGCCATGCTATGCTGGTAGACGTGGATTGGGTTTGAGTGTTTCCATGACAGATGTGAGATTGTTAAATTAATGGTTTACTTAAGGTGGCAACTTTAATACACATCTGGGTGGATTGAGGCACCTGGGGTATCCAGTGATTGCCTGGTTTATTTTGGAAATCCCGGGGTTACTGTGTGATTCTCCTATGGACCGCCACCCAGGCTCAGGGAACTCAGTTTATTCATGCTAGAAACTTCCGTGTGCAGCCGCAAGCTATTATGGGCTCTAGCATAGTTGAGTAAGTTACGTGAAGCTCTTGAAGAGGTGGATCAGCAGGTAGTGGGTTTGTAGGTTTGGTATGGTCTACCCGGAGTAGAGAGTTAATGTTTCTGAAAGATTGTGTCTCGGTCATCCGTTTCTCAAACACCATGTAGTGCGAGGAATCAATGGAGGCGATCGAGTCTTGTGGGGAAAAGTGCGCAAACCTCTGCAGAGTGTACAATCTAATCATGGTTAGCCGTGTCCCCGGTTATGGAAAATTCTGAGTATCTAGTACTTGAGTATTCGCATGTATCTCAACACTCTTAATTAATATTGCTGGGTTGTTAAATTTTTTAATTTGGGAATATTGAGTTGGGGCTACCTTCTCAAATGATGTTTCAACCACCATGATAGTTAAATTAAAATTATATTCCTTTGTTGTAGGGAAAAACTAGCTTTTTGCAAAAACTGTAACCATAGAGCTTTCCACCAGCCAAATATGCATGTAGTGGTAGCATTACTCTGTTATTGCTCTTTGTGTTACATTGCCAGCATATTCCATGTCCTGACCCGTTCTCGGGCTGCAACGTATTATGTTGCAGACTTTTCAGATGAGGAGTAAGGTTCGGTAGGTCGTTGCCGTGCAGCTCAGCTATGCCGTTGGAGTTGATGGACTCACTTTATCTTCCAAGCCTTCCGCTGTTATCGCATTAGATGGCCTTAAGCCATATTATTGTAATAAGTTCTCTTTTGAGACATTCGATGTAATAAGTGTGTGATTGCTACTCTGTTATAAATCCTTCGAGTACTGTGTGTGTCAGCATTACCGATCCAGGGATGACACGGAAGCACAGAGACTTGACCATCTGAGGTCGGGTCGCTACATGATAGCTGATTTCTGAGAACACTTTTTTAAAAGAATTGCCATATTACAGGTTTATTATTTTTGCTGGTAACTTGGTCACATATAATGACACAATGTGAAGGTTTTCCTTTTTTGAATTTTTTATGCCCGTTTCAAAATGCTGTCAAAATGGCGGGCATGACCGTTCCGAGCTAGTGGTTGAATGTTGGATCTTTTTTGGTGTTTATCTGATTAAATAGATACTTATGTACCTAGAAATGGTTTTTGTAAAAAATAAAGAGTAAACTATGAGGCAGCTGCAGTTCAGATTTGACCTGCTTCCTACTCAATCGGCGGAAATTCGTCTTTTTCACGAGAGGTGGATAAAAACTTTTCACACCCAACCATTTAATCAATTGTGCATTAAATATGTCCTAGTATTTTAGAAAATTGATTTGGTACAATTTTGCAACAAATATTTTGTAGGTCCTTCACAAAAAAGCTCATTTTGGTCACTTGAAAAATGGAAAATGATTTTTTTCGTGCAAAGAAAATGATAACTTCCTTAGGCAACATTGTTTGTCATTCCAATATGCACCCTTGTGCACAATATGAGATCATTTGAACAAACTATGCCATGAATGTGGCCATAAGATTGATCATTTGGCTTCAAAGCCATGAAACTTCACACATGATAGCTCATTTATGAGAACACTTTTTTAAAAGAATTGCCATATTACAAGTTTATTATTTTTCCTGGCAACTTGGTCATATATAATGACACAATACGAAGATTATCCAATTTTTTGATTTTTTTTGAATTTTTTATGCCCGTTTCAAAATGCTGTCAAAACGGCGGGCATGACCGTGCCTAGCTAGTGGTTGGATCTTGGATTTTTTTTTGTGTTTCTCTGATTAAATAGATACTTATGTACCTAACAATGATTTTTGTAAAAAATAAAAAGCAAACTATGAGGCAGCTGCAGTTCAAATTTGAGTCGCTTCCTACTAAATCGGCGAAATTTTGTCTTTTTCACGAGAGGTGGATCAAAACTTTTAACACCCAACCATTTGGTCAATTGTGCATTAAATATGTCCTAGTATTTTATCAAATTGATTTGGTTCAATTTTGCAACAAATATTTGGTAGGTCCTTCACAGAAAATCTCATTTTGTCACTCAAAAAATAGAAAATGATTTTTTTCCTAAAAACTCATCTCTCATAACACTTTTTAAAGATATTTGTCTTATTCCAATTCCAAGTTTGTTAGTTTTCCTAAAAACTAGGTCACATTTGCTGATGCAATGACAATGTTTTTAATGTTTTGAATTTCTCATATCATAAAACTGTTTATATGATTCAACACCTTATTTTTAGTTGATTACGACCAATTTAGATGGTCATAACGTGTACTGGGTTCTGATTGGTCCATGGGCGTGTCACACGGATCGTGCCTCCAACGCCGTTGGATGTTCCCAAATCCGAGGGCAGCCCTTTCTCCCTCACCTCCCTTTCGCCACTCAGCCCGCTTCCCTCCCACCCACCAAAAAAAGAAAGGAACAGAAGCGAGAGAGAGCCCACCCAACACAGCCGCACCACTCCCCACCCCACACAGCCCTCGACCTCTCTCTCCCCGCGAGCCTTCTCCGCCGCCTCTACCCACGCCGGCGATTCCGGCGGCTTCCGTAGTCTGCCGACGACGCCAAGCACACTCCCATGATCGCCTCCGTCCGCCCTGTCTTCCCCTCCGAGCAGACTCGTCGCTTGCATCCTCTACCGGTCACCCGCAACCGTCCCCTAAGCTAGGGTTTCAGCCACCATGTCGCCGGCGTGGCTCCGGCGGCTCAGGTACATCTCTCCGTCGAGATCCCCGCAACCCACCCTATCTTACTCACCTCGTCTCCTCTCCCTTCCAGATCGAGCACGCCACTGTCGCCGTCATTTCGATCGCGCTGGAACAGCAAAGGGAAGGCCATGGACGACGCCACTCTAGCCCTACTCCGACGCCATCAAGGTCAGCCCCTCCCTCTCCTATTCGACCTTCCTCACCCACACGTAGCAGTAGCAGCAACTCGATGCAGGGAGAAGGGAGAGGAGAAGTCCTGCTTCCCCCGCTTTTATCTTCTCTTCCGGAACGACGCCCAACCTCAAGCGAGAGGTTTCCCTTCCCCTCCATGCCTCCCTTGTCCTCCTCAATTTCCTAGGCTTGCTCTCAATTTGCTGCTGCTACTGCTCTGCTCTGCATTTTTTACTTGCACACATGCTTGACTGAATTTTGAATGGGTGCTGCTGCTGTCACACTCCACTGTTGGGTCCTCCTAGCTAGCGAGCTCTCAATTTGAACTGCCCTTGTTGGTTGCTGCAGCCAGGCTAGGCGTATCTTGCATAATATCGATCAATCGAAACTTGTTTGCATATATACATACTACAGGAAGTGAGTGTGGTAACTAACTGTTGTTGTTCAATCTAACTAGCTAGCTTGAAATCTTGTTTGTACTACATACATTGCAAATTTGCATGCCTAGTGAACTAGCCCTGTACGTATTTTTTTGATAGCATGGTCTAACTGAAGTTTGTGTTTGTGCTAAATGGAACACCTGATGCACTAGTCTTGGTACTGCTTTTGATGCTGTGACGGTGTTGTATTCAAACAGTTAATGCCACTCATCCATTGATGAACTAGAGTCCATCTCCGGTTTGAATTGTCTCTGCTTTTAGTATATTTTGCTTGCTACCCCAAAAAAGCAATAGAATTTAGCTTATGAATTGGTCTGGTTGGATTTCTCAAGTTATCTCAAGATGCTACAAAATAAATGGTTGTTGTCCTCTCCCTTTGATGTTTGATTTGATTTGATTTGGTTTCCTCACGCCTCTTTGTTTGCTCTGTTCATGCTGCTGCTGGATCCAAGAAGGTCTTTGAGAACCTGAAGGTTGTTTTTTTTGATTGATAGATGCATGCATGTGTGGGTGGCAACAGATCAACCTCCTTCTCAACCCATGGGTAAGCCCAGCCCCTGAGTCACTCACCTCCTCAACCCAATTTTTTTGTCTATCTTGTTCCTTGACAAACAAATTTTTTTAGGCCAAAACTTTTTGTTCCATTACTACCAACTTGTTGCGCTCGATATTCATGCCCTAATTCATACCTGATCTATTCTTAGATGCTAGTAAGTAAACATGACATGTGGTAGAAAACATATTAAGCCACCATTACGTGTGACAATTACACCAGCTCATGTCAATGTATGTAGTTTGGATGAAATTTTCTTTTTGGCAACAAATGCATCAACTCTGACAGAACCATTCATGATTAATTTTGTCCTGTGCAAAATGTAGTGCTAGTTCTATAGTTCGTCATATGTACACATGTGCTCTGCAGATTTAGTTCTTCTTCTTGTGTTGCTGCACTTGGTCTAGAGATATAACAACATTAGTTAGGAAAAGTACTTGGCTGTGTGCAAAATTTGCTTTTACAAGAATTAATTTGTTCTATCTCTAATTGATGCTGACGACAACATTTATGTTTTGTCTCTGATTCATGCTGATGACATCTCCATTCATTTCATCCAGTGAGCAAACATGGCACCATCCATGAGTCTTTCAGCGAAAGGTCTCCTTGGACCGCTCCCCTCGAGTGGCGTCATGCAGAGGCCGGTGTCCGTGACCGCCTCCCTGGAGCACAAGACAAGTGATTATAAGAGGAAGCTCCTGAAGCTTGCGCTCGGAGGAATCGGCCTGCCCGCCTTGTTGAGTGCTAAGAAGGCTCACATCGATGACCAAGGCGTCTTTTCCTCCAGGATGTCATACTCGAGCTGGTTGCCTCCCCGGCCTTACTGCTGCTGGCGGTTGCTTCCCATTCCCCTTCCCCTATAGTGCTATATTGCATCACTGATCTGCAGTGTTTGGTGTGTCTCATTCCTAGTATTGTTATGTTCAACGATATTCCTAGTATTGCTAGAGTCAAGAGGTAAAGGTTTATTTTGTGTGCGTTTATACAATTAGCTGACAACTAGGATTAGTTTTATTTCTTTATAAGAAGTATTGATCCATGTGTTTGAATGGCTGAGTAGTGAATTATATCATGAAAGTACAAGTTAACTGATCTGTATGGAATGGCTGAGTAGTGCATATTCAGGCTCTCGCCGTCTAGTATGTGAAGAGTAATGTAACCAATGGAATGTGATATATGCATCTGAATTAGATTGTGAGAACTCGATCGATGCTGGCTTCCTCCAAATATATCAAACTTTTAGTGCTTGCTACACATGCTTCTGTACCTAAACATTCAGTACATCTGTTGTTGTTGTTGACCGTGCAGTCTAAAAAACAACACCCATTTATTCTCATCCTTGTGTACCTGATTGTGTATGTGAGGTGAATAAAAGTCATGCATTTGACCAGATTTATTATGTTCTTGTTCTGGTCGATCGTGAGGAGGTTCTTACTGTTCGGTGACTCTGTTCTATTTTGGTGGTGATATAACCTGGATATGAGGAAAATGCCTCACCGGAACGTGGATGGAACTGACGGGAGGTAGATCCCTGCTCACCGACGCCAACCTCATCCATGTCATTGTTGATGCCATCATTAACTGGTACTAGCCTATCTATTCCCTTCCCTCCCTCCATGAAATAGATGTTGTCAGTTGAATGGATGCATGAAATAGATGTTGTCAGTTGAATGTATGAGAGTGGCAGTAGGATAGTGTTTTTCTTCAGGCGCTGTGGTGGGATTATTGCACTATTTGATTGCTGTTGTACCATTGTACCTATAGGTTATTAGTATTGTTGATCCTGACCATGACCTTGAACGATTTAGTAGTAGAAGAGCATTAGTTTAATTTGTAGTAGTGAGGTCACTGATTTTTTTTCCCTATGGCATGGTACAAATATGATTGGAATGGTAGCCACTTAACATGTTAGAATGTACTGATTGTTTGGGTTGATTACTGGTCTGTATCAGGGGTACAAGTTTGTTACTTTCTATCTAGGTTTATTAGTTTCTATCTGGGTTTTCCTGCTGTTGTTTCCTGTTGTTATTTACCGTCTCTGCAGTTTACTTGAATCTGCACTTCCTTCCTTACTTGAATACTTGATATAACTTACTGATATATGCAAAGTGTGTGTGTATCCAGTGAGCAAATATACAGTAATTACTGTGAATACTATCCGCTTTCTTTTAGTGGCTATTTTCTGCTGAGTTCTCTTTGACATATAGTATGTTCTCTTTGAATGTGCAGATAGTATGCTGTGCTGGTGAAGTTTTTTCGTTGCTGGGATCATTTGAACCTGGATGTCATGTGTTGTGTGATCTGAGCCATATGGCATATTGTAAACTTTTTATTGCTGTTCTTTATGTATGATGTCATGAGATGTACGTTTGAAATGCTGCTTTGACAGCAAAATTGTATTCGTGTGTACGCCTGAAAAGGCTACAGCCAACTGATAATTTGACAGCAAAATTATGAAAATTTCTCAACAATATACGAGTTAAATATCCGTTTTCCTATTTGCTATGCTTAAAGTTGTACTGCGCCTAGCTAAAAAGGCTACAACCAACTGATGATGTTGCTGTGGGATTGTTATTTATTTTAAATAGCAAAAATAATAATTCTGCCAAATAGTTATAAAAACAAAATGAAAAGGCCAGCAAAAAACAAAATGAAAAGGCCAACAAAAAAAGAAATTTACAAGAAAAATTAAAGGGCCCAAAAAAGAAAAGGCCTATAAAATTGGGCTTGGCCGATTTAGTAGACCATAAAAAACATAAACTTGTTGGAATTAGGGGCTCGGCCCATATAAAAGATAGAATTGGACCGGGCTAAATCTTATCAACTACCTTTTCAATTGGTCGCAATTTTGCCACATCAGATTGCCACGTCGGATCCGCCGTGGCCTGGGCAGACAACCAGTGACCAAAACAAAAGGTTGTAGGAGGTCGTAGGATCCATGACCTTTTGTTTTGGTCGTAGCCTTCAACGACCTTATCACAAAGAAGGTCGTTAATTTCAGTTTATGACGGCCAGCTTTTGACCATTTGTTTGTGGTCAAAAAATGTCGCAAATGGAAAACAGTGACCATTCAGTGACCAATAGTGATGGTCGCAAGTTGATGTATTTCTTGTAGTGGCTGTAGTACGCACGCACGAGACGGACGGATACCGGCGAGGAGGAAGGCGATGGGTTTGGCGAGACGGTGATCTATGGCGTGACGGTGTATGCCTCAACGGAATCCGGCGATGGGTTTGGCGAGACAACGATCTACAGCGCGATGGAGTCTGGCTCGATGGACGGACTTCACCATGACATCCTATGGCGCGATGACTTCCATGCGTCGCTTCCTGGCCTCCAATCGTGGCGCGTGGGACTCTCTCTATCAATACGGCATGAGGCACGATTAATGTTACATCGGGACTTGATGACAGCTGACAGGATACAAAACGATTAGGCAGGGGTAACCTCGTCCAAAATATGGTTTGTGCAAGTAAAACAACTTCATATTTGAAAAGAATCTCACCGTAAAACGACTTTATTTTTTAGTATCGAGTGTGTGTATTACTATTACATAAGATCCAGGAAGGGGTAATTTACATTTATTTTTAAGAAACCTCAGGCTGGGATCATTGCATCATGGTTGTATCGGAGCGCTCGCAACAACAACAATCTCGGACTAGCATGTATAGCAGTAGCATTTAAAGTCACAGTCACACTCGCCCCACCTGTTATCGGAGCTTTCATCTTCGCATGTAGTATCGCAACCGTCGGTAAAGCCAAAGCACGGTCCTCTATAATTGCCGCTTGGGTGCCGGCAATTACTCGGCTCGGCGCATGCAAATGCCATTGAACACAGTGGACATACTAGCACATACAAGAACGTGGTTAATTAGCAAAAAGATTAATCAAAACAACAACTTTTGAAAAAGATTAATCAAAACAACATATTAAGTTGCATACACCAGCCAATTCAATGCCAAAATTTTAGCTGTTAGGATAGACATATATTTACAACAGTTCATTCATGTGCACGCACATACCGGGCGGCAGCTACGATCACAATTAGGAGCACGGCTCCAGAGATATTCTTTCCTAAAGGCGCCATTGGATGTTTTTTTTGGAAGTTTTTTATGTTGAAGAAAAGAATGTACAAGCAGATTGCTGGACGATCGAGTGAGAATAAGTCCATATATATATGCCTAGTGTGTTCCACCGTAGAAGCATAAACATATGATCCTATCCCCTAGTCTTTTCGAACTGAAGCTGGCCGGCCATGGTGTCAGGCACTAGCTGGCCCATCACCATCGCGCCAAAGGTTGCTAATGGAGACAAATTTGAGTGACGCTTGGCAAGCCATGAAGTTGGAAGCCGGCCGTAAGCAAGCTGAGTCGTTGTCAGCTGGATCGTGAGGATCCCATGCTGTTTGAGGCCAACATTGTAGTATCTCCTACTGCTGAGCCAAAGGAAAATGTGGTGGAGGGGCCGGATCCTTGCATTCTTTTGTACAAGGAAAATTGGTGCAGGCAGTGAAGGCACCACACTGTTCATCGGTGTCTCGCTCTGTCAAGGCACTGGATCTCAGTCTGTGTGTCTCCACCCGACAGTGAAACATCACTTTGGGCTCTTGGTTTTATCCAACAGTAATACGTGGCATCACTGCCAGTAAGGAACTACCAGGTAATAAGGATCCAAAAATTGTCAGGATGCAAGGCTTAAGACCCAACAGTGAATCTTGCTCACTGACAGCTTAGGGACACTTGACAGTGATGGGTCGGCTAGAAAGTTCTATTATCTAGTATTGTCGATTAGCACATGCAATCTAAATGTTATGAATAAATGATCATATGTTGTTCCCAATAAATGTTCGAGGGATATTTTTATCTGTGTTGTTGATATAAATGATTTTTTTGCATTCTCCACAATCACTTAAGTGAAATTGAGACTAATAGGAGTAGTAAGATATATATCTACCAGTGCATTAGTGACTAGTGCGAGCGGCAAGATATCTACAAATCAATTACCAACCAGGATATCTATATTACACGGTGACACAATTCAAGTATAAATAAGAGATACTCACTTTTTACTTGTATATATATGTACTACCCCAAATATAATGGATCATATGAAACATGTTCTTTTTACTGGTTCTCTGGACGATGTTTCTCACATCACCATCTACCGCCATATATAATGCCCATGTGAAAGCGACTGTCCCAACAACTTGATGTCACTGGACCTCATGTTAACTAATAGTGAGATCAAACTAATAGAAACAATCAACCACTCATGCGCCAGGAATGGGAGGTCCAGATGTGGATACAAATAACCTTAAGTTTAGCCAAACAATGTATTACATTGCACGAAATTATATGATGGAAATATTCCTATAAGAGTGACTAAAAGTTCAGTGTTGAGATGTTTCATTTAGTGGTTCTGCATGGGAGGGCATCAAATAGTTACTACCTGATACACTGATACTAACACCATTCTATGGTTATGCTTCTAAAATTACTATCACATCGATGCCTCAAGTCATATAGGATCTGTCCCATCATTTTATGGTTTGAAGTTATGAATATTATTTACTCTCGCTGGCAGGTTAAGATTTATTTATGGCTCCGAACATCATATTTAGATCATTTTTGCTTTCATCGTCAAAAATCCACGTGACATGTCGGTGGGACAAATCGAATAGGTGTATGCATTGGTGTGTGTGTGTGTGTGTGTGTGTGTGTGTGTGTGTGTGTGTGCGTGCGCGCGCTCAAGAAAAGTCAAATTTATTTTGAACCACAAGTCCACAAATTTCATTTGTTATAACACAAGTAAGCTAATACTGGTAGGTACCACTAGGCAAACAAAAGTAATGAATGGATTTTAAGCTAACTTGGCACACCCATCGAGCGGTTTTCAAGAAAAAAATCCCTTGGTTGTCCATAGATAGAGAAAAGAAAGGTTACTTTCCCCCTAATTGAGCAATGGCTAGTTGCCCTTTTGTAATTGATCCTTATGATCTTTCTTTCTCTCTTCTCATCTAATTATTCAATATATATTTAACTAGCATAGTAGGGGTGGTAACCCCTCCTGATTATTAAAAAAATATTATATATGTATTATTACATAAGAGCTAGGAAGGGATAATTTATATTTAAGATAATGACTGGATTGGAAGCACCAGCAACAATCTTATAGGAGCAGTAGTAGCATTTGAAGTCGTCACAAGGTCTAAAAAAGGTGTTGGGCTTTCAGCTTGGCATACAAGATTGCAACCGTAGCCATTGGCGCCAAGGCACGGTCTGATAATTGCTGCTTAGGTGTGTGTGGGCAAAGAGTATCTGATGGACACCGGCTGCATGCATGCAGGGCATTGAACATACTAGCACACCGATGCAAGAACGTGGTTATAATTAGCTGATAGATTAAACGAAACAACATATTAATATAAGTAGCATGAACCAGCCAATTTAACGCCAAACGACTTAAGCTGCTAGGAGAGATACAGACAATTCACTTATATTTCATACGTGTGCACATACATACCGGCAGCCACGATGACAAGGAGGAGCATGATCACACAGAGGTTCTTTTTTGAAGGCGCCATTGGTTGTTTTTTTGGAGAAGTTTTTGAACGTTGAAGAAAAGAATGAGCAAGAGTTTGGTGGACGATCGAGTGAGAAGTCTGACAATATATATATATATCACATGCCTAGTGTGTTCCACCATAAAATAAAAGCATAAACATAGGATTCTCCGATTCCCCGATTGGATTAGCGTTTCGGCTCGTTTCTGGCCGGTTTAGGATACAGACGTCCTCATGTCGTTTTCATTTCAGGTAGGAACTAAGAGGTGACCGGTAATTTACACCTGTAAAATAAATAAAGGTGTAAAAATTTACACCCATTACAAGCAGGGCCCTAGTGTTTTCCGACAGAAGCACTAAGAGTCCGTAAACATGTTTGTATTTAGTCTTTTATTTACAACCAAAGTTTCACATCAACCACATTATATATTGTCAGCATTTGATGACCAGGCCCTCCATTGGATGTGGACTGAATGACAGGCTAACATAGCTTAATACGCCTAAGTAAACATGACACCAAGTTGCATTGGTAGTTTGGTACTAACTAACCTCGCTTGTCCACTAATATACTCGTTTTCACTGCATGAATATCGAATCACACTGTTGCGTTAAAAAACATATTGTTGTATGTGTGTGTTTCAGTTTCATTTTCTGATCCTCCATCAAAGCAAGGCTAATAATGTAGCCTATCGCTGGTTGTATGGATCTTTGCAACCAGGCTCTCAACCTACTCATATAGTAGTTAGGTCTTCACTATTAATACATGACCCGCTTTCTTCTCTCACGGACATTCCAATTTCTTGTGCGTAAGGCCATGTTTGGATGAGATTGGACTAATGATTACTTGACCAGTGATTAGCTAACTATTAGACCCTGTCTTACATGGGTCGAGTATTTGGTGAGCACGGCTAGCATGCAGCATGCGTGGTAAGTACTTCCTCCGTTTCTTTTTACTCCCCGCATAAAATTTGGTCGAAGTTAAACTACACAAAGTTTGACCAAATTTATAACAAAAAATATGAACATCTACAATACTAAAATTATATATTATGAAAATACATTTCATGACGCATCTGATAGTACTGATTTCATATTGTGAATGTTGATATTTTTTAATATAAAGTTAGTCAACTTTACAAAGTTTGACTTTGACCAAACTTTATGGAGTTAAAAGCATCCCAGATACCTCAACTTGCACAGAATGTGATGATTTAGTCCCAAACTTGCAAAATTGCACTCCACCACACCCCAACTTGCACTGGATGTGACGATTTGGTCATGAGCCTATCAGATACCTTCTAAAGTCCTTTTTAGGGATGGCAATTTTATCCATGGATCTGGATACCCATGGATACCCGACCCGGTTGGGAAAGGGTATGGAGCTCATTTCTGCCCATGGATCCGTGGATCTGTATATCCATGAACGGCTAGGTTGGGCATGATTATAATTTCTGCTCCATGGATATCCATTGGATACCCATATGACACGTGGACCCATTTGTTAGGATGAAAAGGGATCCATCATTACTGAAGACTAATTTGGAGCCAAATGCGCTCATGTTGACATTCAGCTGGGTCTCCAATTAGTAGTGCACATACTGTTGGAAGTGTATTTGAATTTTAAATATGTTACGTATTTATTAATGCAACTTCGGTTGTGATGTAATAAGACTTTGCAACTTCGTTTTTGATGTAATATGATTTAAGACAAGTGTTGTGCTATGAGGCTAATTGAGTTGTCATTGTGTGGTCTACTTCAGTTTTTTTATGTAATAAGATTTAAGACAAGTTTTTTACTATCATACTATTTGAGTTGTTATTGTGTGCATGGACAATGTCTAAATACTGTACTTGCTGCCTACTTATGCTTGTAGCTTATGTTGTCAGTTTTGAATGAATAATGAGTTAATTTTTTTAGAAAAGGAGGATGACCCCCGGCCTCTGCATCTGGGCGATGCATACGGCCACAATAATGAGTTAATTTGACCTGTGGAAAGTCTTCATGCTGATTTTTCTCTGCCCATGGAGCTCCATGGCTATCTGGGTATCCAGTGGGTTTGGGCATGGGCACAAGTTGTGTCCATGGATACTTTGGTGGATGGGTGGAGATCACGAAGATGGGTCATGGGTTGGATTTGGACCAGCTCCACCTGCCCCAAACCCGACCCATTGCCATCCCTAGACCTTCTAAAATGCAAGCAATTCCAGAAAATGATAACCGAGGAATTAATCCAAATAAAATTAGATCGTTTTGTCATCTTTCTAATTTGCTGGTGTCAGCAGCTGAAGGTCTATCCTAGATATTGCAATATATAACCACACGAGTAATTGCAATTGCCTTGACAAGGAGAAAGAGAATCTATAAGCTTGTCGGTTCATGACAGCCATGAGCTTCATTCACATCATCCTAAAACTCTACAATATCACATCATGCTTGGTGGAAATAATATGTTAAAATATTCAGTTTGGAAATCACAACACTTCGAATGGAACAAAAGAATTATTGTTAGATAAGCCTAAATTTATTCTGTTTTGGCAGATAACAGAGAATAGGAAAATGTATAGTGCTTGGTAGATGCATTTTGATAGCAAACAAGTACGTACTACTCTTAATACTTAAACAACAGTACAGACAGCATCATAGGAAATCAGTTATGCAAAAAACAAAATGGCCAAATCTATATAGCCTGTTCGGAGTTTCATTCTTGTTAATTGCAGAGTGCAGACGCATGTCAGGTTGTAAAATACATTCTCTTAGAATTAGATTTACTTTCAAGTATCTTGTTGTAGTCAATTATCACAAATACATACTATGTAAAAACCTAGCTAGATCCAAATCTCCAGGACAGCAAGGTACCAACATAACAAGATTGACCCAAAATTTATTTGGAACCTAGCTAGACCTGAGAATCTAATCAACAAGAAGAAACCAACAATATCTTTACAAAAACCTAGCCAGTACTTGACTCCTCTCCTCAAACGAGAAGGGAGCGAGGCCACCAAATGGTATAGGAACATAACAGGAGAAGAAGCTCAACCAGCTAGAACGTGGCCGGTGTGGTCGCTGGAACAAGAGGCGGCAGAGCTAGCACAGTTCATGCAAAGACCAACTTTGGGAATGAGGGGGCCGTCTTCTTCGTCCCTCGTGGCCTCCATGTCCTCCTCTTCTTCCTCCCCCATGACCTCTTCTCCTTCCTCCCCCACGACCTACTCTCTAGGGTTATCTGTGCGGGCGAAAGTGGGGGCGTAGACCAGCGGCTAGGGCGGGGAATCGGTAGAGTGGGGCGATGTCAGATCCTGAAGGGGATTGACAAGTTTACTCTAAGCTCTCGATGTGGAGACCCTTCTATAAACTGGATCGACCTACTGTACAGAGAAGCTATGGTTTCTTGGTTTAGCATATAAAGTGAATGCCTCACACGTGTCGCGCACTGGTTTACATAACCACGCGAGTTACAGGAAGTAAAAGACGATAGTGATAGCGCGGTGAATTATAGTGAGCGGGGTTAAAGGTAGGAGAAGTCTCAAACCACCATCCATCCTGATCATGTGTTGTCCACCATCCGATAATCATAACTGTTGGCGGAATGGTACGTTGTCGACAACAGATATACAGCTACAGCAGCAGTCAGCTTCAGAGTTGTGACATTGCTCCCCGGGGAAGACAACACTTGTCTTCAAGTTTATTTCTCGGGAAACCAAGCTTTGATGGTGTTGGCAAAGAAAACCGGGAAGATCTTCATGAGATCTGCATCTTCCCATGTTGTCTCTTCAGCAGAGAGATTTTCCCATTCCACAAGCCATTGGGTGTCTAAGACACCATTTCTTGGTAAGGATCTAGTTTCCAGAACTGTAGTAGGTTTAGTTTTGATCTTGCCCTCTGATGTTACCAGGGGAAGATCAGTTTCAGCAGGCTCACATGGAACAAAGAGTGGATGGCTACAGTGGAAATTATTAGGATCTTGTAGGCCATTCTGCCAATCCTTTCCAATATTCTGTAAGGACCATAATATTTGGTAGTGAGTTTGTGATGAGGACACCATAACCGTCAACAAGTCTCCTGATGGAAATATGCCCTAGTGGCAATAATAAAGTTTTTATTATTATATTTCTTTTTCGAGATAAAGGTTTATTATTCATGCTAGAATTGTATTGATCGGAAACTTAAATACATGTGTGGATACATAAACAAAATACTGTGTCCCTAGTGAGCCTCTACTAAACTATCTCGTTGATCAAAGATGGTTAAGGTTTCCTAACCATAGACATGTGTTGTCACTTGATAACGGGATCACATCATTAGGAGAATGATGTGATGGACAAGACCCACATGTTAGCTTTGCATATGATCGTTAAGTTTATTGCTATTGCTTTCTTAATGTCAAATACATATTCCTTAGACTATGAGATCATGCAACTCTCGGATACCGGAGGAAAACCTTGTGTGCTATCAAACGTCACAACATAACTGGGTGATCATAAAGATGCTCTATAGGTATCTCCGAAGGTGTCTGTTGAGTTGGCATCAATGGAGATTAGGATTTGTCACTCCGAGTATCGGAGAGGTCTCTTTGGGCCCTCTCGATAATACGACATCACAAGAAGCTTGCAAGCAAATTGACTAAGGAGTTAGTAACGAGATGATGTATTACGGAACGAGTAAAGAGACTTGCCGCTAACGAGATTGAACTAGGTATGAAGATACCGACGATCGAATCTCGGGCATGTAACAAACCGACAGACAAAGGGAACTACGTATGTTGTCATAAAGGTTCGACCGATAAAGATCTTTGTAGACTATGTAGGAACCAATATGGGCATCTAAGTCCCACTATTGGTTATTGACCAGAGAAGCGTCTCACTCATGTCTACATCATTCTCGAACCCATAGGGTCCGCACGCTTAACGTTCATGACGAGATAGTATTATATGAGTTATGTATTTTGGTGACCGAATGTTGTTCGGAGTCCTCGATGAGATCACGGACATGACTAGGAGCTCCCGAATAGTCCGGAGGTAAAGATTGATATATGGAATAATAGTGTTTGGTCTTCGGAAGGGTTCCGGAATTCATCGGAAGGGGTTTCGGATGTTTCCCGAAATGTTTCGGTGCGAGAAAACTTTATTTGGGCCAAGGGGTAAAGCCCACGGCGCTTTTGGTAAGTGCAAAAGGCAGTTTTGCGGAGGCAAGGGGCCAGATGCTAGGGACCCTGGCGTCTGGGTCTAGACGCCGGGAACCATGGCATCTAGTCCTGGAGTCCGAGAAGGACTCTTGCCTTTCGGGCAAAACCGACTTTGAGGAGGCTTTTACTTCAAGTTTCGATCCCAGGGCTCAACATATAAATAGAGGGGGCAGGGCTAGCACCCAAGACACATCAAGATTCACCAAGCCGTGTGCCGACAACCCCGTCCCCTCAAGTTTATCCTCCGTTTAGTTTTTGTAGTGCTTGGCGAAGCCCTGCGGAGATTGTTCTTCATCACCAACTGTCACCATGCCGTCATGTTGCTGGAACTAATCTACTACTTCGCCCCTCTTGCTAGATCGAGAAGGCGAGGATGTATTCGAGCTGAACGTGTGCTGAACGCGGAGGTGCCGTACGTTCGGTACTTGATCAGGACGGATCGTGAAGGTGTACGACTACATCAACCGCGTTGATAAACGCTTCCGCTTAGCGATCTTCAAGGGTATGAAGATGATCTCCCCTTCTCGTAGCTATGCATCTCCAGGGATAGATCTTGGGTGTGCGTAGAATTTTTTTTGTTTTCCATGCAACGTTCATACAACTTATATGAAAACAATCCTTTTCTAGCATGTATGTTAGACTATAGAGAAAATCATGTATATTAGACTATATAATATAGAATTGAACACAACGCTTTTTTCCCTTCACCCCACCAAGAAAAATATAGCATGCCACTATTAAAGATGTTAGAATGGCATCATTTATTTAGATTGTATTCAATATATATTGATGGTAACACTCTATGTAAGCCCATATCTTTTGTGAGATCAAGTCAATTGAAAGGCATCATTTACAATATTTATTTGAATGATGATAGGTTCGCATGCTACAAGTAGTGCAATAACGTCCATGCTCGATCCCGCAAGAACATACTCCCTCCGTCCCGAAAAACATGTCGCGAGGGCGATTTTACAAAAAAAACCTTCAGTTTCTCCCGACCAAACCCGCACTCCTCGCCCCGACAGAATCCCCAGTTGCTCTGCTCCCCGCCGCCGTCGCTTCCCCACTCCCCCGGCGTCGCTTCCCCGCTCCCCCGCCGCAGCTGCGCTGCTCCCCGCCGCCGCGGCTCCCCCGCTCCCCCGCTCCCTCGCCACAGCTGCCTCCTGCTACGGCGCCGCAGTTGCCGCTCGCCTGCCTCCCCAAGCTCCCCCCTTCCTCGTAAAAATCTTCGATTTCCCCAGCTTAAGCTCGACGACCCACGCGCCACCAGAGGAAGAGGGAACCGAGGTGGCGCCCCCTGCCAATCTCCACAACCTCCAGCGACCAACCCCATCTCCTGCCACCTGCAACTGGTCCTGCCAGTACGCCGCATCCGCCGCCGGTGAATGCCCTCCGCAAGGACTGCGCCTAGCCCCTCTGCTCCGGCGCTCCTCGGCCGTCCCCGGCCCTCTGCCTGGTCGCCAGGGACGTTCTGCTCCGCGCCTGCTCCAGCCGGGGGCCGCCGCCCGCCGCGCCGACTCTGGCCCTTTGCTCCGGCCAGAGTCTTAAATTTCCCTCCCCGTTTCCCTCCCCGCCCCCCATTTCCCTCCCCGCGATCTACGGCGTCCTGCTCTGCTCTGCTCTCCTCGATCGATGCCTGACTGATTTGGTTTGGTTTGGTTTTGTTTCTGCAGGCGTGCCAACACCGTTGAGCTGATGAAGAAGATGCCCCAGATGCTCCTCGACTACAAGGTTCGCCTCATTCTTCCTTTTGTGCTTCCTGTTGTTTCAGTTTGCCATCCAGTGCCCTGCACATTGCACTTGTGCTAGCAATCCTTGTCGTGTCAAGTAATCCTTGTATGCAACCATGTGTTTCAAATCAGCATAGTTCAGCATTAGGGATTCTCCCTAAATACTTTGCTTCCTGGTCTTATTTGTGAGTTCACAATAGTTGGCACTGTTGATTTGTGCAACAATTTTGTGAGCCCAATATGTTTGCTTTTAAGATGAGAACAACCGATTCTTCTTAGGCTGCTAGGATGACTATGGAGCACTGGTAATAAAGGCCTGTGCTGATAATTAAATTCCTGGGTAATTGCTAGTTATCTCCTATCACCAGTAACAGTTCTGGTCTAAATTTGGTTCGGAGAGTTGAATCCCAGTTTAAATAGAGGCTTTATTTCCTGGTACTAGGAAAATATCCTAGGTATTGGTTGTTGTGATGCAGCTATATCTTCCTTGTGAAGTTAAGCAAAAGCAGACCAAGTGCTCTGTTTTTTTCCTAAAGGATTCTGCAGTGTCATCATATCTGAAATAAATCAAGGAAGTGCTAGATTAAATTCTTAATGATCTTGCTTTAACTTCTTCTCGGGGGATCATTTCTGATCACAAACAAGTACCGGCCACCCAGTGTCCCGAAGATCATTTGCAAACCTTTCAGATGCAAGAACAAAACAACCAAAATAAGAACAAAAATTGTCCAACAACCTGACAAACTTGAAACCAAAACGCAAGGAAACATTTACATCTCAAACATCTTGTAGGAGTAATAAATCCAAATATTTTAAATTAATTCAAATAACTAAAATTAATCCAAATCAATTCAAATAATTCAAATAAATCCAAATAACCCAAATTAATTCAAATAATCCAAATTAATCCAGTTAATTCAAATAACCCAGATAATTCAATTAATCCAAATAACCCAGATAATTCCAATAAATTCCAACAAGGAGTTGATATACAAGGATTAGACAAGGCATACACAAGGGCATGACATAAGGGCATCTTTGTCCCCTCTTGACACAAGATTACACAAGACATACACAAGGAGCACCTGACTACATGACATAAGGGCCTCTTTGCCCCCTCTTGACTACATTCTTTCTCTGGCCACTTCTTCCCTTCCCTTCCCTTTACTTTTCTTTCTTTTCCCTTCTTTAGCCAATTCTTTCCTTTCATTTTCTTTTTCTATTGCAATTTCCATTTCTTCTATAATGGCCCTAGTATCAACAACTACCCGACTGTCGCAATATACACTGATGATTTCCCTGCCAGCATTCTGAATGCGATCCTTGTGCAAGTGGGGCAACTTATATTGATTTCCTCCTTTGTCTTTCATAACTTCAAACATAACTGCTTCTAATGTGATAAAGCTTCTGTGCAACTTGTCGGGATCGTAGTTCTCGAATTCTTCTTCCACACCCTGTACCAGTTCCTGGATGTTTGTGGGTGACCTGCAGTCGGTTAGAGACTGGAGAGAGGTATGGAAGCAGAGGTCCAAACAATTTAACTCAGGGCTATTTGGGGGCTGTTGTAGCAATCGGATGTCAAGATCAGTTTGTTCCACACTTCTCAAAAGCTACATCATTGGGAAGGACATGGGGCTTTGCATTATCCTGTTGGATGAATATTGTTGCTCCTCGTCATCGTCGGCCACTTGTCCTGAATTGCGGGATAACCTTATTGATTAGATAATCTCGCACACAGGTCTAGTTACTTTCACTGATGTCAACACTTTTGTTCCCTTTGTTCTGTTATGACTTGTCCGCTTCGCCTCGGTCTCTTCAACGAATGCCCAAATGCCTATCTTCCCGTCGAATGTTAGCTCCCCCTCATTGTTATATCGAGGCTTGGCAACAGCTGTTAAGAACATCACCAACATTTTAACTGAATTAACAGAATTATTGGACTTTAAATGACAGGACTGACAGAGTTCCTAGGACCTCTATATATGAGCATGGGAGCTTAGATAAGAAATTGATTGAGTGCAAAACAGAGTGTTGTAAATCACTCCTGATTTGATATGATGTGATGTAGCATAGCATAGCATAGCAGTAGAGTGGAGTAGAGAAGCATCTAAGGCAATAGTCCTGCTAATTGCTGTCAAGATAGCATGACTAGTTGCTCTTGGTGCATTTACTGATATCTTCTGAACATTTGGTACCCCTGAACATATGAGCATTATGCATTTTTAGTACCCCTGAAAATATGTAGTGTCAAAGTATGTAGTGCTATTTTGATCAAGTTACAGAACAAATAATTCTGTTCTCATTATGAACTGAAACTTGTGCATTCTGTCTATTTCTTCAGAAATTAATTCACTCCCTTTCTCTGTGTGATGAAAATTTGATCAAAGACTGTTAACTGAAACTGTTGACTGTTAACTGTAATTCACTGTAATTCAAAAACTGTTGGCTGTTAACTTTAAAAATTTGATCAAAAACTGTTGACTGTTAACTTTAAAAGTTCACTGTAATTCAAATGAAACTGTTGACTGTTAACTGAATCAGTGTTAACTGAATTGCTGCTGCCATACTCCTCTGTTTAGTGTTACTAAATCAGTGTTAACACTAAATAAGTGTCACTATTTAGTGAATTACTCCCATTGTTCATTTAGTGATTCAGTACTAATGACAGATAAATGAGGAAGAAGCAAGCATGTTCTGCTCTTCTACTGTTGGAGTAACTAGTAGACCAACAAAACTGAAACTAAGTTATGGTCCATGTACATTTTCAGTCAGATTTGTATCCACTGGGCACCATAAGCAGAAGTATTTTTCTGCTCCATCACACACAGTTTTACATCACCATCATAAGCAGAATTATTTTTCTCCAATTGAAGTTTTACATCACCATCACACAGTTTTACTGTACCTTCTTCAGGGTGCAGAGTAGAGCAACAGCAGCACGGGCAGGGTCAAGGAGCAGCAGCACGGGCAGCTCAGTGGAGCAGCAGCAGCACGGGGTCAGTGGAGCAGCAGCTGTGCGGGCAGGGTCAGCGGAGCAGCAACAGCACGGGCAGAAACCACCGGCGACAGGGGAGAAGCAGCCGCACGGGTGCGTGGGCAGGGGAGAAGGAGCAGAACGGGTGCGCGGGCGTGGGAGATCGACGAGGTCGCGCTGGAGATTGAGGATCACGTGCGCGTGCTCCTGGTCCACCGGATCGTGGAGGCAGCCTCCGGCGACGCCGGTAGGGGATCACGGCAGCGCACGCGCCGGAGCTCGAGGAGGACGCGCGGGAGCACGAGGAGGACGTGCGCGGGCTTGAGGAGGATGCGGGCGAGCTCGAGGAGGAACGCGCACGGCCTCGAGGAAGACGTAGTGGGAGATTCCGGCGACGCCCGCGGGTAATCGCAGCGGGAGGGTACCGCGGCGGCGCAGATCTGGGCTGCAGCGGTGGAGGAGGTAACTGCCGATGGCGGCGAGAGCACGTACTTGGCGACGGCGGAGGAGCTCGGCTGGGCTCGCTAGCCCCTGGCGAATCACGCAGCTGGGCGGCGCCGGCCCCTGGCGACGCGCAGGCGACGGACGGAGGAAGAAGACGGGGTGGAGGGACTTGTTTGAAACGCTTTTGAAACCACGAGGGGGTTTTTGCAAAATTACCAGTTAACTACGCCCGCGACATGTTTTTCGGGACGGAGGGAGTATAAAACAGTCTACCTATGAAGATCATTCTCTTCTTCCTAGTCCTCGCCCTCCTCCGGATCTCAGGACCCGACATCCCATGCCTCGGCATGCTATATATAGTCCTCGCCCTTCTTCCTAGTTCTTCTCCTCTTCCTTCTCCTAGTTGCACGAAGGCATGGTCCAAAATGCGATGAATCATCGCAAACGGTGATGGCCGGCTGATAAACATGGTTCTATGTACAAACAAACTGTAGGTGAGTTTTGCTCTGTATGTGCCAAGAGTATTTGTAATCCCTGGTAGATTTCACCAATGGACATTCCAAGATTTTGCCAACTTCGGTTGTAGCAAGACTATTTATTTTTGTTGAACTTCCTCTAGTAAAGTGGCCGTATGTATCTTTCTGATGCATAGGCCGGGGATGACCTCCTTTTCAAGAAAAAAAAATGTACATACTTTACTTGCACAAATGACTTTACATGTATGTTCTGCTGTGTCACTGTACACTTTAATCACACAACTATATATCTTTACTTCAGCACATATTTACCCATTGTTCGTATGTGTGGTCACTTCCTGAATAACTTGTGAGAGACGAAGAAGCCGAGCGAGAAAGCAGCGATGGCGATGGCGACCACCTCCTTGTTGTTCCTTGCCTTCTCCACCACGCTATCCGCCCACTTCATGTCTGTCAGCTGCTCCAGCCCCCCTGCCACGCGCTCTTTCCAGCCGCTGCATGCCGTGGCCTTCTTCTCCAGCACCGCTTTGGCTTCCATGGCAGCGGCAGCAGCCTTGGCTTTCTCTTCCTCGCTGCGCTGTCTCACTAACGCAGCCAGGCTCTCCTGGTCAACCACCGCTTTGGCTTTCTCGCCGTTGGCAACCTCCGGCTTCGGCACCGGCATCTCGGGTATGGCTGGAGCAGCGGCATGGGGAGCATTAGGCTTCACTTCTTGTTCTTTGTTCACCGTTGGTGCTAGCTTTTGCTGTTCTTCCTTGTGCCTGCTGACTTCCTCCGGTTGCTTCTGCTGTTGAGCATTCTTCGTGGCCTCGTCCACGGCCTTCTTGGACGCGTCTTCCTCCTTGGCGATCTCTTCCTTGGGCATGGTTTTGGACTTCATGCTGTCGTCGCCGCTGGCTGCCTTCTTCTCACCTCCGGCGACGTCTTTGCTTGGCGGCGGCCTGACGTCTTCCTTGGCCACACCAGGTTTATCCCTCTTAATCTCCTCGATGTTCGTGGGCGCGGGGACACCAGAGTACGCGCGCTTGGGCACGGTGAGCGTGAGCACGCCCGCCTCGAAGCGGCCGGCGATGTCATCGAGGCTGGCGGTGGACGGGAGCTGGAAGACCTTGTGCAAGGAGCCCGGGGTGGCACCCGTCCTCGCCCCGCTCACGGTGAGCCTGCCGGCACCGTCCACCTGCACCCTGAAGTCGCCCTTCTTGAACCCCTCGAGGCTGAGGCGGAGCACGTAGGTGCCGGCCTTGTCCGCCCATTCGAACTTGGGGTCCACGACCGGTGCCGGATGCTGCCGCTTCTGCTTGGTGTTGGTGGCGGCCGCCATGAGGAATCGTAGGCAGGGAATCGTGGTGGACGTTGCGATGGATGGATGGATTGGTCGGTTGATGGTGTTGTGAACTGTGACCGAGGGAGGTGAGCTGCTGAGTTGGGAAGGTTGGCATGATGCGTCGTTTATATATTTATTAGGTGTTGGCATGGCATGGTGATGGATGTAAGAGTATGTATTGTTGATTCGAAACTTGTAAAAGTAGGAATCCTTTGGATGGATTAGTCCGGCCGGCGTACGTTCTTGGAATGCATTCATGTGTAAGAAGACGTGTAGCTACATTCATGGAGTCATGTGTGAGGAAAGGTTAAGGGATCTTTGTGCGGGAGGGTAAATGGATTTGGAGGGAAGCTAGCTATGGAGGTGAAGAAAGAAAAGAAAGGATGCTTGCTGTGCATGGTAATCGGGGCAGGCAAGCCAACTCGATCGATCGATCGCCGGCCGCACAAGGCCACCTCGTTCACATCTATCGGAGGCGGACTACGTCTTCGAAAGAAAAGAAAAAGTAACTTTTTTTGTTGCGGGTGAAACAAAAGCAACTTCAGAAAGTGCAATAATTTCCTTTAATAAAACACTTACTACCTCCGTCCTGGTTTATTAGTCCTTCTTATAGTTTGGGTCAAACTTTGACCTTTAATTTAATTATCAAAAAACAAGTTAGAGACCCTAAAAATAGTATCGTTGGAAAAAAAATTTAAAATATGAATTTAACAATATAAGTTTTGTGATATATATAACTTATAATTTGTTAGTCAAATCTATGATCAAAGTTGGGCACAAAATACGAAGAGGATCAATAAACCAAACAGAGGTAGTAGTACATATGCTCACAAACATGCACATATCCGCACCGCTATGAACACCCACATGCACACATTATCCCTATAAACACCTCTGATATATTAAGCCGGTACAACTTCTTAAAATTAATGAAGGGGTGTGGCTAGTTCTCAGTCGACTGAGATTTAACCAAGTCTCAGTCAAGTGACATAACATGTAAGAGAGAAAAAGAAAAAACTGAAAAGAAAAATTTGCACGGATCTTAATGTAAGATCTCACGGATATAACATCGACTGAGACTTAACGAAGTCTTAGTCAACCGAGACTTAGCAATATTGTTCATGAAACCACCACATATGCCTTGTAGTCGCTCGGAATCTCTCGTTTTAGGAAGATGCAAACACAAGTGCCGTGTAGGACTTGAACCCTGGTGGACTGGTTCCACCACAAGGAACCTTTCCATCTGAGCTACGCTCAATTAGCAAAAAGTGCAATCTTAGCATGCATGGACAGACCCTCGTAACAGAACCACTTAAGTCACTGAGTTTTAGCCAAGTCATAGTCAACTCCTTGACCGTTAGGTCATTGTTGCTTCAAGATTTGTGCAGTGCTGCCTGTTCCGTGTTAAATCGGTCATATAGATAAACTGGGGCTGACCGCTCTTTTGTCTTGCTTTTATCGTGTTGGGGGCAGGGGCGCTGTCCCAACCCCTATTTGGTGCCTTAAGCGCCAGTTATAGTTTTTTTTGGCAGCCGGTGCACAACCCCTCTATCTTAGGCTCGGCCAATTTAACTTTTTTGTTATGAGTAGGATAAGTAGTCGAAACCTGGAGCAAAAACAACAAAACACTTAAAAGCCATGGGAAAACGTACCAAAACTCACAGAGGAAAACCAGAGGAAAAATATCACTAGAGGAGTCGGTCCATGTAGTGTTGTGTACTGAAGAATAGGAAATCCATAGGATTAGAACTGATCGACCGAAGCCTTTTTGAGCTTTTGTATGGAGCTAATAAGTTGATTCTGCTAGACATATTTTTCCTAGTTTATTCGAGCTAAACCAAGGGGGTGAGAGGAATGCTATTGTGGCAAGTGGGCAGGGAGGGTGAAAGGCGACACCAGTGCGCATGGGTGAGGACATGTGCGTTCCATGACCTTTTTCCGGAGAAGAAACGAAGTGAATAACGGGTTTCAACAAAGCCTAATTAATTGCCCAACAATTAGGAGGATTAATCTTTTGATTTTCCTAGATGGACAAAAATATTGTTTTCAAATATGTTGATTGTCTTTGTAAATTTTCTTAAAATCTAGCGAGTATATTGTTTCTTTCAAATACATCGCAAATAACGATATAGTCGAAGCAAGGGCAAAGGGGCATGTGAGATCATCCCATCCCTCAAATAACATTGACACTACTTATATTCAGTGGTGCAATGAAGGATGCTTCTGTAATACGGCAAATGTTGCCAACGGAGGAGCTTGATTTGCTCTTCTCGTAGTTCCTTCATAGCTTAAGTCCTTTACATTCTTTTGAGATGAATAAGTAGTTGGGAGCTAATTTTCATCGATGAAGTAGGAGAAAACGTCAAAATTGTACTAAATCAAAGACACTTATTTTTGGATGAAGGAAGTACAAAGCAAAATCAAAAGGAAATAGGGTTAATGTGGCAGAATATACCACGTCCGTATGCAAAGGCACATTAGCGGGAGCTAAAGGGGGGTTGATGAGTCTAACCATCAGAGCTAATACCTTCTCTAGCATATCACTTAAACTTAATTCCCAAACCTTCTCCCTATCCCCAAAATTCAATAATTTTGAGGGATTAAACTTTTTCTCAGCTAGCAGATCCCCTAAACTTAATCCCTCAAACCAACGACCCCACATGGAAACATCTCATCATCTGTCTTCCTTCTTCCTTTTTCCTTCTTCTTTCTTCTTCCTTGCACACGGACAACAACAATTGCTCCGCACTAGAGGATGTCCATGAGCTAGCTAGGTCCTATGATTGAAGATCCACAAAAATAACTTGATAGAGTCGCAACGAGGGCGACGTACACGTGCAACGAAGGAGTCGAGAAAGTAGGCGGAATTCCCCTTCCACGGGCGACGGTTTGAGCACTTCTTCGTGTGAATGAGTTCTTCTCCTCTTCTCCTAGTGGCACGAAGGCATGGTCCAAAATGCAACGAATAACCAGATCTGTGATGGCTGGCCGACAACCATGGTTCTATGTACCTAGAAACTGTAGATGAGTTTTTCTGTGTATGTGACATGAGTATTGTAATCTCTGGCAGATTTCACCAATGGAAATGCCAAGATTTTGCCAGCTTCGGTTGTAGCCAGATATGATGATTGACTTCATGTTTTTAGTGTCAATATACATACTTTACTTGCACAAATTACTTTACATGTTCTGCTGTGTCACTGTACACTTTAATCACGCAGCTATATATCTTTACACAAGTACATATTTATCCATTGTTCGTATGTGTGATGCTCACTTCCTGAATAACTTGTGAGAGACGAAGAAGCCGAGCGAGAAAGCAGCGATGGCGATGGCGACCACCTCCTTGTTGTTCCTTGCCTTCTCCACCACGCTGTCCGCCCACTTCATGTCCGTCAGCTGCTCCAGCCCCCCTGCCACGCGCTCTTTCCAGCCGCTGCACGCCGTGGCCTTCTTCTCCAGCACAGCTTTGGCTTCCGTGGCAGTGGCTTCTGCTTTGGCTTTCACTTCCTCGGTGCCCCGTATCACTCCCGCTGCCAGGTTCTCCTGGTCGACCAGCGCTTTGGCTTTCTCGCCGTTGGCAAACTCCGGCTTCGGTGCCGGCTGCTGCTGCTGCTGCTTGGTCTTGGTGGCGGCCGCCATGAGGAAGCGTAGGCAGGGAATCGTGGTGGACGCTGAGATGGATGGATTGGCTGGTTGATTTTTTTTAGAAAAGAAGGATGACCCCCGGCCTCTGCATCTGGATTGGCTGGTTGATGGTGGTTGTAAATTGTGATCGAGAGAGGTAGGTGAGATGAGATGGGAAGGTTGGCATGATGCATCGTGTATATATTTAGGTGCTTGGTATGGCATGGTGATGGATGGAAATGGAATGTATGGTTGATTCAAAACTTGCAAAAGGAGCAAATCTTTGGTTGGAATTAATCAGGCGTACGTTCACGTGTAAAGAGGACGTGAGGCTACATTCATGGAGTCATGTGCGAGGAAAGGTTTAGGGATCTTTGTGCGGGAGGCTAAATGGATATGGGGGGAAGCTATAGCTATGGAGGTGAAGAAAGGAAGAAAGAATGCTTGCTAAGTTGCTATGCATGGTAATCGTGGCAGCCAAGCTAGCTCAATCAATCGCCGGCCGCACAAGGCCACCTTGGTCACATCTATCGGAACGTCATCGGAAAAAAAGAGCGCAACTTGAGAAAAGTGTAATCTTAGCGCGCAAGGCGGACCCCTCAGAATTTAAATTATATTCCCTCCGTCCCAAAATAAGTGTCTCAAGCTTAGTACAACTTTGTACTAAGGTTAGTACAAAGTTGAGACACTTATTTTGGGACGGAGGGAGTAATATATAAGGGCATGTACAATGGTTGATAAGATAGTTTTATCTTAAGTTTTGCATGTAATATAGAGATAAGAAAAAAACATGTCTACAGTGGATCATCTCTTAGCCTTATCTTCAATAACTAGATATTTCTAAAAGCATGGTGAGACATATTATGCTAAAAGATCATCTCTTGTCTTCTCTTAAATAAGAGAAGACAAACCATTTCTCAGATAGAACCATTGTACATGCCCTTATCTCCCTATAATCTTTCTCAAGTTTATCACTCACTTAGTTTCATATGCAATGTAGTGCCCTTAGATTTTTCTAAAAGTCAAACTTTAGTAATATAAAAATATGTGTCAGGGTCTATCTAATGATATGGATTTTGTACTCTAGATGTAAATAAAATTTCTCTACAAACTTGCTCAAATTTTATAAAGTTTGACAACTGATCATCATATGTAACTGTATGACGGGTTGATGAGATAATCCATTTGGACTCATGTAATCGTTATGATGCAATCTAGACGTTCTAATTGCATTTCAAAATCTATCACCTCAATCTTTGACGCGCCGTGCACACCATCGATGACACAAACCAATGCCCCAACCTCACTAGAGCTTGAAGCGTCCTCCTCCACCATTGCAAATGGCGCCGGCCGTGCCTCCTCCCCTCCCGCCCCCACTCCATTAAACTCGACCTTACCAGAACCAAGATTTTTTATTATTGATAACCTTTGCTGCGGTGTTCATCGTGGAAACTGAATGGTACTCCACAACCAATATTGTCAATTAACTTGTCGCATTTTGTACTGATCTTGAGAATTACAATATTTACAATCAAACTCCTCAACATTATTGTCAATACGTGCCACTAGTGCACGTGTTGAACTACGGTAACTACCATGGAGATACCCTGGTAAGATTTTTTTTTTACTATTACAACATCCGTGCATCTTTTTGCACACTTCTAAAACTAGTACATCATTGCTAACTACGAAGTTATTACTATGTTTTTCAACAGATAATCCCGAATGATTGTGTGCCTCATCTGATGTATACGCACAGTACCCTTCATGTTTTGAACATACAACCAGGTCTTCCTACGAATCTCAATTGTCCATACCGGGTTTCTAAAAGAAGTGGAGACATGACAATCAAAGAATGGAAAAAATGTATGGACAGTCGTAAGGAGCTTCTTGGAAGCAGAAGGCAGCGAAGGGCAAGAATTGGAGACAGGATGATCGCCATTCTTCATAATGGAGAGTCAGGGTCTACATTGTTTTATGCTATTTTATCTTAAGGGTGTTTAGGTCCTACCTGATACTGATGATCATGTGCTAAGAACAATTATGTAGGGTTGGGTTCGATAACTATGAGGATGATGATCGTATGACTTATTATTAATAATGAGTAGAAGTTTGTATGATGATGCATGATTAGTAGGACTTGTTATTATATATGATGATGTATGATGCGAGCATGCATGAGTTGTTATATCAGCGGGTGAAATGAACATAGCAGCAGCGTTGGTAAAACCAAGGACGAAGATATAGGAGAGGACACTTCTCTCTATTAGCTAGCTAATAACAACCTAAAAATAACACCCAAAACCCCTATAGCAGCCACTTTTCTAAAAAAACATGGACTTTTGATCCCGGTTGGTGCCACCAACCGGGACCAAAGGCCCCCTGACTAGGCTCGGCGGACCGGCCACGTGGAGGCACATCTGTCCTGGTTCGTGTTTGAACCGAGACTAATGGGTGGAGGTATTACTAACGACCCATTAGTCCCGGTTCATGAACCGGGACTAAAGGCCCTTACGAACCGGGACTAGTAGGTGTTTTTTTACTAGTGAACAACGATTGCTGCGCACTAGAGGATGTCCATGAGCTAGCTAGGTCCTATGATTGAAGACCCACAAAAGTAATTTGATAGAGTCGCAACGAGGGCGACGTACACGTGCAACGAAGGAGTCGAGAACGTAGGCGGAATTCGCCTTCCACGGGCGACGGTTTGAGCACTTCTTCGTGTGAATGAGTTCTTCTCCTCTTCTCCTAGTGGCACGAAGGCATGGTCCAAAATGCAACGAATAACCAGATCTGTGATGGCTGGCCGACAACCATGGTTCTATGTACCTAGAAACTGTAGATGAGTTTTTCTGTGTATGTGCCATGAGTATTGTAATCTCTGGCAGATTTCACCAATGGAAATGCCAAGATTTTGCCAGCTTCGGTTGTAGCCAGATATGATGATTGACTTCATGTTTTTAGTGTCAATATACATACTTTACTTGCACAAATTACTTTACATGTTCTGTTGTGTCATTGTACACTTTAATCACACAACTATATATTATCACTCCAGCACATATTCATCCATTGTTCGTATGTGTGGTGCTCACTTCCTGAATAACTTGTGAGAGACGAAGAAGCCGAGCGAGAAAGCAGCGATGGCAATGGCGACCACCTCCTTGTTCTTCCTTGCCTTCTCCACCACGCTGTCCGCCCACTTCATGTCCGTCAGCTTCTCCAGGCCCCCTGCCACGCGCTCTTTCCAGCCGCTGGACGCCGTGGCCTTCTTCTCCAGCACCGCTTTCGCTTCCATGGCAGCGGCCGCTGCTTTGGCTTTCTCTTCCTCGATGCGCCGTATCACTCCCGCTGCCAGGTTCTCCTGGTCGACCACCGCTTTGCCTTTCTCGCCATTGGCAAACTCCAGCTTCGGTGCCGGCTGCTGCTGCTTGGTGTTGGTGGCGGCCGCCATGAGGAAGCGTAGGCAGGGAATCGTGGTGGACGCTGTTATGGATGGATTGGCTGGTTGATGGTGGTTGTGAATTGTGATCGAGAGAGCTAGGTGAGATGAGATGTGAAGGTTGGCATGATGCATCGTGTATATATTTAGGTGCTTGGTATGGCATGGTGATGGATGGAAATGGAATGTATGGTTGATTCAAAACTTGCAAAAGGAGCAAATCTTTGGTTGGAATTAATCAGGCGTACGTTCACGTGTAAAGAGGACGTGAGGCTACATTCATGGAGTCATGTGCGAGGAAAGGTTTAGGGATCTTTGTGCGGGAGGCTAAATGGATATGGGGGGAAGCTATAGCTATGGAGGTGAAGAAAGGAAGAAAGAATGCTTGCTAAGTTGCTATGCATGGTAATCGTGGCAGCCAAGCTAGCTCAATCAATCGCCGGCCGCACAAGGCCACCTTGTTCACATATATCGGAACGTCATCGGAAAAAAAGAGCACAACTTGAGAAAAGTGTAATCTTAGCGCGCAAGGCGGACCCCTCAGAATTTAAATTATATTCCCTCCGTCCCAAAATAAGTGTCTCAAGCTTAGTACAACTTTGTACTAAGGTTAGTACAAAGTTGAGACACTTATTTTGGGACGGAGGGAGTAATATATAAGGGCATGTACAATGGTTGATAAGATAGTTTTATCTTAAGTTTTGCATGTAATATAGAGATAAGAAAAAAACATGTCTACAGTGGATCATCTCTTAGCCTTATCTTCAATAACTAGATATTTCTAAAAGCATGGTGAGACATATTATGCTAAAAGATCATCTCTTGTCTTCTCTTAAATAAGAGAAGACAAACCATTTCTCGGATAGAACCATTGTACATGCCCTTATCTCCTATAATCTTTCTCAAGTTTATCACTCACTTAGTTTCATATGCAATGTAGTGCCCTTAGATTTTTCTAAAAGTCAAACTTTAGTAATATAAAAATATGTGTCAGGGTCTATCTAATGATATGGATTTTGTACTCTAGATGTAAATAAAATTTCTCTACAAACTTGCTCAAATTTTATAAAGTTTGACAACTGATCATCATATGTAACTGTATGACGGGTTGATGAGATAATCCATTTGGACTCATGTAATCGTTATGATGCAATCTAGACGTTCTAATTGCATTTCAAAATCTATCACCTCAATCTTTGACGCGCCGTGCACACCATCGGTGACACAAACCAATGCCCCAACCTCACTAGAGCTTGAAGCGTCCTCCTCCACCATTGCAAATGGCGCCGACCGTGCCTCCTCCCCTCCCGCCCCCACTCCATTAAACTCGACCTTACCAGAACCAAGATTTTTTATTATTGATAACCTTTGCTGCGGTGTTCATCGTGGAAACTGAATGGTACTCCACAACCAATATTTAGACGGACAATAAGTGGCTATTAATTTTGCTTGACGCTGCTATGAATATGAAATCTGGAATCACCGCCCCGAGCGAATTGGGTGGAGATTTGACACATATTTGACTCCATGTTTTGTGCGACTCTTCTAGTGGAGATGACGTCCCTGTTGATAGTAAGGCAAACACAACACACATCACACAAGGTTTTCTTCAACAAAACATAGTGTTGGCGTCAAACTTTTGCTAGTCCAAACAGAAGAGACATGCTCTGCTAAAAACTGAAACCATGCCCACCCCAAGGCGACCAACCCTTAGAGACTGGTTTTAAAGTAGTTAAAAATGCCACGAATACATAAGGATTGTCCTAGCGTCCTACCGTTCCGAATTTAACCAACAAAACCGAGCGACCATTCGTAGCTCCATGAATGCATGCAATCGGATTTGCTTCACATACGTTTGATTATTAGTGCATCCCTTTCGTCATGTATGTGCGCATGACACTTATTAGAAAGCCTAATTACATGCATGCATGTAAGGCGAAACTGATGACATCTCTTTAGATTCTCTTGCATTTCAAAACTTCAAAATGTTTTATAGCTCAAATTATCTGATACAAAAACTATTTTTACATAAAAGATTCTTTGCGACGAGATCTTTAAAACTAGATCCCATATTGGTACGTTCCGACGTCTTTTTTGAGTAAAAATTTACCACACATGTATCGCACAAGTTATCATGCTAGTTGAGCATAGGTTATCATGTTGGTTACACAGAAACTACTGGGGCATAAAAATTGTTCCTCCTGTCTTCTCTTCATATGGACATGTGTGCATGTATTAGAGGTAACATTTGATGTCATCTTAGATTCTCGTATATCTTCAAAATATTTTATAGCTCAAACCATCAATCCCATAGGAAAATCATTTTGACAAAAAAAATTGTTGCGACGATACCCTGATTTTATCGTCGCAACAATTTTTTATAGGTCATCTGAAGCGCCCGGCTATCAATACGCTAATTGGGATAGGTAAAATCAGGGCGTGATTTGTGAAATAACCTGATCTGACATGGGGCCGCGTCAATTAAATTAGGACAGTAATAAATAGGGAGTGATTTGCGGAGTTAACCAGATATTATGGGGTCGCACACAATAGTTGCAGCTGTTGGACGAGGAGCGTGAGGGTCGCTGTCATGGTTTGATCTTGATCAAACGACAACCACGTCGTTTGGATCTGTTGCGAAAGTGCTGTGGTTCGAAAGTTAGATTAGTCGATACATAAACCTATAAGGCCGAAGTAACATAAAACTACAAGTCAAGACTTTTTGTGATACCAACAACTCTGTTAGTAAGCTGGAAGAAAACACAAAAGTTCTCGTTCACTCCTTGATGTTTTTTTTGAGAAGCTGATCACTTACTTATTGCTCCATTTCTTTCATGATGTAGTGCGTATAGAATTTTCTTAAAATAAAACCTTAGTTTAGTGCGCGTTTGCACAATGGGTGATGAATAAATTATTCTACACCCGCAGCCGAAGCGAAGATGATGAACAACGTAAAAACTAAGTTACTTTGGGCTAAACCTATTCACATGCGTGGATTTGACGACCCTCCTCATCACCAATGCCGAGGTCATCTGCGGAGAGGAACCGCCAGAGGACGAAGGCGGAGGAACTCCCTGGCGACGGGTGTTGGCGAGATCGCCCTTTCCTTCTAGAGGAAGAAAGAACGACTCAATAAAAATAGTTAATTTATGTAGAATATCATTTACACACCACCTGTACTACACATATCATCTAGACACTACTATCATTTATGTAGAATATATTGAATATTAATGCAAAATATACAAGTTAATTTTTGTATACAATATATACTCCCCACTTGTCATGCGCATGCAATGCATTCTATCTTGGCATGCTGGTCCACATAATTCATTAATTCAAATAAATTGATACATTAAAACGCAAACAATTAATTAATGCTGTTGGGTTTAGTCCCACATCGGTTGTGGGGGGCCCAAGGCCTGTCATAAGTCGGTGTTGCTCTCCGGTTGGGCCTGGTTGACGCATGTGGGTCGGAAACGCTGGTGATAGCGGACCCGGGATTGCGTAACAATTGGTATCAGAGCCCAGGTGCCCGGAATAAATCTCGGTGAACTCACGGGTGGTCGGTCATGGTTGGTGGGCTGGAAACGCTGGTGTTAGCGGGCCCATGGGTGACCGATGTGTGAGGGGGAGATTGTTGGGTTTAGTCCCACATCGGTTGTGGGGGGAGACATAACACGACTTATAAGGGCGGGGGTGTCCCCTCCTAACAGGCTAGTCTTTTGGGGGGAGAGGGCCCAAGGCCTGTCATAAGTCGGTGTTGCTCTCCGGTTGGGCCTGGTTGACGCATGTGGGTCGGAAACGCTGGTGATAGCGGACCCGGGATTGCGTAACAAATGCTACAAATAATGCTAATGATATGTGCATATATTATACTCGCACTTCACAAAGAAACAACTCCCCATGAAGAGAGAAACGCGCACACTCTATGTGACTATGGCGAAGATCATTCTCCTCCTCCTCGTCCTTGCGCCCTTTTGCATGGCTGCCGCAAGCACGGGCTGCCGTGGCGTGCCATCGCTGGACGGGTCTTCTGCCTGCGGCGAGTCATGCAGCACGAAGCTGTTGCAAGATCTATGCATCGACGTGATGATCTGGGGCGGCGTCGAAATATCCGGGCCGCACAAGGAGGGCGCCACCGGATACGTGATCCTCGCCGCGCGGTTCGCCGTGGAATCCTTGGATGCCACACAACTCGCCGCGAGGAACCAGCTGAGCCAGAACACCTCGCTCTCTGGCCAGGTGAGGGACGCCTACGAGGGGTGCCTGAACGACTATGCCACGGCGAGAAGCTCCATCAACCGTGTCGCCGACGAGATGCTGCCCAACTGCCGCTTCGCGGGGGTCGCCGACGAGTTCGCCCGTGGGGTGAAGAGCTTGGAGAGCTGCTGGATCCGGCTGATGCGTCCGCCTGTGAAGTCGACACCGTTGTACAACTTGGTCTGGGCCGACCGATACAAACTACTGCTAATTCACTTGCTTGATGGTAAACTACTAGGCATATGAGCGTATACGACAGACCTAGAGGCCGTACGTACACAAAAAGGAGCAATCAATAAAATATGCGGGGTTTGGCCACACCGTTTCATAGCTAGTTTCTCAAGTACTATGATATAAGAGCATATCTAACCGAACCCTAATAATTTAGAAGAGTAAACCATCGAGTATCGTGTAGAGGTGTATATTTTCTCCTTTGAAATGTGTAGTTTCTGACCGAACTCCTAAACTTAACTCTCTAAAACTCACATTTGGTTCTTACATTTCGTCGAACACTTGCTATGCGTCTCCACTGCGACGATGGTGACCATGTCGGGACGAGCAACACTGGCGAGGAGGACGCATCATCGGTGACACTATGATGTGCGGCCATGTTCCTATTCTTCGTCAACACTGGCTTCGTCCGCCCCAGAGGCAACAACACATAGGTCGCCACCTCTACCTCGCCTTCGTCTACTGCATCTCGAGCTCCAGCCACCGCCCCTCAACCTCGACCTCATCGTCGTTCTGCTTCCCCGACCCTCATCCAACTCACCATCAACCACCCCAAGGTGACCCGCGTCTCTTCCCGCCTATTCGGCTCCATTTCTCATCGTTTCTGTGTCGGCCCGCTCGAATTCATACATGTCTACCATAGCCAGAGCTTCATAACCGAAGCTGGACAGACCGACGCCTCATCCACTGCTATTGTAGCGAGCAAGAAGTGTCCCCGTTCTCAGATCCTTCACAGATAAACCAAAAGGATCAAATGTTAGAATGACAAGATTATCGATGGTAAATTGGCGAACAGAAATAAGGTTTTTTATTAAAGAAGGAACAACAAGAATATTGCAGAGTTGAAAATTGGCATGATCTGTTTATATAGAAGAATGACCGGTGCAAGAGACGGGGACAAGGGAGCTGTCGCCTATGGTGATGGAAGAATAAGCGAAAGGAAAACAAGCTGACAGAATATCCATATTTGAAGACATATGCAAGGATGCACCGGAATCAAAAATCCAATCCGTACCTTGGTTATTGAGTGTGAAGTTGTTCATGGCGGCGATGAAGGCGGCTCGATCCTAGGCTGGTTGTGGTGGAGTAGCTGGTGATCCGGGCGCAGACGCGTGCGCATACGGCATGGGTGAAGCAGGGCCGTAGGCGTAGGGCGCATAGGGTACCGGCAGGTAGCCGGAAGGTGATCCTTGGACGGCTGGCGCTGAAGAGGTCATGGCAGTGTAGACATGAGGCGGTGGCCGCGGACCAAGGAGGCCGGGAGCACCGGTAGCAGGGCGAAGTCCCGGGCTCCAGTTGCCGGTGTACGCGGGAGGAGCGTCGTATGGAGACGGCGCAGACCAGGGCATGGGCCACGCCTGAACGATGCCAGTCCAGGGGTCTTGTTGAGGGTGCCAAGACACGGGGGGAGCGACCGATGGAGGAGGCGCCGGTGGTGCAGCCGGTGGTTGTGGAGCTGATCGAGGCTGCGGCGGCCGGTAGACGGTGTTTTTGCCCCGAAAGTTAGGGCTCGGGCGCCAGCCTGGAGGAGCCGAGGATGAAGGCGTCGGTGGAGCAGGCAATGGAGGCGGCTCAGATGGTGCAGAGGGCCGTGCAGCGTGAAACACATGGGGAGGATGCGTCGCCTTGCGCGCCTGGTTCTGCGCCTCGAGCTGCAAGATGGATCGGACCTCCGTGAAGGAGGGGTAGGGTCGCAGCATAGGGATGAAGGCGACCTGCTTCTCGAACTGTTCCCCGAGGCCGATGAGGAGAGCGTTGATGAGGGTCCGACCATCAACGTGATCACCGAGCTCACGGAGTTCGTCGCCAATCGCCTTGATGCGTTGGCAATAGACGGTGACCGAAGAGTCGCCTTGGATGCTGGTGCGGAGCTAGATGCGTAGCGCGTTAACACGCGCATCGGAGTTGTCCTCGAAGAGCTGCTGAAGAGAGGCCCAAAGTTCAGCGGCGGTGGCATCGTCGTTGGAGACGAGGTTGAAGAGCAAATTGGATATGCGGGTATATATCCATTGGATGACGGTGAGCTCATCCTTGATCCAGTGAGGGTCGGTCAGCAGCGAGGGAGCGGCTGGATTGATGTGATGGCAGAGACCACAGTGGCCGAGGTGGACATGGAAGAGGTGGCTCCGGTGGTAGAAGTTGTGGGCGGCGAGGTCTAGGGTTATCGGGATGAAAGGTGAGACATTGGCGATAGTATCGGTGAGGGAGAGCTGAGGTGGTTGGGGAGGGGTAGGGTTCTGGGTAGGGGTTAAAGAAGGTAGAGGAGCAGCGCCGGTTTTTTCTGATCCGTTATGGATTTGCACAAGTTGATCCATTTTTTTCTGATCTCATCTATTTATGTCACGTTGTCTATCAAAGTATTGAAGAAATCCATGGCTACATTATTTGTTGGAAGTAACATGCATATGACTATGAAGCTCTTCAAAGTTGTTTTGGAATGGAGTTCCTGATAGAATGATTCGCTTTTTGGTACGAATTTCAGCAAAGGCCTTTTGCAAATAGCAACATTTGAAAGGCTCTTGCTGAACTTCGTACCAAAAAGCTAATTATCCTATCCGGGACTCCGTTCCAAAACAATTTTGAAGAGCTTCGTACCACTATGCGCCTGTTACTTTCAGAAAATGATGAAGCAATGGTTTTCTTGAATCCTTTGACACTAGACAACGTGTCATATAGAAGGGTAGATGAGATCAAGAAAAATATGGACCATTTTCTGCACATCCAGAATGGCGCTATCTTGTTAAATCCATTAAAGATTAAGAGAATCCGAGCGGTCGAGGATCGGAACTAGGGTAGAGGGTCAAGGGTCGCCGAGGGGATGAGGGTCGAGGGGTCAAGGGTCGAGGATCGCCGAGGGTCGACATGGGGACATCGATCAACCCCCTCTCGCTCGACCAACTCTCGAGGACACCCAAACCATAGAAAACAACGTTGTCGATATCGTACCCCCTCCCGCCCCTACCCGGCAATCTCTATCAAGATTTATAAGAGATTTATCAAGAATGCCCCCATTATGGATGTGCGTAATTAAGTTGATCCCTATTTTTTCTGATCTCATCTACCATTCTATATGTGCACGTTCTCTTGTGTCAAAGTATTGATTCCTTTGACACTAGATAACGTGACATATAGAAGGGTAGATGAGATTAGGAAAAATAGGGATCATTTTTTTCTGCACATCCAGAATGGCGCCATCTTATAAATCTCTTGTTTGACATTCATGAGAGAGGCGGTCCGGACGTCGGACATTCATGAGAGAGGCGGTCCGGGCCAAATTCTAGAAGCGTTGCCGAGGCCACCCCAAACCCTAGAAGCGTCGAGGCCACCCCAAACCCTAGAAGTGTTGTGATTGGCTAGCTAGGTCTATGCTTGCCACTATTAATATATCCATCTCTCATATTTGTACATTAATTGCCATGTTGTAATATTTGCAGAAACTATGGATCAACAAAGAGACTTCGAACAAGAAGAGGTATTGAAGGAATCGGGCGACGGGGGGAGGAGGGCGTGGCGAAGAGGAGGCAGACCGGCGGCGGGGAGGCGGCGGATGGGTGGGAAGCGCGGTCGCTTGACTCAGGGTGGTTTTTTTTTTGGTCAAGCGCTTCCACGGGTGGGGCAGAAATTTGAAACGTTTTTTCCACTTGTTTACTGGACCGCGGGTGTAATTATCAAAAGTTACAGGTATTTTTCTGCAAAAACACCGATGACGTACGACCCGAAGCAATAAGTACTTTATTATAAGAGAAAGATATGCACAGTCCTCTGAGAAACGGTGCACGGTGGGAGAAATAAAGAGAGAAAAGAGGGGTGCGACATGTGTCTTTGGCTATCAGATTTTCATGCATGTGTTTGTCGTGTGTTTTAATGTAATCGATTTTGTGGACAAATTTCCGACATGAACGGCCTGTAGAGCATGGTCATCACCCATATTGACGAATGCTTGATTGCCCGTGCATGATGATCGTTTTCTATGTTGGCAAGCATTATTACAATATTATTTGAATGATGAAAGGATCGCATGCTACATGAAGTGCAATGACGTGCATGCTCGATTGCGCAAGGATATTTAAGACATTGTACCTATGAAGATCATTTTCTTCTTCCTAATCCTTGCCCTCCTCTATATCTCGGGCACCGACCCTCCATGCCTCGGCATGCTATTCTTGTGATGGGTGCGATGACGGTCTGCTTCTCGGCGGTTTGCATGTACAATGGTTGATAAGATAGTCTTATCTTAAGTCTTGGATGTGATTTGGAGATGACAAAAAAATTTGTCTACAATAGGTCATCTCTTAGCCTTATCTTCAATAACTAGCAATTCCTAAAAATGTGGTGAGACAAATTGTGCTAAGAGATCACCTTTTGTCTTCTCTTAAATAAGAGAAGACAAGCCTTTTTTATGAGTTCTCTCTCCTCCACCTCATCATATATCCTATGTGGCACTCGTAAGATAGCACCATTGTACATGCCCTTAGAGTTTTAGCCCGGTTATCCGGTAAATTTATCGGGCAACTTTCTTCTGTTAAATAATGGATGAGAGAAACGTCTTGCATAGTTCGGAAAACTACCTTGATCATCAACAGTCCGCAATCTATTCCATTTTCCCGCCATCTACGTTGCAGGGATACGTCACATAAGTGCCGTATCGGTGCAGGATACTGCACTAGGACGGGGATACGCCAGAATACGCGAGGGATACTCGTATCCCTAACCGAAAAACGGTTCCCCGCTTTGTATTCCAAAGCAAACCACCAAAGTACACAACGCAATGCTGGGGCGAGCAGCACAACAAGCCCAAAGAAAAAGAAGAAGAAAAAATGCCAACAACGGTAGCTTGACAAAGCGTGGATGACCCGCGACCGCTGCGCCCTCCGGAAACAAACCACCAGAGCCCAAGGCTCCGAACTACCGCGAACTAAGCAGCACCTCCAAGAAGGGATGCGACGCCGACGACACTGCTGCTCGAACAAGTCCTTGGGTTTCCCCCAGTACGCGGAGGGAGGTGGGGGATAGCTACTCCCAACACCCTCCAAGAAGGGATAGTGGCACCCGCCGGTGTCACCGCATCGGAGCCGGACGAACCGGCGAGGATTTCTTCCGCACGCCAAACCCCACCAGCCAATCGGAGCCGACCAGCCAAACCACCGCCCAACTATGCGCCACGACGGTTGCGCCGTCACCAACACCGTCTCGCTGCGAACACCACCACGAGGCCAAGAAGAGCGGAGAGAAAATCTGAGCAACGGGAGCAGCAGCATCAAGGCCGAGCGGGAGGGAACCACCTCCACCGCCGTCATGCGGGAGGCCCGCGCCTCTGGCACTGTCGCGGTAGCCGTCCGGACACGGCAGCGGGGCATACCAGGCCACCCCCGGCTCGGCCAGGCCCGAAACGGGCCCGCTAAGCCCCGCCGGCCATGCTGCAGCAAGCTGGCGCCGACGCCGCCAGCCCCCGCCGATCATCGCTGCTCGCCACTGCCTCCTGGAAGCCACGCAGACGCCACGCCTGTCGCCGTCCCGCCTCAACCCAGATGGAGCCCGAACGGCCCAGATCTGGGCGGGCGGCGCCGCCAACCAGCGCCGCCAGCGCAGCCCCCGCCGCCAGCGCGCCGCCGCCGCCGAGCTCGCCCCACCGCCCGCGCAGGACCGTCGCCGCTGAGACACCGCCGAGCCGCTCCGTCCAGCCGGAGAAACCCTAGAAGGGAAGGGCTGGGGCCGCCACCCTGCGCCGCCGGGTCGGGCCAGGCGGCGCCGCGATGGTGGCGCGGAGGAGGAGGAGGAGGGGACGCGAGGGAGACGAGGAAGGCGCGGGCCACCCAGCGGGCGGCGCGGTCGCGGATGAGAGAGAGTCGCGCACGAGTATCCCTACGTATGACGTTTTTGCGAATTAAAATAATGAGAAAAAAATAGGGGTACGGCTGGGATACTTTAGGCCTGTTACCACTCCATCTCCAGCCCAACAAAAGGCCTACTCACGATGGGTAAATAATAAACCTAGCTAAACGCTGGAGTGTCACTCCCCTCCCGTTAGGGTTTTTCTCTCCCGGCGTCGCTCGCACGTGGAGATCGCGATCCCCTCCCGCCTCTCTACCACCGATCGCTGACGCCTCCCGGCGGCAGGCATCGTTGTTGGGGAACGTTGCAGAAAATTAAAATTTTTCCTACGGCTTCACCAAGATCCATCTATGAGTTCATCTAAGCAACGAGTAACGGGAGAGAGTTTGCATCTACATACCACTTGTAGATCGCGTGCGGAAGCTTGCAAGGTGATGATGGAGTCGTACTCGAACGTGATTCAGATCACCGATGCCCAAGTGCTGAACGGACAGCACCTCCGCGTTCAACACACGTACGGGACGAGCGACGTCTCCTCCTTCTTGATCCAGCAAGGGGAAAGGAGAGGTTGAGGAAGACAACTCCACCGGCAGCACAACGGCGTGGTGATGGTGGAGAAGAAGTACTCCGACAGGGCTTCGCCGAGCTCTTGCGGAGGAGGAGATGTGTTGGGGAGGGGAGGGGCTGCGCCTTGGGAGTTGGTACAACAGCCCCCTCCCTCCCCCCCTTTATATAGGCACCCTGGGGGGGTGGCCGTGAAGGAAATATGCCCTAGAGGCAATAATAAAGTTATTATTTATTTCCTTATTTCATGATAAATGTTTATCATTCATGCTAGAATTGTATTAACCGGAAACATGATACATGTGTGAATGCATAGACAAAACAAGATGTCACTAGTATGCCTCTACTAGACTAGCTTGTTAATCAAAGATGGTTATGTTTCCTGACCATGAACAAAGGAGTTGTTATTTGATTAACGAGGTCACATCATTAGTAGAATGATCTGATTGACATGACCCATTCCCTTAGCTTAGCACACGATCGTTTAGTATGTTGCTCTGCTTTTATCCATGACTTATACATGTTCCTGTAACTATGAGATTATGCAACTCCGTTTACGGAGGAACACTTTGGTGCTACCAAACGTCACAACGTAATCGGGTGATTATAAAGGAGTACTACAGGTGTCTCCAAAGGCGGATGTTGGGTTGGCGTATTTGAGATTAGGTTTTGTCACTCCGATAGTCGGAGAGGTATCTCTGGGCCCTCTCGGTAATGCACATCACTTGAAGCCTTGCAAGCACTACAACTAATGAGTTAGTTGTGAGATGATGTATTACGGAACGAGTAAAGAGACTTGCGATAACGAGATTGAACTAGGTATTGGATACCGACGATCGAATCTCGGGCAAGTAACATACCGATGACAAAGGGAACAACGTATGTTGTTATGCGGTCGACCGACAAAGATCTTCGTAGAATATGTAGGAACCAATATGGGCATCCAGGTCCGCTGTTGGTTATTGACCGTGAATGGTTCTAGGTCATGTCTACATTGTTCTCGAACCGTAGGGTCCGCACGCTTAAGGTTTCGATGGCGGTTATTATGAGTTTATGTATTTTGATGTACGAAGGAGTTCGAGTCCGGATGTGATCACGGACATGACGAGGAGTCTCGGAATGGTCGAGACATAAAGATTGATATATTGGAAGCCTATGTTTGGAGTTGAATGGTTCCGTAAAACGGAATTCTGGGAGTACCGGAGGTTACGGAACCCCGGGAGGTAAATGGGCCTCGGTGGGCCTTAGTGGAAAGGAGAAGGGCAGCCCTAGGAGGCGCGCCCCCCCTTCCCTAGTCCTACTAGGACTAGGAGAAGGGGCCGCCCCTCTCTCTTTCCCCTCCGGAATCCTAGTCCAACTAGGATTGGGGGAATCCTACTCCCGAGGAGTAGGACTCCCGTAGCGCCTCCCTTGGCCATGCCCCCTCCCCCTTGCTCCTTTATATCTGAGGGGCAGGGGCACCTTGGAACACACAAGTTGATCGTGAGATCGTTCCTTAGCCGTGTCGGTGCCCCCTCCACCATATTCCACCTCGGTTATACTGTCATGAAGCTTAAGCGAAGCCCTGCGCCGTGAAACATCAAGATCGTCCTGCGCCGTCGTCTTGTGGAACTCTCCCTCGACACTCGGCTGGATCGGAGTCTGAGGGCGTCATCGAGCTGTCGTGTGTCAAGAACTGGGCGCGAATGAGTGGCGCCGGGATCGGTCGGATCGCGAGGAGAGCGTCGACTACTTCCTCTACGTTGTGATCGCTTCGCTTGGGTCTACAAGGGTATGTGGACAACACTCTCCCTCTCGTTGCTATACATCACCATGATCTTGCGTGTGCGTAGGAAAATTTTGAAATTACTCGTTCCCCAACAAAGTGGCATCCGAGCCTAGGTTTTTCTATGGTTTGATGTTTTGCACGAGTAGAACACAAGTGAGTTGTGGGCGATACAAGTCATACTACCTACCAGCATGTCATACTTTGGTTCAGCGGTATTGTGAGATGAAGCGGCCCGGACCGACATTACGCGTGCGCTTCGCGAGACTGGTTTCACCGCCATGAGCACTCGTTGCTTAAAGGTGACTGGTGGGTGTCTGTCTCTCTCACTTTAGTTGAACCGAGTGTGGCTCGCCCGGTCCTTGAGAAGGTTAAACGAGTCTATTTGACGAAATATCGTTGTGGTTTTGATCGTAGGTGAGACTGGTTCTTGCTTAAGCCCGTAGCAGCCACGTAAAATTTGCAACAACAAAGTAGAGGGCGTCTAACTTGTTTTTGCAGGGCATGTTGTGATGTGATATGGTCAAGATGTGATGCTATATTTTATTGTATGAGATGATCACGTTTTGTAACGAAGTTATCGGCAATGGCGAGGAGCCATATGGTTGTCGCTTTATTGTATGCAATGCAATCGCCTGTAATGCTTTACTTTATCACTAAGCGGTAGCGATAGTCGTAATAGCATAAGTTTGGCGAGGCGACAACGATGCTGCGATGGAGATCAAGGTGTCGCGCGGTGGCGATGGTGATCATGGTGGTGCAACAAGATGGAGATCATGAAGCACAAGATGATGATGACCATATCATATCACTTATATTGATTTGCATGTGATGTTTATCCTTTTATGCATCTTATCTTGCTTTGATTGGCGGTAGCATTATAAGATGATCTCTCACTAAATTATCAAGAAGTGTTCTCCCGGTATGCACCGTTGCCAAAGTTAAATCGTGCCCGGACACCACGTGATGATCGGGTGTGATAAGCTCTCGTCCATCTACAACGGGTGCAAGCCAGTTTTGCACGCCGAGAATACTCGGGTTATACTTGACGAGCCTAGCATATGCAGATATGGCCTCGGAACACGGAGACCGAAAGGTCGGCGTGAATCATATAGTAGATATGATCAACATAAGATGTTCACCATTGAAAACTACTCCATTTCACGTGATGATCGGTTATGGTTTAGTTGATTTGGATCACGTGATCACTTAGATGACTAGAGATGTTTTTCTAAGTGGGAGTTCTTAAGTAATATGATTAATTGAACTTAAATTTATCATGAACTTAGTACTGATAGTATCTTGCTTGTTTATGTTTGATTGTAGATAGATGGCTCGTCTTTGTTGTTCCGTTGAATTTTAATGCGTTCCTTGAAAAGCAAAGTTGAAAGATGATGGTAGCAATTACACGGACTGGGTCCGTAACGAGGATCATCCTCATTGCTGCACGAAGAGCTACGTCTGGATGCACCGCTAGGTGCAGACTCTTGCTAATGCAACTGCAGATGTTATGAGCGTCTGGCGAGCAAAGCTGATGACTACTCTATAGTTCGATGTGCCATGCTTTACGGCTTAGAACCGGGACTTCAACGACGTTTTGAGCGTCATGGAGCATATGAGATGTTCCAGAGTTGAAGTTAGTATTCCAACAGAATGCCCGGATTGAGAGATATGAAGTCTCCAATAAGTTCTATAGCTGCAAGATGGAGGAGAACAGTTACATTAGTGAGCATATACTCGAGAATGTCCGGGTACTACAATCACTTGACACAATTGGGAGTTAATCTTCCGGATGATTGTGTCATTGATGAATTCTCAATCACTGCCACCAAGCTACAAAGGCTTCGTGATGAACTATAATATGCAAGGGTTAGTAAAGACTATGCAGAGCTCTTCGCAATGCTAAAGGCTGCGGAGGTAGAAATCAGAAGGAGCATCAAGTGTTGATGGTCAATAAGACCACTAGTTTCAAGAAGAAAGGCAAAGGGAAGAAGAAGGGAATCTCAAGAAGAACAGCAAGCAAGTTGCTGCTCGGAGAAAAACCCAAGTCGGCCCTAAACCTGAAATCGAGTGCTTCTCTTGCAAGCGGTAGTCCTTTGGAAGCGGAACTGCCCCAAGTATTTGGCGGATAAGAAGGATGGCAAGGTGAACAAAGGTATATGTGATATACATGTTATTGATGTGTACCTTACTAGAGCTCGTAGTAGCACTGGTATTTGATCTGGTTACATTGCTAATATTTGCAACTCAAAGCAGGGACTACTGATTAAGCGAACTCGGCAAAGGGCGAGGTGACGATGCGGCGTGGGAAATGGTTCCAAAGTCGATGTGATCGCGGTCGGCACGCTACCTCTACATCTACCTTGGGATTAGTTTTAGACCTAAATAATTGTTATTTGGTGCTGCGTTGAGCATGAACATTATATCTGGATCTTGTTTGATGCGAGGCGGTTATTCATTTAAATCGAGAGAATAATGGTTGTTCTATTTATATGAGTAATATCTTTTATGGTCATGCACCCTTGAGGAATGGTCTATTTTTGGTGAATCTCGATAGTAGTGATACACATATTCATAATGTTGAAACCAAAAGATGCAGAGTTGATAATGATAGTGCAACTTATTTGTGGCACTTGCCGTTTAGGTCATATCGATTAAAGCGCATGAAGAAACTCCATCTTGATGGACTTTTGGAGTCACTTGATTATGAATCACTTGGCACTTGCGAACCGTGCCTCATGGGCAAGATGACTAGAACACCGTTCTCCGGTACTATGGAGAGAGCAACAGATTTGTTGGAAATCATACATACAGATGTATGTGGTCCGATGAATATTGAGGCTCGTGGCGGATATCGTTATTTTCTCACCTTCACAGATGACTTAAGCGGATATGGGTATATCTACTTAATGAAACATAAGTCTGAAACGTTTGAAAAGTTCAAAGAATTTCAGAGTGAAGTTGAAAATCATCGTAACAAGAAAATTAAGTTTCTACGATCGATCGTGGAGGTGAATATTTGAGTTCTGAGTTTGGTCTACATTTGAAACAATGCGGAATAGTTTAGCAACTCACGCCACCGGAACACCACAGCGTAATGGTGTGTCGAGCGTCAGTCGTACTTTACTAGATATGGTGCGATCTATGATGTCTCTTCTGATTTACCGCTATCGTTTTGGGGTTATGCTCTAGAGACAGCCGCATTCACCTGAATAGAACACCGTCGAAATCCGTTGAGGCGACACCTTATGAACTGTGGTTTAGCAAGAAACCAAAGTTGTCGTTTCTTAAAGTTTGGGGATGCGATGCTTATGTGAAAAAGCTTCAACCTGATAAGCTCGAACCCAAATCGAATGTGTCTTCATAGGATACCCAAAGGAGACAGTTGGGTACACCTTCTATCACAGATCCGAAGGCAAGACATTCGTTGCTAAGAATGGATCCTTTCTAGAAAGGAGTTTCTCTCGAAAGAAGTGAGTGGGAGGAAAGTGGAACTTGATGAGGTAATAGTACCTTCTCCCTTACTTGAAAGTAGTTAAATCGCAGAAACCAGTTTACGAGACGCCTACACCAAGTAGTGAGGAAGTTGATGATGTTGATCATGAAACTTGAGATCAAGTTACTGCAGAACCTCGTAGATCAACGAGTAAGATCCGCACAGAGTGATGCGGCAATCCTGTTCGGAAGTCATGCTACTAGATCATGATGAACCTACGAACTATGAAGAAGCGATGGTGAGCCCAGATTCCATAAAATGGCTTGAGGCCATGAAATCGAGATGGGATCCATGTATGAAAACAAAGTGTGGACTTTGGTTGACTTGCCGAGGTAGGCAAGCAATAGAAAACAAGTGGATCTTCAAGAAGAAGACCGACGGACGGTAATATTCTTGTCTATAAAGCTCGACTTATGCAAAAGGTTTCGACAAGTTCAAGGGATTGACTACGATGAGACCTTCTCACCCGTGGCGATGCTTAAGTCCGTCCGAATCATGTTAGCAATTGCCGCATTTTATGATTATGAAATTTGGCAAATGGATGTAAAGCGCATTCTGAATGGATTTACGGAAGAAGAGTTGTATATGATGCAACGAAGGTTTTATCAATCCAAAGGAGCTAACAAAGTGTGCAAGCTCCAGCGATCCATATATGGACTGGTGCAAGCATCTCGGAGTTGGAATAAGCGTTTTGATAGTGTGATCAAAGCATTTGGGTTTGTCTGAGACTTTTGGAGAAGCTTGTATTTACAAGAAAGTGAGTGGGAGCTCTGTAGCATTTCGATCTTATATGTGGATGACATATTGCTGATCGGAAATGATATAGAATTCTGGATAGCATAAAGGGATACTTGAATAAGAGTTTTTCAATGAAAGACCTCGGTGAAGCTGCTTACATATTGGGCATCAAGATCTATAGAGATAGATCAAGGCGCTTAATTGGACTTTCACAAAGCACATACCTTGACAAAGTTTTGAAGAAGTTCAAAATGGATCAAGCAAAGAAAGGGTTCTTGCACTGTGTTACAAGGTGTGAAGTTGAGTCGGACTCAATGCCCGACCACTGCGAAGATAGAGAAAGATGAAAGATGTTCCTATGCTTCAGCCATAGGCTCTATCATGTATGCAATGCTGTGTACCAGACCTGATGTGTGCCTTGCTATAAGCCTAGCAGGAGGTACCAAAGTAATCCAGAGTGGATCATTTGGACAGCGGTCAAGAACATCTGAAATACGAAAAGGACGAAGGATATGTTTCTCGTATATGGAGGTGACAAAGAGCTCATCGTAAATGGCAGTTACGTTGATGCAAGCTTTGACACTGATCCGACGATTCTAAATCGCAGACGGATCGTATTTACACTAAGCGGAGGAGCTGTCGGTTGGTGCAGTTCTAAACAAAGCGTCGTGGCGGGATCTACATGTGAAGCGGAATACATAGCAGCCGGAAGCAGCTAATGAAGGAGTGCGGATGAAGGAGTTCATATCCGATCTAGGTGTCATACCTAGTGCATCGGGTCAATGAAAATCTTCGTGACAATCTTGGAGCAATAGCCTTAGCAAAGGAATCCAGATTTCACAAGAGGACCAAACACATCAAAAGACGCTTCAATTCCATCCGGACTTAGTCGGATGGAGACATAGAGATTTGCAAGATACATACGGATCTGAATGTTGCGACCCGTTGACTAAGCCTCTTCCACGAGCAAAACATGATCAGCACCAAGACTCCATGGGTGTTAGAATCATTACTATGTAATCTAGATTATTGACTCTAGTGCAAGTGGGAGATGAAGGAAATATGCCCTAGAGGCAATAATAAAGTTATTATTTATTTCCTTATTTCATGATAAATGTTTATCATTCATGCTAGAATTGTATTAACCGGAAACATGATACATGTGTGAATGCATAGACAAAACAAGATGTCACTAGTATGCCTCTACTAGACTAGCTTGTTAATCAAAGATGGTTATGTTTCGACCATGAACAAAGGAGTTGTTATTTGATTAACGAGGTCACATCATTAGTAGAATGATCGATTGACATGACCCATTCCTTAGCTTAGCACACGATCGTTTAGTATGTTGCTCTGCTTTTATCCATGACTTATACATGTTCCTGTAACTATGAGATTATGCAACTCCCGTTTACCGGAGGAACACTTTGGGTGCTACCAAACGTCACAACGTAACTGGGTGATTATAAAGGAGTACTACAGGTGTCTCCAAAGGCAGATGTTGGGTTGGCGTATTTCGAGATTAGGTTTTGTCACTCCGATAGTCGGAGAGGTATCTCTGGGCCCTCTCGGTAATGCACATCACTTAAGCCTTGCAAGCACTACAACTAATGAGTTAGTTGTGAGATGATGTATTCGGAGCGAGTAAAGAGACTTGCGTAACGAGATTGAACTAGGTATTGGATACCGACGATCGAATCTCGGGCAAGTAACATACCGATGACAAAGGGAACAACGTATGTTGTTATGCGGTCTGACCGACAAAGATCTTCGTAGAATATGTAGGAACCAATATGGGCATCCAGGTCCCGCTGTTGGTTATTGACCGTGAATGGTTCTAGGTCATGTCTACATTGTTCTCGAACCGTAGGGTCCATGCACGCTTAAGGTTTCGATGGCGGTTATTATGAGTTTATGTATTTTGATGTACGAAGGAGTTGAGTCCGGATGTGATCACGGACATGACGAGGAGTCTCGGAATGGTCGAGACATAAAGATTGATATATTGGAAGCCTATGTTTGGAGTTGGAATGGTTCCGGCGAAAACGGAATTCTGAGAGTACCGGAGGTTACTGGAACCCCGGGAGGTAAATGGGCCTCGGTGGGCCTTAGTGGAAAGGAGAAGGGGCCAGCCCTAGGAGGCGCGCCTCCCCCCTTCCCTAGTCCTACTAGGACTAGGAGAAGGGGCCGCCCCCTCTCTCTTTTCCCCTCCGGGAATCCTAGTCCAACTAGGATTGGGGGGGGAATCCTACTCCCAGAGGGAGTAGGACTCCCAGGGCGCGCCTCCCTTGGCCGCCGGCCCCCTCCCCCCTTGCTCCTTTATATACGGGGGCAGGGGGCACCTTGGAACACACAAGTTGATCGTGAGATCGTTCCTTAGCCGTGTGCGGTGCCCCCTCCACCATATTCCACCTCGGTTATACTGTCATGAAGCTTAAGCGAAACCCTGCGCCGTGAAACATCAAGATCGTCCTGCGCCGTCGTCTTGTGGAACTCTCCTCGACACTCGGCTGGATCGAGTCGAGGGCGTCATCGAGCTGTCGTGTGTCAAGAACTCGGGGCGCGAATGCGGCGCCGGGATCGGTCGGATCGCGAGGAGAACGTCGACTACTTCCTCTACGTTGTGATCGCTTCGCCGGGTCTACAAGGGTATGTGGACAACACTCTCCCTCTCGTTGCTATACATCACCATGATCTTGCGTGTGCGTAGGAAAATTTTTGAAATTACTACGTTCCCCAACAGGCCGGCCCCTGGAGATCCAATCTCCAGGGGGGCGGCGGCCAAGGGGGTGGAGTGCCCCCCAAGCCAGGTGGGGCGCCCCCCACCCCTAGGGTTTCAACCCTAGGCGCAGGGGGTGGGCCCTAGGGGGGCGCACCAGCCCCTTGTGGGCTGGTTCCCTTCCCCTTTCAGCCCATGGGGCCCTCCGGGATAGGTGGCCCCACCCGGTGGACCCCCCGGGACCCTTCTGGTACTCCTCGTGACGTCCGGGATCTCATCTAGGACTCCGAACAACATTCGGTGGTCACATACTTGACTTCCTACTAACCCTAGCGTCACCGAACCTTAAGTGTGTAGACCCTACGGGTTCGGGAGACACGCAGACATGACCAAGACGACTCTCGGGCAATAACCGATAGCGGGGTCTGGATACCCATGTTGGCTCCCACATGCTCCTCGATGATTTCATCGGTTGAACCACGATGTCGAGGATTCGATCAAACCACATATGCAATTCCTTTGTCAATCGATGCGTTACTTGCCCGAGACTCGATCGTCGGTATCCCAATACCTCGTTCAGTCTCGTTACGGCAAGTCACTTTACTCGCATCCGTAATGCATGATCCGTGGCCAACACCTTGGTCAACTTGAGCTCATTATGATGATGCATTACCGAGTGGGCCCAGAGATACCTCTCCGTCATACGGAGTGACAAATCCATCTCGATCCGTGTCAACCCAATGATACTTTCGGAGATACCTGTAATGCACCTTTATAGTCACCCGATTCGTTGTGACGTTTGATACACCAAAGGCACTCCTACGGTAACAGGAGTTACGATCTCATGGTCGAAGGAAGAGATACTTGACATTGGCAAAGCTTCTAGCAAGCGAACTATCGATCTTTTATGCTATGCTTATGATTGGGTCTTGTCCATCACATCATTCTCCTAATGATGTGATCCGTTATCAACGACATCCAATGTCCATAGTCGAAACCATGACTATCTATTGATCTGTGAGCTAGTCTACTAGAGGCTCACTAGGGACATTTGTGGTCTAAGTGTTCACACGTGTATTACGATTTCGGATAATACAATTATAGCATGAACAAAAGACAATTATCATGAACATTGAAATATAATAATACTTTTATTATTGCCTCTAGGGCATATTTCCAACAGTCTCCCACTTGCACTAGAGTCACCAATCTAGTTACATTGTGATGAATCGAACACCCATAGAGTTACGGTGTTGATCATGTTTTGCACGCGAGAGAGTTTAGTCAGCGGATCTGCGACATTCAGATCCGTGTGCACTTTGCAAATATCTATGTCTCCATCTTGAACATTTTCACGGATGGAGTTGAAGCGGCGCTTGATGTGCTGGTCTTCTTGTGAAACCTGGCTCCTTGGCAAGGGCAATAGCTCCGTGTTGTCACGAAGAGTTTGATCGGCCCCAATGCATTGGGTATGACTCCTAGGTCGGTGATGAACTCCTTCACCCAAATCGCTTCATCGCTGCCTCCGAGGCTGCCATGTACTCCGCTTCACACGTAGATCCCGCCACGGCGCTCGCTTGCAGCTGCACCAGCTTCTGCTCCACCATTCAACATATACACGTATCCGGTTTGTGACTTAGAGTCATCCAGATCTGAGTCGAAGCTAGCATCGGCGTAACCCTTCTGACGAGCTCTTCGTCTCCTCCATAAACGAAAACATGTCCTTTGTCCTTTTCGGTACTTCAGGATATTCTTGACCGCTGTCCAAAGTTCCTTGCGGGATTACTTTGGTATCTTGCAACCAAACTTACGGCAAGGTTTACATCGAGTCCAGTACACAACATGGCATACATAATAGATCCTATGGCTGAAGCATAGGGATGACACTCATCTCTTCTTTATCTTTTGCCGTGGTCGGTGGTGAGGTGAGCTCAATTTCACACCTTGTAACATAGGCAAGAACCCCTTCTTGGACTGATCCATTTTGAACCTCTTCAAAATCTTATCAAGGTATGTGCTTTGTGAAAGACCTATGAGGCGTCTCGATCTATCTCTATAGATCTTGATGCCTAATATATAAGCAGCTTCTCCAAGGTCCTTCATTGAAAAACACTTGTTCAAATAGGCCTTAATGCTGTCCAGGAGTTTCGTATCATTTCCCATCAAGAGTATGTCATCTACATATAACAGGAGAAATGCTACGGAGCTCCCACTCACTTTCTTGTAAACGCAGGCTTCTCCATAAGTCTGCATAAACCCAAACGCTTTGATCATCTCATCAAAGCGAATGTTCTAACTCGAGATGCTTGCACCAGCCCATAAATGGATCGCTGGAGCTTGCATACTTTGTTAGCGTTCGAGGATCAACAAAACCTTCCGGCTGCATCATATACAGCTCTTCCTTAAGATGTCCGTTAAGGAATGCCGTTTTGGCGTCCATCGCCATATCTCATAATCATAGTATCGGGCAATTGCTAACATGATTCGGACGAACTTAAGCTTCGCTACGGGAGAGAATGTCTCGTCGTAGTCAATCCCTTGAACTTGTCGATAACCCTTAGCGACAAGTCGAGCTTTATATATGGTAACATTACCATCGCGTCCGTCTTCTTCTTAAAAATCCATTTATTTTCTATCGCTCGCCGATCATCGGGCAAGTCTGTCAAAGTCCATACTTTGTTTTCATACATGGATTCTATCTCGGTTTCATGGCTCCAAGCCATTTGTTGGAATCTGGGCCGCCATTGCTTCTTCATAGTTCAAGGTTCATTGTTGTCTAGCAACATGATTTCCATGACAGGTTGCCGTACCACTCAGTGCGGAACGTGTCCTCGTGGACCTTCGGGTTCATAGTAACTTGATCCGAAGTACCTTGATCATCATCAATGATTTCCTCTTGATTGGTGTGGGCATTACGAGAACGGTTTCTGCGCGCACCACTTTCCCGTTCGAGAGGTAGTACTTCATCGAGTTCTACTTTCCTCCACTTACTTCTTTCGAGAGAAACTCTTTCTCGAAAGCATCCGTTCTTAGCAACAAAGATCTTGCCTTGGATCTTAAGTAGAAGGTATACCCGACAGTTTCCTTAGGGTATCCTATGAATCGCATTTTCCGACTTGGGTTCGAGCTTTTCAGGTTGAAGTTTCTTGACATAAGCATCGCATCCCCAAACTTTTAGAAACGACAGCTTAGGTTTCTTCCCAAACCATAATTCATACGGTGTCGTCTCAGCGGATTTAGGCGGTGCCCTATTTAAAGTGAATGTAGCTGTCTCTAGGCGTATCCCCAAAATGATAGCGGTAAATCGGCAAGAGACATCATAGACCGCACCATATCTAATAGAGTGCGATTCGACGTTCGGACACACCGTTTATTTGAGGTGTTCGGTAGCGTGAGTTGTGAAACGATTCCACATTTCCTTAAGTGTGTGCCAAATTCGTGACTTAAATATTCTCCTCCACGATCTGATCGCAAGAATTTTATCTTTCGGTCACGTTGATTCTCTACCTCACTCTGAAATTCCTTGAACTTTTCAAAGGTCTCAGACTTGTGTTTCATTAAGTAGACATACCCATATCTACTTAAGTCATCAGTGAGAGTGAGAACATAACGATATCCTCCGCGAGCCTCAACGCTCATTGGACCGCACACATCAGTATGTAAAGTTGGTTGCTCGCTCCATTGTTTCGGAGAACGGAGTCTTGGTCATTTTGCCTAAGAGGCAAGGTTCGCATGTGTCAAACGATTCATAATCAAGAGACTCTAAAAGTCCATCAGCATGGAGCTTCTTCATGCGCTTGACACCAATGTGACCAAGGCGGCGATGCCACAAGTATGTGGGACTATCGTTATCAACTTTACATCTTTTGCATCCACACTATGAACATGTGTAATATTACGCTCGAGATTCATTAAGAATAAACCATTGACCATCGGAGCATGACCATAAAACATATCTCTCATATAAATCGAACAACCATTATTCTCGGACTTAAATGAGTAGCCATCTCGTATCAAGCGAGATCCGGATACAATGTTCATGCTCAAACTTGGCACTAAATAACAATTATTGAGGTTTAAAACTAATCCCGTAGGTAAATGTAGAGGCAGCGTGCCGACGGCGATCACATCGACCACGGAACCATTCCCGCCGCGCCGTCACCTCGTCCTTCGCCAATCTCCGTTTATTCCGCAGCTCCTGCTGTGAGTTACATATGTGAGCAACGGCACGGTATCAAATACCGGGAGTTACTACGAGTCTTGGTAAGGTACACATCAATTACATGTATATCAAATATACCTTTGGTGTTGCGGCCTTCTTATCCGCTAAGTATTTGGGGCAGTTCCACTTCGGTGCCCCTTCCCTTGCAATAAAAGCACCCGAGTCTCGGGCTTGGGTCCATTCTTTGACTTCTTCCGGCAAGCGGCTTATCGGGCGCGGCAACATCTTTGCCGTCCTTCTTGAAGTTCTTCTTACCCTTGCCCTTCTTGAACTTAGTGGTCTTATTGACCATCAACACTTGATGTTCTTTCTTGATTTCAGCCTCTGCTGACTTGAGATCGAGAACACTTCAGAATGGTCTTTACCATCCCTGCATGTTGTAGTTCATCACAAAGCTCTTGTAGCTTGGTGGGAGCGATCGAGGATTCTGTCAATGACCGCCTCATCAGGGAGGTTAATGTTCAAGCTGGGTCATACGTGCGTGCAACCCGACATCTTGAGGATGTGTTCACTTGACGAACTGTTCTCCTCCATCTTACAAGCTGTAGAACATGTCGGAGACATCATATCTCTCGACCCGGGCATGAGCTTGGAAAACTTGTTTCAGCTCTTCGAACATCTCATATGCTCCGTGATGCTCAAAACGCTTTTGGAGCCCCGGTTCTAAGCTGTAGAGCATGCGGCCTTGAGCGAGGGAGTAATCATCAGCACGAGTTTGCCAAGCGTTCATAACGTCTTGGTTCTCTGGGACGGGAGCGGCACCTAGCGGTCCTTCTAGGACATATTGCTTCCTGGCAGCTATGAGGATGATCCTCAGGTTCCGGACCCAGTCCGTATAGTTGCTGCCATCATCTTTCACTTGGTTTTCTCTAGGAGCGCGTTGAAGTTCATGTTGACATTAGCGTTGGCCATTGATCTACAAGACATATTTGCAAAGGTTTTAGACTAAGTTCATGATAATAAAGTTCTTAATCAAAATTATGAACTCCCACTTAGATTAGACATCCCTCTAGTCATCTAAGTGTTACACGATCCGAGTCGACTAGCCCGTGTCCGATCATCACGTGAGACGGACTAGTCATCATCGGTGAACATCTTCATGTTGATCGTATCTTCCATCGACTCGTGTTCGACCTTCGGTCTCCGTGTTCGAGGCCATGTCGCACATGCTAGGCTCGTCAAGTTAACCCTAAGTGTTTTCGCTGTGTAAAACTGTCTTACACCGTTGTATGTGAGCGTAAGGATCCATCACACCCGATCATCACGTGGTGCTTAGAAGCGACGAACTGTAGCAGCGGTGCACAGTTAGGGAACACTTCTTGAAATTTTATAAGGATCATCTTATTTACTACCGTCGTCCTAAGTAAACAAGATGCATAAACATAATAAACATCACATGCAATTATATAGTTGTGACATGATATGGCCAATATCATCAAGCTCCATTGATCTCCATCTTCGGGGCTCCATGATCATCTTGTCACCGGCTTGACACCATGATCTCCATCATCATGATCTCCATCATCGTGTCTCCATGAAGTTGTCACGCCAACGACTACTTCTACTTCTATGACTAACGCGTTTAGTAATGAAGTAAAGTAGATTACATGGCGTTCTTCAATGACACGCAGGTCATACAAAAAATAAAGACAACTCCTATGGCTCCTGCCGGTTGTCATACTCATCGACATGCAAGTCGTGAATCCTATTACAAGAACATGATCTCATACATCACAATTCATCATTCATCACAACTTCGGCCATATCACATCACATGATCAATCGCTGCAAAAAAAAGTTAGGCGTCCTCTAGTTGTTGTTGCATCTTTTACGTGGCTGCGATTGGGTTCTAGCAAGAATGTTTTCTTACCTACGAATCACCACAACGTGATTTTGTCAACTTCTATTTACCCTTCATAAGGGCCCTGTTCATCGAATCCGCTCCAACTAAAGTGGGAGAGACAGACACCCGCCAGCCACCTTATGCAACTAGTGCATGTCGATCGGTGGAACCGGTCTCACGTAAGCGTCACGTGTAAGGTTGGTCGGGCGCTTCATCCCACAATACCGTTGAGCAAGAAAAGACTAGTAGAGGCAAGTAAGATGACAAGATCAGCGCCCACAACAAATTGTGTTCTACTCGTGCATTAGAGAACTACGCATAGACCTAGCTCGACACCACTTGTTGGGGAGCGTTGCGAGAAAATTAAAATTTTTCCTCGGCTTCACCAAGATCCATCTATGAGTTCATCTAAGCAGCGAGTAGCGGAGAGAGTTTGCATCTACATACCACTTGTAGATCGCGTGCGGAAGCTGTTGGGGAGCGTAGTAATTTCAAAAATTTCCCTCGCACACGCAAGATCATGGTGATGCATAGCAGCGAGAGGGAGAGTGTTGTCTCGTGCCCTCGTGAGACCCGAAGCGAAGCGATCTGGCGTAGAGGAAGTAGTCGTCGTTCTCCTCGCGATCGGACCGATCCGGCGCCGTTACTCCGGCGCCCGAGTTCTTGACACACGTACAGCTCGATGACATCCCTCGTACTCCGATCCAGCCGAGTGTCGAGGGAGAGTTTCGTCGACCTGACGGCGTGGTGGCGATCTTGATGTTTCACGGTGCAGGGCTTCGCCTAAGCTTCATAGCGGTATGACCGAGGTGGAATATGGTGGAGGGGGCACCGCTGCGGCTAAGGAACGATCCGTAGATCAAACTTGTGTGTCAAGGGTGCCCTTGCCTCGATATATAAAGGATGGAGGAGGAGGAGGCCGGCCAAGCCAATTGGTGCGGCCAAGATGTGGAGTCCTACTAGGACTCCAAGTCCTAGTAGGAGTCCACCAAGAGGGGAGGAAGGGAGAAGGAAGTGGAGGAGTAGGAAAGGTGTCCGGCCCCCTTTTCCCTAGTCCAATTCGGACTAGAGGGAAGGGGCGCAGCAGCCTTTTTTCACTTCCCACTAAAGCCCATCAAGGCCCATTACTTCTCCCGTAATCCCGTAACTCCCCGTACTCGAAAATACCGAATCACTCAGAACCTTTCCGATGTCGAATATAGTCGTCCAATATATCGATCTTTACGTCTCGACCATTTCGAGACTCCTCGTCATGTCCCCGACCTCATCCGGGACTCGAACTCCTTCGGTACATCAAAACTCATAAACTCATAATATAAGCATCGCCGAAACCTTAAGCGTGCGGACCCTACGGTTCGAGAACAATGTAGACATGACCGAGACACGTCTCCGGTCAATAACCAATAGCGGGACCTGGATGCCCATATTGGCTCCTACATATTCTCGAAGATCTTTATCGGTCAAACCGCATAACAACATCGTTGTTCCCTTTGTCATCGGTATGTTTACTTGCCCGAGATTCGATCGTCGGTATCAATACCTAGTTCAATCTCGTTACCGCAAGTCTCTTTACTCGTTCCGTAATACATCATCTCACAACTAACACATTAGTTGCAATGCTTGCAAGGCTTATGTGATGTGCATTACCGAGAGGGCCCAGAGATACCTCTCCGACAATCGGAGTGACAAATCCTAATCTCGAAATACGCCAACCCAACATTTGCCTTTGGAGACACCTGTAGTACTCCTTTATAATCACCCGATTCGTTGTGACGTTTGGTAGTACCCAAAGTGTTCCTCCGGCAAACGGGAGTTGCATAATCTCATAGTCATAGGAACATGTATAAGTCATGAAGAAAGCAATAGCAACATACTAAACGATCGTGTGCTCAGCTAATGGAATGGGTCATGTCAATCAGATCATTCAACTAATGATGTGACCTTGTTAATCAAATAACAACTCCTTGTTCATGGTTAGGAAACATAACCATCTTTGATTAACAAGCTAGTCAAGTAGAGGCATACTAGTGACACTCTGTTTGTCTATGTATTCACACATGTATTATGTTTCCGATTAATACAATTCTAGCATGAATAATAAACATTTATCATGATATAAGGAAATAAATAATAACTTTATTATTGCCTCTAGGGCATATTTCCTTCAGAAGCTTGCAAGGTGATGATGGAGTCGTACTCGAACGTGATTCAGATCACCGATGCCCAAGTGCTGAACGGACAGCACCTCCGTGTTCAACACACGTACGGGACGAGCGACGTCTCCTCCTTCTTGATCCAGCAAGGGAAAAGGAGAGGTTGAGGAAGACAACTCCACCGGCAGCACAACGGCGTGGTGATGGTGGAGAAGAAGTACTCCGACAGGGCTTCGCCGAGCTCTTGCGGAGGAGGAGATGTGTTGGGGAGGGGAGGGGCTGCGCCTTGGGAGTTGGTACAGCAGCCCCCCTCCCTCCCCCTTTATATAGGCACCACAGGGGGTGGCCGCCCTGAGATCCAATCTCCGGGGGCGGCGACAGGGTGGAGTGCCCCCAAGCCGGTGGGCGCCCCCACCCCTAGGGTTTCAACCCTAGGCGCGGGGTGGGCCCTAGAGGCGCACCAGCCCCTTGTGGGCTGGTTCCTTCCCTTTCAGCCCATGGGGCCCTCCGGATAGGTGGCCCCACCGGTGGACCCAGGACCCTTCCGGTACTCCTCGTGGCGTCAGGGATCTCATCCGGACTCAAACAACATTCGGTGGTCACATACTTGACTTCCTACTAACCCTAAGCGTCACCGAACCTTAAGTGTGTAGACCCTACGGGTTCGGGAGACACCTTGAACATGACCGAGGCGACTCTCGGGCAATAACCAACAGCGGGTCTGGATACCCATGTTGGCTCCCACATGCTCCTCGATGATTTCATCGGTTGAACCACGATGTCGAGATTGATCAAACCACATATGCAATTCCCTTTGTCAATCGATGCGTTACTTGCGAGACTCGATCGTCGGTATCCCAATACCTCGTTCAGTCTCGTTACGGCAAGTCACTTTACTCGTACCGTAATGCATGATCCGTGGCCAACACCTTGGTCAACTTGAGCTCATTATGATGATGCATTACCGAGTGGGCCCAGAGATACCTCTCCGTCATACGGAGTGACAAATCCATCTCGATCCGTGTCAACCCAACAGATACTTTCGGAGATACCTGTAATGCACCTTTATAGTCACCCGATTCGTTGTGGCGTTTGATACACCAAGGCACTCCTACGGTAACCGGGAGTTACGATCTCATGGTCGAAGGAAGAGATACTTGACATTGGCAAAGCTTCTAGCAAGCGAACTATCGATCTTTTATGCTATGCTTATGATTGGGTCTTGTCCATCACATCATTCTCCTAATGATGTGATCCGTTATCAACGACATCCAATGTCCATAGTCGGAAACCATGACTATCTATTGATCTGTGAGCTAGTCTACTAGAGGCTCACTAGGGACATTTGTGGTCTAAGTGTTCACACGTGTATTGCGATTTCCGGATAATACAGTTATAGCATGAACAAAAGACAATTATCATGAACATTGAAATATAATAATACTTTTATTATTGCCTCTAGGGCATATTTCCAACAATCGTGGCAGAGGAGAGGTGGACTTAGGGAACATCCCGCCCGCGGAAACACAGTTGTTCTCGGGCAAGAGATCTGATGGAGGGCTCAACGTCGGTGTCTGATTCGGCGATGAGCGACATGGAAGCAATGATGAAGGAGTTAGGGCTGAAAGAGGATGATCTGGTGGATATAGTGGTGGAGGAAGGCGACATACCGGAGGAAGCAGCCCGCTGGATGGCAATCGCATGCGTGCATACAGAGAAGCAGTACAGCCAGTACTGGTTCTTCCGTAATATGAGGGTCGCGTGGGATCTAGCACAAGTGGTTAAGTTTCGTCCGCTGGAGGATAATCTATACACGCTACAATTTTCTTGTCTTGGTGATTGGGAGCGGGTAATGGAGGATGGGCCATGGAATGTGGATCCAAATCCATGACCTCCCGGAACTGTTTTTCCCCTAATCAAATCCCTGGCTACAACAGTGGGCGACTTTATCTATGCTGAACTCAAATCCCAGGATTTTGAGGGTAATTTTTTCAGGGTGCGTGTAAAGGTGGATGTAACAAAGCCCCTCAGGAACGCTGTATCTTTGGTGGTGAAAAAGAAGAGGGAGATCTTCAGGGTCAAGTATGAGAGATTGCCTGACTGGTGCGTTGTCTGTGGCATGATAGGTCATATGTTCAAAGAATGTGGTGTTGGGATTCATCCCCCATCGGCTCTTGTTTTCAAAAACCTCAAGGCAGATTGATTTAAGGGACCAGGCCGTGGCCCGGGTGCAGAGAATGATCAAGGTGGTGGAAGGGGGCGTGGAAGAGGCAGAGCTAACCGAGGAGCAGGCCGTGGAGTAAACTACCAGGGACCAAGTCAGCGAGAGAGCACACAGGGGATGAGCTAGGAAGATCCAAGTCTCAAGGTAGATGTTGATATGGCGATGGCTGAGAGCAACAGAAAACGGGGTGCGTCATATGACATGGGGGCGCCGGTGATGCCAGTTCATGCATTAAACAACTCGGGGCAACCTCATCTTGCCTTACCCCCTCCAGTGGTACCTCACAGCCCATCCTCCAAGCAGGAACCGAAGAGAACGAAATCCACTATTCTTTTGTTTGAGCAAGGAAATTCGAAGGCTACACCGAGCAACAACCATACAGATGCGCGATTGGCGGGCTCCCTAGAGGAGTCGCGCCGAGCGCAATGAGTGTACTCTGCTGGAACTGCCGCGGGGCTGGCAAACCCGCGACAGTTCGTGAGCTTCGTGACCTCACGAGGCAACTTGCCCCCTCTATTGCATGTATTGTTGAAACTCAAATAGAGGGCTCTCGAGTAGAGAATCTAGCAGGAACTTTAGGTTATGATAAGAGTTTTGCTGTTAGTAGTCGTGGAAGAAGTGGAGGATTGTGTATTTTTTGGAATGATGAAATAAAGCTCGAAGTTGTCGATTATCCTGATTATCACATTGATGTTGTTGCTGATGCTATGGTGGATAGCAGGACAAGAGTTACATTTGTATATGGTGAGGCGCAAGCAAATGAAAGGTACAAAACTTGGGACATGCTGAGGGGCATTGTAGGGACAAGTGACTTACCATGGCTAGTCATGGGGGATTTTAACGAGGTACTCCATGTACATGAACATGATGGTGTGGGAAACAGAAGCCAGGCTCAGATGGATCTATTTCGTGATGCTTTGGATACTTGCGGTCTCTCAGATATAGGATACTCAGGAAGCACATGGACCTTTGAGAAGAAGGTCACCGGAGGGACTTTTACCAGAGTACGACTTGATCGGGGTGTAGCTAATCCAGCCTGGTCGGTGGCTTTCCCTGGAGCCACTCTTGAGCACAAAACAGCCGCCACATCCGATCATGTCCCCATCTACGTACGGTACAGTGGACTGAATGCATGCAGGCGGGGCCCAAGGCCTTTTAAGTAACATGATGACGCTCTGCCGGCTGGTGGAGAATGCATGGGCTTCTAGTTGGCAGCCTCGGTCCCAGAGCTCAGGGACAAGCTGCATGCATTGGCCGGGGATCTATCCATGTGGGATCGCACGCATTTTGGAAATGTCCGTCAGGAGATAGCTCAGCTGAGGATACAGCTACAGGAGCTCCGCGACTCTCTAGGAAGATCTGGCTCCAGTCACCTGGAAACAAAATTAGTGGATCGTTTGACCGAGCTATACCATAGAGAAGAAATGCTTTGGAGGCAAAGAGCAAGGCTGGAGTGGCTTACACATGGGGACAAGAATACTTATTTCTTCCACCTCAGGGCTAGCAGAAGGAGACGGAAAAATCTAATTCGAGCTCTGCAACGACCGGATGGTCAACTAACCGAAGACAAGAACGAGATGGAGGGTTTAACTACTGCTTTCTATGAGGAGCTATACACGTCAGAAGGGGTCCAGAATATGGATCAAGTACTGGACACGGTGCCACGTAAGGTTACACAGCAGATGAATGACTCTCTCAACGCTCCATACACCCAAGAGGAGGTAAAAAATGCACTTTTTCAAATGTTCCCACTAAAAGCCCCCGGTCCAGACGGCTACCCAGCACATTTTTTTCAGAGACACTGGAATATATGTGGTAATGAAGTCACTAATGTGGTCCTAAAAATTGTGGAGGGCACTGAGACAGCCGCAAGCATAAATGAGACAGTGCTAGTCCTAATCCCCAAGGTAAAAAACCCCACCCTCCTATCTCAGTTTCGACCGATCAGTTTGTGCAATGTTTTATACAAGATCGCATCCAAGGTAATCTCTAACCGTCTGAAGCTAGTGTTACCTGACATTATTTCTGAGGAGCAGTCAGCTTTTGTCCCAGGCAGACTGATCACCGACAACATCATAACTGCTTATGAATGCTTGCATTTTATGAAGCGCAATAAAGCGAAGAAGCACCAATCATGTGCTCTGAAGCTTGATATGATGAAAGCATATGACAGAGTTGAATGGGAATATTTGAGAGCCATTATGCTAAAACTGGGCTTCACAGAGAGGTGGGTGGATATAGTAATGGATCTAGTGACCACAGTGAAGTTCTCTGTCATGTTTAATGGTAAGAAATTACAAGAGTTTGTACCCTCCCGTGGAATCAGACAAGGAGATCCAATTTCCCCATACATGTTAATAGCGTGGGAGCAAATGAGGTAAACCAGGTTCTGAACTAATATTGCCAGGCCACTGGGCAGCGCATAAATTTCTCAAAGTCTTCAATCTTCTTTTGCAAAGGAGTGCCGGATAGTGTGAGAACGGAGATTAAAGAGTTGCTTCATGTCCCAAATGAGACACTTAATGAGAAATATTTGGGAATGCCGTCTGATATGGCAACTCGAAAAACGGGGCTTTCAAATATTTAAAGGACAGGCTGTGGAGTAAAGTGCAGGGGTGGATTGCAAACACAATTTCAATGGCGGGTAAAGAAGTCCTGGTCAAGGCCGTAGCTCAGGCGGTGCCAGTTTTTTCTATGTCTTGCTTCAAGCTGCCTAGGGGGTTATGTGAACACCTCAACATGTTGATTCGGAAATTTTGGTGGGGGAGCAAAGAAGGCAAGCGTAAACCTCATTGGGTCTCTTGGGAAACTATGACCCAACCGAAAGGTATGGGGGGACTGGGTTTTAAAGATTTCGAGCTTTTCAATCTTGCTATGCTAGCGAGGCAGACCTGGAGAATGTTACAGAACCCAGAGTCATTGAGCGCAAGAATACTACAGAGCATATACTTCCCAAACTCTGACTTGCTACATGCTACTCTTGGGAGCCACCCCAGCCAGGTGTGGAGGTCTATTATCGAGGGAAGAGACGTCTTGAGGCAAGGACTAATTCGGCGTGTGGGTAACGGCACCACGATACACATCTGGAACGATAACTGGCTACCGAGGGATGAGATGCTGCGTCCTTATGGCAGCCGAGTACAGCACCCACCAACTATGGTGTCTGAGCTAATTGACCACACGTCCGCAACCTGGAATAGAGCGATGGTCGAGGCGGTCTTTTTGCCAATGGACGCTCGAGTTATTATGGGAATACCCCTCTGTACTTGCAACATTCCGGATTTTTGGAGTTGGCATTATGACAAGCACGGGTCTTTCAGTGTTAAATCTGCATATCATATGCTTATAGCAACAAAACAGCGGAGGGAAGCTTGGCTGCATGAGACCGCGGGCTCCTCCAGTTCAGGTGCAGAGGAGAAATCATGGAAAACGCTTTGGAGAACGAGCGTCCCTGCCAAGGTAAGGATGTTCTTGTGGCGCTTATCTAAACATTCTTTACCAACGAATGATGTTCGCATGCATCGCCATATGACGGACTCAGCCAGCTGCGGGCTGTGCGGCACGCCGGATTCTTGGCGGCATTCACTCATTGACTGTGCCGCGTCAAGATGCACCTGGGCTCTCAGCGATAATGAAGTTGTGCAACGAATGACGGAAGCCTCCGAACCGTCAGCGAAGCAATGGCTTTTTACTCTAATGGAATCCATGTCACAGAAAGATTTTACGCTGCTTGCGGTGACTTTATGGGCCATTTGGTCGGCACGACGGAAGGCAATGCATGAAGGTATATTCCAGAGTCCACACTCCACACATGCATTCATAACCAGGTATATTTCAGACCTTGAAATCGTGGGAGATAGCAAGTTGAAAACGGTCCAGGGACCGATATCGCATGAGCGCGGAGGATCGGCAGTGGCTATTTGCAGGGACGATCAAGGTTCTTACCTGGGAAGTTCGGCCCTAGTCATCTCCGGGGTTTGTGATCCGGCAGCCCTGGAAGCGATTGCATGTCGGGAGGCGCTATCTTTGGCAGAAGATCTTAATCTACAACAGTTTATCGTTGCTTCCGACTGCAAACAAGTGGTTTCAGATATCTCTAAAGGAGCCAGAGGGCGGTATGGTGCTATAGTAAGCGAAATAAATCTTAAAGCTTCGACTTATAATTGTAAGTTTAGTTTCGAGGGCCGTGTCGTGAACTATGAGGCACATAAATTAGCTAGATTTGCTCTTTCTCAGGGTCCGGGGCGCCATGTATGGCTCGGCAATCCCCATGACCCTTCTTGTATCCCACCTCGTGTGGATTTTGGTGATGAATAAATTGTTCTCCACCCCTCAAAAAAAAAAAAAAAGCTAAACGCTGGAGTCCTTCATCGTGCCGTCACCTGCAGTTGCCAAATCGTGAGGGCTCAAGTCGCATCTCCAGACACCCTTCCATCGCCACCGCCGCCGGCACCTTGCAGCTCGCCGCCTACCTCCGTTCTCCAACTCCAGGTCGGCAAGTCTTCCCCATCCTGAATCTGTACGCAAGCTCCAATCCATTGCTTCAAGTTCTCTGTATTTAAGTCAATCATCTGTTGCTTGTTCTGGGACTGGGTCTGTTAGTAAAGGCGCTGTTGATATCGAGGAGAACCAATATACCAATCCTTAAATATCCCCTACGGACTCATGTTAGTACTTTCTCAGATCACCCTGAATGAAAACTTCATAAACATCAATGGTCTAATCCTCTAAAAAAAAAATTGGTGCTGAATTTTTTATGCATTCATACATATACTCGCGTATCCCCGTAAGCCCATTTTCAGAAAATGCCGTTTTCCGTATCGCCGTATCCGTATCCCCGTACCCGTATCCCCGTACCATGTAACATAGCCCGCCATCCCCACTGCCCCCAGTTCAACATTCTCTTGTGTAGGAGTAGCTCCAACTCCTAATATCGTCAGACTAAATTCTGTGAAGGGGCTCCACCGCTCCAGGACTCGCTATAACCTTGGAATTACTCGCGGAGAGAAGATCGCAAAGAGTGTCGTACTCTGACCTCCAAACGTATTTTCATGGTTGGTACTCGTGATTAAACCAGGATGCCACAAGCATATTGTTACCTGCCAACAACCTCGGATGCAGAGCAAGAGAGGCCACACTACAAACATGTAAATATGCGTGGACAATCCCCGCATTTATTGATCGCTCCTCGGTCTACATGCCGCCGCTGGATCTAATGACGGTACTCATAATAGCAACTTGCCGAGCGAGTAAGCCAGCAAGGCCTTGTTTCGGTCGGCCAAAACCATGGGGTACACTGGCGACGTGTACATAACCGGCCCTATGAACCGATCCCTGCAACTATTCAGGCTGGCCAACGCGCTCAGGTAGTCGTCGTTGATCCCCTTAAAGAAGCAGTTCGGCAGCATCACATCGAGGGTGTGGTAGAGGGAGTTCAACGCCGCGACGTAGTCGGTGAGGCACGCCCCGTAGAACGCCCTTTCCTGAACGGAGATGGACGCGTTCTTCTGGAGCTGGTAGGTCAGCGTGTGCGACGTGGCGTCCGTGGACGCCACGGCGGCGCTTAACACAAGGATGGCGTACGCGGTGGTCTCTTCTTTGTGCGACGGAGATAGGTCGATGTGGCCCTGCTGCATCGTCTTGATACAGAGGTCGTAGATGAGCTTCGTGCTGCAACCATGGTAGCAGGTCGCCACGGCGCCGTTGTACGGCACGCCGGGGCACTTGAGGCGGCCGGTGACGGACACGCAGAGGGGTGCAAGGATGAGGAGGAGGAGAATGATCTTCATTGCGGCTCTACCTTAATTAGATGTTCTCTTTGCGATCGAGGACGCAAAATATTGCACTATTTGTAGTTAGTGTCCTTCAATCCTTCAAATCGCATTGTAAATGCATATCTTTTATTGGTTTGAATTGATGAAAGATATGGATAATCACTTGTCAAATAGTGTCAATCCAACAACCTATATTACTACAATGTTGAGTGATCAACATATTTAGCGTGTAATTAATAACATGCCAAATATAGAATATCCATGTAATTAATGTGTACGTGATATCAATACAATTTTTTTGTTCGCTGGATGCCAACAGAACCTCGCTTTGGTGGCAGTGCCCAGTACATGTAGAATTTCTATCCTTCTATATGTCTACTAAAACTATTCAAGGTCACTATGTAGTAAATTCATCATACTATACATCCACAGAAACCATTTAAGGTCAAAAGTGACGAGCAAGACTAGTCACAGTGGGGAGTAACTTAAAGTAATAACATATGCATATGTTATTAGTTTATGTTACTACCTCCACAGTGGGTAGTAAAGGCATCTCCAGCCGCGCCCCCAAGAAGGCCTCTCCAGGCGATTTTTTTGCGCCGGCGCCAAAAACCCGATCGCGCCCGGGGCGCTTGAAATCGCCCGGCTTGGGCGAAAACAGCGCCAGCGGACCCAACCCAACCAGGCTGGGGGCGCCGAGGCGCCGGGCGAAGTGTTTTGGCGCTAAGAAGCCGCGGGCCAGCCGCGTCAGCGACTCGGCGCCTCGTCTCCCCCCAACGGCCTCGGTTCCCGTGGGGAATCAATGGCAAGGCTGCCGCCGGTCAGCATTGCCATTGATTCCTTCACGGGCGGCGCTTCACGGGACGGCGCGCCGACGCCTCCCCTCCCTCGCACGCGTACACACGGCGCGGCCCGGCTATAAAAGCCGGCGGCCTCCACTCCACTCTCCTGTACCCCCACCAGCCCCGCCCGCCCCTCGCCGCCGTCCAGCCCTCCCTCTCCCTGCCTCTCCCGAGCGCCGACGCCATGGCAGAACGGTTCCCCGGAGACGAGGCGGCGGCCAACGGCTTCGGCCGCCGTTCGCTCCGCGTACTGGAGTCCTGGCTCCTGTTCCAGGCGAACATCCCGGCGCCGCCGGACATGCGCGCCGGGCCATCGGGGTGGAGACTCAGCGCCGAGTGCCCGTTCCCCGTTGCCGCCGCGGCGGCCGGCGTATGCCGCCGAGAGGTCGAGATCGCGCGCTTCCCTCACCGGCGCGCGCTCCCTCCCCGATCGCCGCCCGACAACCACGCGGCGTGGCGGCGTATTCGGCGCCGCCAGCAGCAGCGTTGGCGTCCTGTGGCGCGCGGTGGTGGTCGGCGCGCGCGTAACAACAAGCGCCACCTACGGTGGGCGTCCCGGCCGCACACTCGGCGGCAATGACCCGCCGTTGGCGTACCCCTCGGCGCAGCACCGACGCGTCGGGGCATGGGCGCCAAGGCGGTTCGGGTCCTCCTCCTCCTCTTCCTCCTCCCGATCCTCGCCGCACTCCTCCGGCACTCCGGCCCTACTCGGCGTCAAGGCCGAGCCCGCGGCGGAGTCGCCGCTCGGCCGGCGCACTCGCAGCGCCGGCATCGTCATCAACGAGGCGGCGGGCGCCCTCTCGTCGGCTCCTCCGCGCCTCGTCAAGCCAAAGACGGAGCCAGGGCTGGCGCCGGTGAAGACGGAGCCGGGGCTGGCGCTGGTGAAGACGGAGCGGGGGCTGGTGCCGGTGAAGGCGGAGTTCGTCGAGGACGACGCGGCCCTCGAATGGGCGCAACAGGACTCCATTGCGATGGAGAAGGCGCGTCGGGAGAAAGCGAAGAGCGCCAGCGCGCCGCCTGCGCCGCTTCGAGGAGCGCCGACGCAGCCGCGACGAAGAAGGAGTCGTCGTCCTATCGACAGCGGCAGCGACGACGACGACGCCGCCGCCGCCGATCCACCATGGCGACGTCGGGTCCAGCCGGCGTCGCGTCAAGGAGGAGAAGTCCGGCGACGGCGATGGCGGCGATAAGCGGCGACGACTTCAGCCCCTTTCTTTTTTAGATTAGCTTAATGTAATGAAAATGCACGAATTTGGCCGAAATTCGCCATGTTTAGCCGAAATTTAACTACTCTTTTATCATAACTTCGCCGAACGACCCCTTTTTTTTAAAACACTCGCCTGGGGGCCGACGGCTGGGCGACGACTCGCCCCCAGGGCCTTTCTTTGCGCCGGCTCACCCCCAGGCGGCGCTTTTAGACGCCCCCTGGGGGGCCAACGGCTGGAGATGCCCTAACATATGAGTTGTGCCAAGCATCACTTCATTTATTAGGTTGTACACTCTTTTTTTATATATTTGTGATGCTACAGTAACTAGCTATGTTACCACATGCCTCTCTTTCTTCATTAATTACATGCCACATCAAATATTTTGTCTAGATAAGTGTGATGTTATCACCTATGTTACTCCCACTGTGGGTAGTCTAAAACCACGTGCATCTTTTTGGGTAGTCTAACTTGACTCTCTTAGAGCATCTCCAGCCGTTCAGCCCCCCAGGGCGCCGAAAAGGAGCGGCTTGGGGGTGAGCCGGCGCTAGATCGGCCCCTGGGGTTCGTTTTCCCCAGCCATGCGCCCAGGCGCCGCCCCACAAGGCGCTCCATATTCGAAAAACATCATTCCCGCTCAAAGAAACAACAAACCGGCGATCATCGCAATAGTTCGGCGAGTCGGTGCCACAGTTCGGCGATCAAAATAAAAGGACACACTATAGTTCGGTGTACAAAAAATGAAGGGCATGAAAGGAGTACATAAAGCATCGAGCTGAACCTCCGGCGGCGTGGTCGTCGGCGTACACGGGCTGGGAGGAATCGGCGTGGCTTCCGGGCTGTTCGGCGCGTCTTCTGTGCTGCTGGGCACGGAAGAGGCATCGTCGGTGGGGCTGGGCATCGCAGAGGCATCATCGGTGGGGCTGGGCGTCGCGGAGGCGGAGACATCGTCATCCTTGTCATCGTCATCAGCAGCCGCCGGGCTGGGCGGCGGCGGCGGCGTCGCCGGTATCTGGTTCAAGATGAGGCCGCGCTGGGCCATGAACCACGCCTTGAGCTTCTTGTCGCCGCTTTGGAGCATGTCAGCGCCGCCCATCAAGAAGGCGAGGTCGTTGTTCCTCTTCTTGGCATCTTGAGCTTGGAGTTTCGCGGCGGCGTTGACGCGGAGCAAGTCGAGTTTGACGGCGCTGTTCGTCTCTGTTTTCTCCTCTCGCTCGGTGACCCTGGTTTTGGCATCGGCGATGCAGTGCTCGATGGACTCTTGCACGCGCGCAGCAGCTGTCTCGGCGTATTTTGCCTTCTTGGCACCTTTGTTGCCGTCCGGGCATTCATCGGTCGTGCCCGCTGTCGGCGCGTCCGGCTTGTACGTCTCTTTGGCCTTGGCGAGGGTGCATCAGACGGTCACCCATTTCTCGCACTTGTCGATCCGCTTGAAGACGTGGAGGTACTTGAAGTCTGCGTCGCTGTTGTCGTCGCGGAACATAGCGAACACGCGCAGCAACTGCGCTGAGAAAGAACGTCAGTCGGCACAAGAGCGCGCTCCCTGGCCTTCTTGGCCCTGTTGCGCCTGTCGGCGGTGACGGCTTCCCGGCGCTCCACATCCGCCTTCGACTCGGCGTTGGTTATGCCGGGGGTCTTGGACAACGGAGCCCTAGGCTTCCTTTGCTTCGGCGGGGCGGCGGGGCGGGATCCTCCGCGGCGCGCGACATCACATACTTCATCGGCGGCATGGCGGGCGGAACGGCAGGGGTGGAGGCGGGGTTTGGCGGGAGGAATGGAGAAGAGAGGGGGAGTGGGAGGAAACGGCGGGAAAAAGTCTTCCAGTCGCCGATAGAGCGGCCCCACGCCTCTTTTCACTTCCGCCGGCGCGCCCAGGCGACACCCGGTCGCTTGGGTTCGGGGCGGGACCGCCGGCTCTGGATTTCGCCCAAACCGGCGCTAAATGAGATCTTGGGGACGCGACTGGGCCGATTTTTGGCCACCAGCGCTAAAAATTGCCTGGGGGAGGGGGCTATTGGGGGTGTGGTTGGAGATGCTCTTACTTTTATCTCATAAATGTATCATCCGTGCTTTTTATGTGGAGTGTATATTCTGGAGCAGTTGTTGGTGTTAGGGATGCATTTATATATGGGATAATTGCATTAGCTATTTCATACGATTGACATGCATGGATTTTTCTTCTTTAGTATAACTCTATGTATTTCTTATTACTTTTAGTTTTCTAATAATACATCTATATCTTCACCAATATTTTGCATAATGCATTTCCACAATAGAGATGGCCAGATGGGAAATGGATGAGAACGAGAAGAGGAGCCCCCGGAGGTCCCTTCCCCACGCCGCTCCCCCGTGCGGTGGCGCAGCCCCGCACCGGGGAGGCCCTGCCCTCCTCCTACAACCATGCCTCACTTCCTCTCCCCTCTGCCAGCGTTGTCTGGGGCGTCACAGGGCAAAGCCCTTGTGGCGTGGCGGCGGCGGCGGTTTTCTCCTCGGATCTCAATCTGGTTGGGAGGAGGTGCTCCTTTCGGGCCAGATCGGCGGTGACATGGATGTGGTGTGGCGGCGGTGGTGGAGGATGGCACAAGCAACGGCGGATCTGGCCTTGATTTAGTCGGGCTGATTCGTTGTGCTACCGATCTCAATCGCCGTCAGCGGTGCACTGCTCTTGGACTTGATTTGCAACCCGAGGATGTCTGGGGCGCCAGCCCTAGGCTTTGTGGTGGTGGCCTTCTTCTTCGTCGGAGTTGGTCGGTCGGCGGCGGCGGAACATGGCCGGTGGCAGCGGTAATGTTTTGTCTGGATCCCGGGGCGGCGGCCCTGGATGGTGGCGGCCGGTGAAGCTAGGGCTTCCCGCGGGGGCATGGCGTGCTGCAGTCCCTGTCCAAGGCGGATCTGTGATGGCGATCTGATCTACGTATTGGTTCGGATCAGACGGTGACGAGCACGCCGGGTCCATCTCGGCGGCTCTCGCGGCTTGGCGAGGCGGAGTGGGAGCCCTGCTCACAGGCTCGATGGTGGCACTCTCGGCGAAGGCGGTGTGCGAGTCTCCTCTGGTGGCACTTCTTTGTTGCGGTTGGTTGCCGGATCTAGGTGGCTAGATCTGGGGCTTTGAAGGCGGTCGAAACGATGCATAGGTTGTCGGGTGGATTACTTGGGACAGATTCGGGTGAAAACCTGGTCTTCGGTCGATGGCCGGAGACGGTGATGACGATGCCCTTATCATCGTTTTCTTATGAAGGCATCATCAAGGTGAAGCTCCCAGCTCCACTCAATTCCTCCGGGGGAAACCCTAGATCAGCTGATCGGATGTTGGCGGCAATCATGTGTCCTTACCCCCTTTGGGCGGCATTGTTGGAGGTGCACTCGGTCTCGCGGGACCAGCGGACGACTTCTTTGGTGGACCAGTCTTCATCCTACACATTGATGGCGACGGATCTCGATGGCTTGGCACAGTGCAGATTCGGAGTTCGATGTGCGATGATGGACTCGCGCAGGAGGTCGACGTTGTCTGCTGTCGTGGTGGCGTCGATGGCAGAGAGACTTGGCATGGTACAGTATAGCTCTGAAGATGGATTGGTGGCGGGTGGCTGAGGCGGCCTCATACCGGCAGGCGTCCTGGTTGAGGAGTGCGTCGGACTTCAGGTAGGTGCCCCATACCCGGCAGGCATCCTGGTTGGGACCTCGGGTCTTAGATGTTTAGGTTTGGCTGCGAGGTCTGTTTGGTATTACGCCCAGACTATCAGCATGTTGGGGAACGTAGTAATTTCAAAATTATCCTACACACATGCAAGATCACGGTGATGGATAGCAACGAGAGGGGAGAGTGTTGTCCATGTATCCTCGTAGACCGAAAGCGGAAGTGTTATGACAACGCGGTTGATGTAGTCGTACGTCTTCACGATCCGACCGATCCAAGTACCGAACGTACGGCACCTCCGAGTTCAGCACACGTTCAGCTCGATGACGATCCCCGAACTCCGATCTAGCAGGGTGTCGGGAATGAGTTTCGTCAGCACGACGGCGTGGTGATGGTGATGATGTCCTACCGACGCAGGGCTTCGCCTAAGCACCGCTACGATATGACCGAGGTGGAATATGGTGGAGGGGGGCACCGCACACGGCTAAGGAACGATCATGAAGATCAACTTGTGTGTGTAGAGGTGCCCCCTTGCCCCCGTATATAAAGGAGCAAGGGGGGAGGCCGGCCGGCCCTAGGGGCGCGCCAAGGAGGGGGGAGTCCTCCTCCTAGTAGGAGTAGGACTCCCCTTTCCTAGTCCAACTAGGAAGAGAGAGCGGGGAAGGAAAGAGAGGGAGAGGAAGAGGGAAAGAGGGGCTGCGCCCCCCTCCCCTAGTCCAATTCGGACACCTCATGGGAGGGGGCGCGCCACCTCCTGGGCTGCTGCCCTATCTCTCCCCCCAGGCCCACTAAGGCCCAATACTTCCCCGGGGGGTTCTGGTAACCCCTCCGGCACTTCGGTTTTCTCCGAAATCACCCGGAACACTTCCGGTGTCCGAATATAGTCGTCCAATATATCAATCTTTATGTCTCGACCATTTCAAGACTCATTGTCATGTCCGTGATCACATCCGGGACTCCGAACAACCTTCGGTACATCAAAACTTATAAACTCATAATAAAATTGTCATCGTGACGTTAAGCGTGCGGACCCTACGTGTTCGAGAACTATGTAGACATGACCTAGAACTGTTTCTGGTCAATAACCAATAGCGGAACCTGGATGCTCATATTAGCTCCTACATATTCAACGAAGATCTTTATCGGTCAAACCGCATAACAACATACATTGTTCCCTTTGTCATCGGTATGTTACTTGCCCGAGATTCGATCGTCGGTATCTCAATACCTAGTTCAATCTCATTACCGGCAAGTCTCTTTACTCATTACGTAATGCATCATTCCTTAACTAACTCATTAGCTACATTGCTTGCAAGGCTTATAGTGATGTGCATTACCGAGAGGGCCCAGAGATACCTCTCCGACAATCGGAGTGACAAATTCTAATCTCGAAATACGCCAACTCAACATGTACCTTCGGAGACACCTGTAGAGCTCCTTTATAATCACCCGATTCGTTGTGACGTTTGGTAGCACACAAAGTGTTCCTCAGTAAACGGGAGTTGCATAATCTCATAGTTGTAGGAACTTTGTATAAGTCATGAAGAAAGCAATAGCAACATACTAAACGATCAAGTGCTAGGCTAACGAAATGGGTCAAGTCAATCACATCATTCTCCTAATGATGTGATCCCGTTAATCAAATGACAACACATGTCTATGGTTAGGAAACATAGCCATCTTTGATTAATGAGCTAGTCAAGTAGAGGCATACTAGTGACATTATGTTTGTCTATGTATTCACACATGTATCATGTTTCCGGTTAATACAATTATAGCATGAATAATAAATATTTATCATGATATGAGGAAATAAATAATAACTTTATTATTGCCTCTAGGGCATATTTCCTTCAGTCTCCAATTGCACTAGAGTCAATAATCTAGATTACACTGTAATGATTCTAACACCCATGGAGTCTTGGTGCTGATCATGTTTTGGTCGTGGAAGAGGCTTAGTCAACGGGTCTGCAACATTCAGATCCATATGTATCTTGCAAATCTCTATGTATCCCACCTGGACTTGGTCTCGAATGGAATTGAACCGTCTCTTGATGTGCTTGGTCTTCTTGTGAAATCTGGATTCCTTTGCCAAGGCAATTGCACCAGTATTGTCACAGAAGATCTTCATTGATCCCGATGTACTATGTATGACACCTAGATCAGAAATGAACTCCTTCATCCAGACTCCTTCATTTGCTGCTTCCGAAGCAGCTATGTACTCCGCTTCGCATGTAGATCCCGCCACGATGCTTTGTTTAGAACTGCACCAACTTACAGCTCCACCGTTTAATAAAAACACGTCTCCGGTTTGCTATTTAGAATCGTCCGGATCAGTGTCAAAGCTTGCATCGACGTAACCATTTACGACTAGCTCTTTGTCACCTCCATAAGCGAAAACATATCCTTAGTCCTTTTCGGTATTTAAGGATGTTCTTGACCACCGTCCATGATCCACTCTGGATTACTTTGGTACCTACCGCCAAGCTTATTGCTAAGCATCGTCGGTCCGGTACACAGCATTGCATACATGATAGAGCCTATGGCTGAAGCATAGGGAACATCTTTCATTTTCTCTCTATCTTCTGCTGTGGTCGGGCATTGAGTCTGACTCAACTTCACACCTTGTAATACAGGTAAGAACCCTTTCTTTGCCTGGTCCATTTTGAACTTTTTCAAAACTTTATCAAGGTATGTGCTTTGTGAAAGTCCAATTAAGCGTCTTGATCTATCTCTATAGATCTTGATGCCCAATATGTAAGAAGCTTCACCGAGGTCTTTCATTGAAAAACTTTTATTCAAGTATCCCTTTATGCTATCCAGAAATTCTATATCATTTCCAATTAACAATATGTCATCTACAAATAATATCAGAAATGCAACAGAGATCCCACTCACTTTCTTGTAAATACAGGCTTCTCCAAAAGTCTGTATAAACCCATATGCTTTGATCACACTATCAAAGCGTTTATTCCAACTCCGAGATGCTTGCACCAGTCCATAAATGGATCGCTGGAGCTTGCACACTTTGTTAGCACCTTTTGGATCGACAAAACCTTCTGGTTGCATCATATATAACTCTTCTTCCAGAAATCCATTCAGGAATGCAGTTTTGACATCCATTTGCCCAATTTCATAATCATAAAATGCGGCAATTGCTAACATGATTTGGACAGACTTAAGCATCGCTATGGGTGAGAAAGTCTCATCGTAGTCAACACCTTGAACTTGTCAAAAACCTTTCGCAACAAGTCGAGCTTTGTAGACAATTACATTACCATCAGCGTTAGTCTTCTTCTTGAAGATCCATTTATTCTCAATGGCTTGCCGATCATGGGGCAAGTCAACCAAAGTCCATACTTTGTTCTCATACATGGATCCTATCTCAGATTTCATGGCTTCAAGCCATTTTGCGGAATCTGGGCTCATCATCACTTCCTCATAGTTCATAGGTTCGCCATGGTCAAGTAACATGACTTCTAGAATAGGATTACTGTACCACTCAGTGCGGATCTTACTCTGTAGACCTCACGAGGTTCGAGAGAAACTTGATCTGAAGTTTCATGATCAATATCATTAGCTTCCTCACTAATTGGTGTAGTTGTCACAGGAACCGGTTCTTGTGATGAACTACTTTCCAATAAGGGAGCAGGTACAGTTACCTCATCAAGTTCTACTTTCCTCCCACTCACTTCTTTCGAGAGAAACTCCTTCTCTAGAAAGGATCCGAATTTAGTAACGAAAATCTTGCCCTCAGATCTGTGATAGAAGGTGTACCCAATAGTCTCTTTTGGGTATCCTATGAAGACACATTTCTCCTATTTGGATTCGAGCTTATCTGGTTGAAGTTTTTTTTACATAAGCATCACAGCCCCAAACTTTAAGAAAGGACAACTTTGGTTTCTTGCCAAACCACAGTTCATAAGGCGTCGTCTCAACGGATTTTGATGGTGCCCTATTTAACGTGAATGCAGCCGTCTCTAAAGCATAACCCCAAAACGATAGCGGTAAATCAGTAAGAGACATCATAGACCGCACCATATCTAGTAAAGTATGATTACGACCTTCGGACACACCATTTCGCTGTGGTGTTCCGGGTGGCGTGAGTTGCGAAACTATTCCGCATTGCTTCAAATGTAAACCAAACTCGTAACTCAAATATTCTCCTCCACGATCAGATCGTAGAAATTTTATTTTCTTGTTACGATGATTTTCCACTTCACTCTGAAATTCTTTGAACTTTTCAAATGTTTCAGACTTGTGTTTCATCAAGTAGATATACCCATATCTGCTCAAATCATCTGTGTTGGTGAGAAAATAACGATACCCGCCGCGAGCTTCAATATTCATTGGATCACATACATCAGTATGTATGATTTACAATAAATCAGTTGCTCGCTCCATAGTTCCGGAGAACGGCGTTTTAGTGATCTTGCCCATGAGGCACGGTTCGCAAGTACTAAGTGATTCATAATCAAGTGATTCCAAAATTCCATCAGTATGGAGTTTCTTCATGTGCTTTACACCGATATGACCTAAACGGCAGTGCCACAAATAAGTTGCACTATCATTATCAACTCTGCATCTTTTGGCTTCAACATTATGAATATGTGTATCACTACTTTCGAGATTCAATAAAAATAGACCACTCTTCAAGGGTGCATGACCATAAAAGATATTACTCATATAAATAGAACAACCATTATTCTCTAATTAAATGAATAACCGTCTCGCATCAAACAAGATCCAGATATAATGTTCATGCTCAACGCTGGCACCAAATAAGAATTTTTTAGGTCTAAAACTAATCCCGATGGTAGATGTAGAGGTAGCGTGCCGACCACGATCACATCGACTTTGGAACCATTTCCCACGCGCATCGTCACCTTGTCCTTAGCCAATCTTCGCTTAATCCATAGTCCCTATTTGAGTTGCAAATATTAGCAATGAACCCGTATGTAATACCCAGTGCTCTGCGAGCATTAGTAAGGTACACATCAATAACATGTATATCACATATACCTTTGTTCACTTTGCCATCCTTCTTATCCGCTAAATACTTGGGGCAGTTCCGCTTCCAGTGTCCAGTCTGCTTGCAGTAGAAGCACTCAGTCTCAGGCTTAGGTTCAGACTTGGGTTTCTTCTCTAGAGCAGCAACTTGTTTGCTGTTCTTCTTGAAGTTCCCCTTCTTCTTCCCTTTGCCCTTTTTCTTGAAACTGGTGGTCTTATTGACCATCAACACTTGATGCTCCTTCTTGATTTCTATCTCCGCAGCCTTTAGCATCGCAAAGAGCTCGGGAATAGTCTTGTCCATCCCTTCCATATTATAGTTCATCACGAAGATCTTGTAGCTTGGTGGCAGTGATTGAAAAATTCTGTCAATGACACTATCATTAGGAAGATTAACTCCCAATTGAATCAAGTGATTATTATACCCAGACATTTTGAGTATGTGTTCACTCACAAAATTATTCTCCTCCATATTACAGCTATAGAACTTATTGAAGACTTCATATCTCTCAATCCGGGCATTTGCTTGAAATATTAATTTCAACTCCTGGAACATCGCATATGCTCCATGACGTTCAAAACGTCGTTGAAGACCTGGTTCCAAGCCGTAAAGCATGGCACACTGAACTATCGAGTAGTCATCAGCTTTGCTCTGCCAGACATTCTTAACGTCATCGGTTGCATCTGCAGCAGGCACGGCACCCAGCGGTGCTTCGGGGCGTAATTCTTCAGCAGCAATGAGGATAATCCTCAGGTTACGGACCCAGACCGTGTAATTGCTACCATCATCTTTCAACCTAGCTTTCTCAAGGAACGCATTAAAATTCAATGGAACAACAGCACAAGCCATCTATCTATAACAAACATAGACAAGCAAAATATTATCAGGTACTAAGTTCATGATAAATTCAAGTTCAATTAATCATATTACTTAATAACTCCCACTTAGACAGACATCTCTCTAGTCATCTAAGTGATCACGTGATCCAAATCAACTAAACCATGTCCGATCATCACGTGAGATAGAGTAGTTTCAATGGTGAACATCACTATGTTGATCATATCTACTATATGATTCACGTTCGACCTTTCGGTCTCCGTGTTTCGAGGTCATATCTGTATATGCTAGGCTCGTCAAGTTTAACCTGAGTATTCCGCGTGTGCAACTGTTTTGCACCCGTTGTATTTGAACGTAGAGCCTATCACACCCGATCATCACGTGGTGTCTTAGCACGAAGAACTTTCGCAACGGTGCATACTCAGGGAGAACACTTCTTGATAATTTAGTGAGAGATCATCTTAAAATGCTACCGTCAATTAAAGCAAGATAAGATGCATAAAGGATAAACATCACATGCAATCAATATAAGTGATATGATATGCCCATCATCATCTTGTGCTTGTGATCTCCATCTCCGAAGCACCATCGTGATCACCATTGTCACCGGCGCGACACCTTGATCTCCATCGTAGCATCATTGTCGTTACGCCATCTATTGCTTCTACGACTATCGCCCGCTTAGTGATAAAGTAAAGCAATTATAGGGCGTTTGCATTTCATACAATAAAGCGACAACCATATGGCTCCTGCTAGTTGCCGATAACTTCGGTTACAAAACATGATCATCTCATGCAATAAAATATAGCATCACGTCTTGACCATATCACATCACAACATGCCCTGCAAAAACAAGTTAGACGTCCTCTACTTTGTTGTTGCAAATTTTACGTGGCTGCTACGGGCTGAGCAAGAACCGTTCTTACCTACGCATCAAAACCACAAGGATAGTTCGTCAAGTTAGTGCTGTTTTAACCTTCTCAAGGACCGGGTGTAGCCACACTCGGTTCAACTAAAGTGAGAGAGACAGAGACCCGCCAGTCACCTTTAAGCAACGAGTGCTCATAACGGTGAAACCAGTCTCGCATAAGCGTACACGTAATGTCGGTCCGGGCCGCTTCATCTCACAATACCGCTGAACCAAAGTATGACATGCTGGTAAGAAGTATGACTTGTATCGCCCACAACTCACTTGTGTTCTACTCGTGCATATGACATCTACGCATAAAACCAGGCTCGGATGGCACTGTTGGGGAACGTAGTAATTTCAAAATTTTCCTACGCACACGCAAGATCATGGTGATGCATAGCAACGAGAGGGGAGAGTGTCGTCCACGTACCCTCGTAGACCGAAAGCGGAAGCATTATGACAACGCGGTTGATGTAGTCGTACGTCTTCACGATCCGACTGATCCAAGTACCGAACGTACGGCACCTCCGAGTTCAGCACACGTTCAGCTCGATGATGATCCCCGGACTCCGATCCAGCAGGGTGTCGGGATGAGTTCCGTCAGCACGACGGCGTGGTGACGGTGATGATGTGCTATCGACACAGGGCTTCGCCTAAGCACCGCTATGATATGACCGAGGTGGAATATGGTGGAGGGGGGCACCGCACACAGCTAAGGAACGATCATGAAGATCAACTTATGTGTGTAGACGTGCCCCCTTGCCCCCGTATATAAAGTAGCAAGGGGGAGGCTGGCCGGCCCTAGGGGCGCGCCAAGGAGGGGGGGGGGTCCTCCTCCTGGTAGGAGTAGGACTCCCCTTTCCTAGTCCAACTAGGAAGAGAGAGGGGGAAGGAAAGAGAGGGAGAGGGAGAGGGAAAGAGGGGCCGCGCCCCCCTCCCCTAGTCCAATTCGGACTCCTCATGGGAGGGGGCACGCCACCTCCTGGGCTGCTGCCCTCTCTCTCCCCTCAGGCCCACTAAGGCCCAATACTTCCCCGTGGGGTTCCGTAACCCTCCAAGACTGGTTTTCTCCGAAATCACGCGGAACACTTCCGGTGTCCGAATATAGTCGTCCAATATATCAATCTTTATGTCTCGACCATTTCGAGACTCCTCTTCATGTCCGTGATCACATCCGGGACTCCGAACAACCTTCGGTACATCAAAACTTATAAACTCATAATAAAACTATCATCGTAACGTTAAGCGTGCGGACCCTACGGGTTCGAGAACTATGTAGACATGACCTAGAACTGTTTCTGGTCAATAACCAATAGCGGAACCTGGATGCTCATATTGGCTCCTACATATTCTATGAAGATCTTTATCGGTCAAACCGCATAACAACATACGTTGTTCCCTTTGTCATCGGTATGTTACTTGCCCGAGATTCGATCGTCGGTATCTCAATACCTAGTTCAATCTCGTTACCGGCAAGTCTCTTTACTCGTTACGTAATGCATCATTCCGTAACTAACTCATTAGCTACATTGATTGCAAGGCTTATAGTGATGTGCATTACCGAGAGGGCTCAAAGATACCTCTCCGACAATCGGAGTGACAAATCCTAATCTCAAAATACGCCAACTCAACATGTACCTTCGGAGACACCTATAGAGCTCCTTTATAATCACCCAGTTACGTTGTGGCGTTTGGTAGCACACAAAGTGTTCCTCCGGTAAACGGGAGTTGCATAATCTCATAGTTGTAGGAACTTTGTATAAGTCATGAAGAAAGCAATAGCAACATACTAAACAATCAAGTGCTAGGCTAACGAAATGGGTCAAGTCAATCACATCATTCTCCTAATGATGTGATCCCGTTAATCAAATGACAACACATGTCTATGGTTAGGAAACATAACCATCTTTGATTAATGAGCTAGTCAAGTAGAGGCATACTAGTGACATTATGTTTGTCTATGTATTCACACATGTATCATGTTTCCGGTTAATACAATTATAGCATGAATAATAAACATTTGTCATGATATGAGGAAATAAATAATAACTTTATTATTGCCTCTAGGGCATATTTCTTTCACAGGATCCCTTCATCAACTGGATAGGAGTAGCGACAGATGTTGCCTAGACGGTGGCTTTAGTCTTATTGTTGTATGACTTTGTAATGTCTCGTGTGAATAATTAATAAAGTGGCCGCATGCATCGTCCAGATGCAGAGGCCAGGGGTCCTCCTCCATTTCTAAAAAGAAGATGGGAAATGGATACATCATTGTTGTCCTTCAGTGAGCAGCCGAGGAGGAGCTCCTCCACGCTGATGATGTGGAAGACAGATACCCTATCCGTGATGCTCGGTTCTGGCCTCATATACATGTAAGTACTCGTCGGTTCATTAATAAATAACATATTAGAAAGTGTGCAGTCTAAATTTGGCTCATGCCATGCAAACAGACTATTCAGATTGTTTTCTTGAGAAATGTGAGTATTCAAGTTGGTTAGATGAAAGTGTATCATCATTTTTTCATGAAAAATAACTTCATGTTACCATATTTCAGTGACTTGATATGCCATCAGCAAATGCAGTGGAGAAGAAGCCCGTTCACCACATGATGTATTATTTTGTTATTGTTTTTTTATAACCCCCTGTTGCATGTATAATAAAAATAAAATAAAACACCTCCTCTTCACCATCCAAAGTTCAGATCTTGCACAAGCATCCCCTGGGAAACATGCTTGTGTACCTCAATTAACTTTGTTTTGACTCAATAACCTCCTCAGATATATGTGAAAGTGAAAAGGACAAAAAACATCATTCGGCAATGAGTCGAAAGAAGTGTGCAGATTGGAAATAGAAGACACTAAATCATAGGAGCCAAGTGCATGCTTGCTTGTTTATAATGCTGTGAAAAATAAGGCATGCTACATTTTCTTGCACTTTACAAATTCTTCTCTTTTCAAACATCTTCTTTAGTTAATTGTTGTTGTAACACAATGATTTAAGTACTCGTCACATCTCACCTTTTGTGAATGACATTTGATTTTCTCACAATTGTTCTTTGCTGATTTTTTGGGTACAGAAACGGTTCATTAACTTGTGTTAAGTGACATTTATGTGTAATGATACTTGCATCTGTGTGTTTTTGAAGAATGGTAACAAAACATTTTAGTGATTAATTGACTGTCCCAACAAGGGGATTCTAAGTTTGATTGGCTCTTACTTTAATAATATGATCTGCAAAGTTCAAATGGTTATATATATACTCAACCCATACTAGGAGTCTAGAAGTGATACCTTTGTGAGTAGTGCTGGAACACGACTGGATCAAGCGAGACTAAGAACGATGGATGAGAGAAGGAGATCAGAAAAGGGATTCACTCCTGACCACCTTGTACATACAAGTGTAAGAACTTCACCTCATACAGAACAAAATCATACAAGAGATATGTATGAGGTGATAAGCTCTTACACATGTTGTTATCCAATATAAAATACTCCTTGTAGCTATATGGGGCTCTTTTTGTATTCTAGGAAATTTTCAAATTATATTTTACTAGGGATGTAAGCATCAGATGCTAGATATGTGATCTACTGATCTGTGTGATCTTTAGAGATTTCACACTTTTAGGATTCAACCATCAGTTGTCTTCATTGAATATTTCTTTATTTTTGTAGGGCAATTTGTTCTTTGTTTTAAGATCCTTGAAGCGTCATTCAGAGCATATGATTGTGGTTGTCAAATTCCTGGGAAATACATACCTTTGATCTTAGTTTTATAGGGAAATTAACATGATCTCATTTTATCATACTGACAATATATTATGTTATACAAGGTGATCCACAACATAGCTTGCAGCCTCAGAGAGCTCAGGAAGATGTGGAGATGATTATAGCTTGAAAGATTCTTACTTTTTAAACTGAGTGGTCATGTAACATACAGTGGTAACAATGAATTCTTGCTCATTTGGTAAAACTTACATATGAACTTGTCATGCTAATTAACCATTGGTTATCTGATGATTAGCACTGCTAATTAGTTATCTACCTTCCATGTGGCTCTTATTATTGTTGATCAAGTGAATTGGTTATTGTAAGTAGTTCAAGCTGATTGAAAGTTAATGTAGTTGGTTGTAAGTAATGATGAGGTTGGTTGAGTTGCTTTACCACAAGTACATGTGTGTACATTTCTTGGACTATTATGAAACAAACCACTTTCTACAGTTTCCAAATGCTAATGTTATCTGCACAAACGAACTATGAATCCATGTGCTAAAAACAAGATATGTTTTCATACAAGGATAAGCAGGGTGAGTGTGATTGGCCAAATTAACTTAACTCGGCTATTATTTGGTACTGCTCAAGAAGGTCGTTGATCTTCTTAGCTGACAATGCCAATTAGACTAATTTATTGTAGTTTTATGAACATGGAGTTTGCTAATCACCTCCGTGTTTTTATTGAAGATTAATATGTCTATAATATATGCAATGTTAATTTTTCTGGACATTTAACAAAATATGAAATAAGCAAACATATAGTGGTCAAAGTTGACGAAGTAGAGTTAATGGCACTTTGGTTTTGGATCAATGCCTATATCTTTGTTATCCTGTGGCAACGCACGCCAAACATGAATATCTTAAACAACAATTTATGACCTTTCGTTTTCGTTCTTATGATATAATATAAAGTTCAGTGTTACTTTCATTCTATTTTATGGTAATGATATGTTGGATATATTTTAGTGTACAAGCCATAGCCTCAGCATTTGCACGGTAGCTTCACGCCACCGTCTCGCCATGCTCACACGGCAGCCCGACATCTCGCCTTCTTCCCATGCACAGTTGAAGCTTCATTGGCCAACGTACACTTCCCTAGACAATCTAAACTACATGCATTACTAAAAACAAACATGCAGAAACATTGAAATCAAGATTAAGTCCTAACACCCCGCTTGCACGTGACCGCAACAGCGGCCAGGCCGTGGTTGCGCCATCTCGCCCTCTTGTGCTCCCGCAAGCGGCGGCTGCAGTGGCTCGCATCCCCGCGGCTGGGCTAGACAGGACGCGGTTGCGGCGGCGTCCAGCATGCTCGCCCGCCTACCCTCGGGCCAGCATGCACGCTCGCCAACGGCGAACACATAAGCCAGCACACGGCTACGGCAACCCGTCAGCGCGCCCACGGTTGCATGCGGTTGTGGCCAGCATGTACATGCGGTGGTTGCGCGAGGTCATTAGGCGCCTTCCCCAGGTCGGCGCCTCCGCCACCATCCTCCACGATGTCAGCAGCCTCCTCTGTTCACCTCATCATCGTCGCGAGGCACCTCCTCCCCTGCGCTGGCATCGTTTCGTGCTCCATGTGAGAGAGACGAGAGAGAAAGAAAGATTGGGTGGTTGTAGGTGGGACCGAGCGGGGGTACCCGGACGTGACCGGAGCCCCTCCTGCCCCTAGATTTGAGATGGGTCTGAGGCATATCGATTAGTCCGGACATTTAGTGATAAAGTGAGGGTCCGGTTGGGTCACTCTTTTTTGACTGGGCTATGACCGGCCGGACATTTCGGACATTTAGGGAGACATTAGGGTTGTCGGCTGTAGATGCTCTGAGTTATTAAGAAGCTAAGAATTTAATAGATCAATCTATGGCCCTATTGTTGAGGAGGTAAAGGAGTCCATGCGATCAACAGAGGAGTTCAGGGTGGCATGGGTGAGACGCTCGGCTAATGGAGCTGCTCTTTGGCTAGCGAAGGAGGCTTGTGGGAATCGTTGTATTGTATTCGACTCAAAACATGCTGAGATGAATGAATACAACACAACCCACTTCAACTAAAAAAAATTAGTTAGAATGGGTTTTGTTTTATTCATTCATCTATCTGAGTCCAAAACGTCACAAATACAATCCAGATAACATTATTGTGTTTGATAGTATAATGTGTGTTAGATGATTATAAAAAATATTATGTTAGCTGGGACGACATTGTTCTTAGTTATTTAGCTCCATGAGTAGAATCTTAAATTTTGTCAAAAGCCCGTGGCAACGCAGGGTGTTTTACTAGTAAGAGAATGTTAAGCAATCCATTTAGTTCCAGCAATCTCTTTTGCCTTAATATTTTATTGAAATATTTCAACAAATTTCCAGGTTAAACTTCTTGCTTATTGTCCCGTACCAATTTTAGTTACAAATCATTTGATATTGTGAAGTCCATCACACATACACAATTGTATTCTTTGCAAAATAATATATTCATCAATAGGACGCAAAACAAACCGAGATAATAATTGATATTTTTAGCAAATACATAGTTTTGGTTCAGCAAAGGGAAAAAATAATCATAAAGATAACGAATGCCTCTTCGAATGCACAAGTACGTCTCGAAAACTATAATGTTATTTTTATTTATACCAATTGTTGCTCCATGCAATATCCAACATCCGAATGGAATTTGAAATAATATCATCAACAGTAGTTCTCATCGTGTTCCATGCTTAATTTATACATCGGATTTCATTGTACTCTATGCTTAATGTATACATCAGTTTAGAGTTTTTTGTTACCCGTTCTATTGCTCAAAATCAAATAACACGACGACTATTAAAAAAATCATTCATGTTTCCACATATCTTGGTAAAGACTAAAATTTGATGGATTTCGAATGTGTATTGCACTTAATTCTTATTGAATTTGAGTATACAGCAGTCCCGTTGCAACACACGGGCATTTGTGCTAGTAATATAGAATTGACCCCCCCCCCCCCCCACACACACACACACCCCGCCCCACTTTTTCTTTGCCCACATCATGAAAAATGTAGCATATCATTATTTTATATGTTAGAATGGCATCATTTATTTAGATAATATTCAATATATATTGATAGTAAAACTCTATGTCGGTCCCTATCTTTTCAAAGATTAAGTCAATTAACATGCACTAGTGGGCCATGTCGCTGAAAGCTTTTTGAATTATGTCGCTGAAAGCTTGCTAGCCTGCTGGCCGTCCATGCCCGCTACCGCCTTCAAATTGATTTGACGCAATTATCTGCGTGCCTAATTAATTAATTGCATGGCTAATTAACTATCCATCTAATTATCTACAATTATTTTTCTATCTGTAGACCTATTTAACTGTTTGCCAAATTAATTCTATCTATCTAATTGAAAAACACCTACTTTCAAATATTTGCATACCTAATTAATTAATTGTATTATTAATGGCTTGGTTTTCAAATTGATTTGGCACAAAAAATATCCACCCTCCGTCCACGTGTGTAGGGCGTCTAAGAGAATCCATCTTTTCCAAAAGTTTTAGTCGCATATAGGTAGTTTTTTTTTTTTTTTGAGGAAAGCATATAGGTAGTTAAACCAGCCTCGTTTTACAGTCTCTAGTTTTGGCTCCCCGTGAGGCCATTTTTAAATGTGGTGTGAATGAAAACTGATGACCCGTGGTATGTGTTAAGCCAATGCATGCACAATTAGTTAGTTGATTATTGGTCAGCCCGAGCAAAAAAATCGGAAGGCAATTAACTAGCACGCGTATTGTTGCATGCATGCGCAGCTAGTTGAGGAAGGGAAAGGTCAGGCAATAAATTGGCATGTCTAGCGAGATTTACGAGCGAGAATTAAGGGCTAAACTTGCTCGGTAATTGGCTATTTTCCTGGTTTAAATTTTCCCTTCACCCACTCCCCTCGCGCCTGGGTCACGTTGCTCTTCCTTAGGCACCCAACACACCTGGACGGAGGGAGTAGTTATATGGTCCTACTTAATTGTGCATGTAATTAACTTCTGACTAATTAGTAGCATTAATGGCTTGATTTCCGAATTAATTAGGTGCTTGGTTTTCAAATTAATTAGGAAGATTTTAAATGCACGTCATTGCAATGTTGTGCTTGCTAGCTCGGACAACAAAGCATATCTCCCTACGAAGAGAGGTGTGTGCTCTATGGCTATGGCGAAGATCATTCTCCTCCTCCTCGTCCTAGTACCCATTCGCATGGGAGCCGCCCTGATGGATTGCCCTGATGTGCCGTCACTGGGCGCGGTGGCCGCCTGCCACAAGGCGTGTGGCACGAAGCTCATGTACGACCTCTGCATCCGCATGATGCGCGAAGCCGATGTCGACATGTCCCCGTCGCACACGGAGAGGGCCACCGCATACGCGATCCTCGCAGCGCACTCCACTGCGATTTCCTTCGACAACACGACGATCGCCATGAGCGACGAGCTCAGCCAGAACTCCACGCTCTCCGGCGGGCAGAGGGACGCCTACGAAGGGTGCATGGACGACTACGCACCGGCGGACAGCTCCATCGACACCATCGAAGAAGAGACGCTCCCCAGCTGCCACTTCACGTTCCTCGCCGACGAGTACAGGCGTGTGATAACTAGTGTGGAGAAGTGTAGGGACCGGCTGTTGTCGCCGACTCTGGTGAAGACGCCGCTGTACCTCATGGTGTTGGCCGACCTGAACAAAGCAGTGCTAGCAAACATGCTTGGTAAACTGTTAGGCATATGAGTGTGTGCTAGATCAAGATGCAGTCCGTACACCAAAGAGCAAACGATAAAAGTACGCATTGCCGCATTGGGTACACCGCAACATAGTTTTACATGTATGATGTATTGTCCGGGGTGGATCAAAATGTTTTATAGGGCGCAATTTATCGCAACCAGCGAGTTTTTTCTTTTTCATACATTCGTTTATTCGAAATGTTTCATTCTCAAACTGTGCGCCGTTTTCATCGTTAGATTCCTTACATGGATATCTTCAAAATTAGATCCAATATTGATTGGTCTGGACGAGCTTTTTTTCCCAGAAAAAACCGAACTGAGAGCACATTTTCCCATCTCGGAGAGGCATGGTCGTGCCTTTGCAGTAGCAAATCTGTGCCTCCACGAGGAGTAAATCTTTGCCTCGTGGTAAAAGAAAAACGTGTTTTTTTTCATTCCAAGAACCGTGCCTCTCGCAGAAGCAAATCCGTAAGTAAATCCATTTCTCTCGTGGTAGGGAAAAACAAAGAAAACGTGTATTTTTTTCCCTTTTGCAAGAGGCACGGCCGTGCCTCTCGCGGAAGCAAATACGTGCCTCTCGTCAAAAAAAGTTTGTCCGACTTTTCTCCAAAACCTATAAAAAACCGGGGAAAAGCCCAACAAACAAAAGAAAATCATCTAAAAGCCTAAAACACGTGCAGAAAAATAAAAACAATATCCGAAGGAATCGCCCAGAGCGCGGCACGTGGTGACGGCGGAGAGGGCGCCAAGTGACGCGCTCTAAGCTCACTTCAAATGACTCTTGGGAGGCTTCTGAAGGAGCGCTGGTTGGCAGCAACGGCCCTTCGGCTTTGGTCTGGGCCAGCAGCGCTGTTTGACTTGTGGCTGGATTGGAAGTCACATACACCCACTGGCCCACAAAAATAAAAATAAAAATAAAAAAATGATCGGATGTCACATGTACACTCGTGGCAGCTGACTCAGCGTTGTACGTAGCCATAGCCGTATCCAAGATGGTATGTGTGACACCTTTTTTGATTTTGAGGGAGTATGTGTGACACTTTTCATGTGCACGGATCATATTAAAACATTTCCCGAGTCCGAGAATGATTGTGTTATGCGCCGACTGACTACTACGACCAAAGTTGTAATCTACTCCCGTTTAGTCAGTTCTATGCACGCGAGCTGTTGCTGAGCCGCGACATGGTGAGTGCGTATCCATGGCGAGACGCGCGCCGTTGGCCTAGCCCTCGCCACACGTTCGCGGGAGCACTCGAAACCACATGCTCGTACGTGGTGATCTTGGGGTCGGGTCGGTTCGGCCGGGAGAGGAACGCACGAGCACGACACACAAGATAGCAGGACTACAACATCTATGGCCATCTCTCTCAAAAAGTAAAACAGTTCTAAGCTGGAGGTTTCTTAAGAAAAATAGCAAATGAGTTGGTGATGCTTACTTTGTGGCATTAAGCAACGATCGTAGAGTACAACTTGCAGCAATGATATTTCTTTCGCAGTCTATCAGTGCTAGATAAATTAGTTACGAGCGTTGGATAGTCAGGAGATCATGCAGAGTAGTCCAAGTAATTAAACAATTCGATAACTAGGTGCTTGTTTGATGATTGCGTACCACGGACATTCATAAAGAACACAACCCAGCCCCCACCTCCTTCCTCTCCTCCCGCCGCCGGGCAAAGCCCGTGTGGTGCCGGCGGCGGCGGGATCTCGTTTGACCTCGCCTGGAACAGGGGCCGCGGAGGGCTGCTTCTTCGGGCGCGGCGGCAGAGCTCGGCGGCCGGCGCGTCGGGTGGCGCGCGCTGGTGGTGTCGGTGCCGAAGGCGCGGCCTGCTGGCCGGTGGCCGCACGTCATGGTGGAGCGCGCGGGCCGGTGGCGGCGCAGAGTTCTTCGCGGTGGTGCTTGTTCTGGTCAGATCCGCGCCGGCTGATCTGAGGCGGCGGCCTCGCTGGGGCGGACGGCGCTCCTCCGGCAGCGGGGAGTGCGCATCGGTGAGGTAGGCCGGATCCCCTCGGCTGCGCGGGCAGCAAGGTTCCGGTGGGCGCTGGTCATGGCGCGGGGAGGCCCCGGGTCCCCTCGTCAGATCGGAGGCGATCTGGTCCGCTCGTGTTGCGTGACCTCCGGCCGGCCTGAATCTCCGGCGTGCACGCGCCTGCTGATGTTGTGTCTGGTTCGGTGGTGGCGGCAGGGTGCTTGGCCGGGGGAAACCCTTGGCCGCCGGTGGCGGTCATGGCGTCGATGGCGTCCCGGACGCCATTCCCTCCTTGGTGGCGGCACCGAGGCTAAACTTCCCCTGCCTCCCCCCTTCCCCTGCGCCCGGGTGAAAACCCTAGCCCCGGTGGCTAGGCGGCGGCGGCGCCACAGCGTCGTCACCTTCTTGAAGGCGTCGACTTGGGCATGGGGATGCTGGGTGTGCATGGCGAGCTTGTCTGGTTCCTGGTGGCGGCCCGTCTGATCTACCGCGTCGCAGCTCCGGGCATGTCTCGTGACTGCGGTGCTTATCTTCCGGCCGTGTCTTCGATGGCGACCTCGCCCTTCCTCACCTTGTACTTGCCGTGGTGGAGCGATAATTCATCTCACTCATTGATGGCGGTGAAGATCGGCGGCATGGCGTTGTGGAGGCTCGGCGTCCGATGCACGGAGATGAACTCGCGCAGGAGAAGGTAGCTGTCTGGCGTCATGGTGACGTCGATGGCAGAAGTGGCCTTCACAAAGTAGAAGACTCAATATAATCTGAAGACGGACTTGTGGAAGATGGCGGCGGCGACACAAGAGTGCGTCTGACCGGATTGTGCCCCAGACCCGGTATGTGGCTCGGCTGGGACTTCCGGCTTTTGATGTTAGGTTTAGGTGAGTGGTTTGGGTAGTGGCCCAGCTAGCATCCCTTCATCATATGGATAAGAGTAGCGGCATATGTTGCCAAGATGATGGATTCAAGTATATTGTTTGTAATACTTTGTAAGGTCCTCGAGAATAATTAATAAAATGACCGTATGCATCTCTCAGATGCAGAGGCCGGGGGTCATCCTGCTTTTCTAATAAAAAACATATATAGTTGACAATCATAACGAACAAATTTTCTAAAGACGACTCAGAGATTGACACAAATGAAACTACATATCCTTCCTAATCGAACTAAAACTCGCACTATATCATCTAAGAATGATACTAACAAATCTCGGCGTACGGCATCTTTAGCTTCCATTGGTCTCTGTAATGCTACTACGGCGATGCCTCTGCAAAACGGGGATAAAAACAAGTTAAGTTACAATACATAAATATGTGCTAGTTCATGCAGCCATGAAATGAATATATCACCCACAAAAAATAAGATTCAATTTATCCGGAAATAACCCAGTTATACCTCATATTGAGCCGATTATGGAGCAGCTTTAGGGGCAGGGGCGGCCCTCATCGGCGGCACGTCTATTCTCCAATCCATCAAAAAAGATTCACAAGGTTCATAAGTGAAGACGAGCACAATATATCTAAAACAATGAGCACAATAATACACAATTTATAGTACCACACAAGAGCAATAGCGACTTACCGTAGCAGGGTACAAAGTCACTCGGACTGGTGTTACAGGCAGACGAGAGACCAAAGAGTTGGCCTCCATCCATGGGTGCCGACATGAGTTTGTCGAGGTCGCCGCCGTTGAACACGTGGCAAAGGCAGATGGGAAAGTTTTGGAAGAGTGACCGGACGCCGTCACAGCACTTGCCTTGGCGTGGAGGCTTGGGCGCGGTGCTGTTGGTGAGGAAATCCTTACATGGCATCATTCCTTCAGTGACGGTAGGCACTCCTTGGGGTGCGGCTTGAAAGGGGATGGCGGCGGCGGTGCACTAGGCGTTGGCGGCGGACAGAATATCGGTGGTATACATAATATGGGTGGCAGGATGGGAAGGCAAGGAATCATACACCATGCCAATGGTTTTGCTACTGCATCGCTCTTGGCGGAGGGAGCAGGGGCTTGGCAGGGACGGCGGCCTCCAAGGGGCGCGCCGTGGCGGCGGTCAGGACGATGGCGAGGAACAAGGCGAGATGCTGGGACTTGGATGGCGCCATGGAATGGAACTGGTTTGGGCTTGCCGGGTGCGAATGGTGGTACTACGAGCTTGTGGTTTGTGATCAGCTTATATAGAGGAGGATACAGGTGAAGTATGATGCGTTGGGATAAGGAGATAGAGATGTTTTCTGTTATCTTGTGTACTCTCCGCACGAAACATCTGACAATTTGTTAGGCGATGCATGTGCGTTGCAATGCATGCCTGATTATGTCAGTTTAGTTAGTGCGTGAGTGTAGTTAGTTCGTTACTATCCAAAACGTGTGCGCCGTGCGCGCGCTGGCTATGTATATATAAGCCCATGTAACACTGGCGGGGACTTGGTATTTGAGAAGGGATTTATCCGCAAGGGAAATGGAGTGTTAGTTATATACGACAAATCAGTCTCATCCCCCCCCCCCCGGCTCTGGCGTCGCCCCTCTCGGGCGACTCGGGAGCGACCCCAAACCCTAGCCGCCGCCACCTCTCCTCCCTCCTTCCCCCGCCTCGCCGCCACCCGAGGATCCCGCCGGCTGCTGCGCGTCTTCCGGTGAAGGTGGCGGCGAGGATCTGCTGCCTCACGCTGCTGTGAGGGGCTCTGGAAGCCAGGGCGGCGGCCCTGGGTGGAGATGGCGGCGTCGATCTCTCCGGTGGATGGCGCGCGCAGGTGCTGTTCGTCCCTTCCGGCCGCGTGGGTGGCGTGAGGGCGGCGAGGCCTTGCTGCAGCGGCGGGCGGCTTTTCTTCCTCTCGGCCCCTTCCCCTCACAGTGGCCTCCTCTCCTGATTTGGTGGCTGGCCCGCCAGATCTGGCCGAGGATGGGGCGGTGGAGTCTTGGAACGGGGGAAACCCCTGGTCGATTTCGCGTCGACCTCGACGCCGGCGGCGCTCCGGTGTCGTTCCCCTCTTGAGGGCGGGTCGAGCTTCCAGATCCGTCCCCCTCTTTCCCCTTCCTGCTCCAGGCGAAAGTCTTGGCCTTTTGGCCGGACGGCGGAGGCGTTCTGGCGTCTCGATCCTCCTTGGAGGCGCAGTTCAAGGGGAGGTTGGATGTTGGGCGTGCTGCTTGGTGGTGGGTGGCGGCAGCTGTGCTCGGATCCCCTGGTGCCGGCCTTGGTGGTGGCATGTTGGTTCTTTCGCATCTTTCAGTGGCTCCCCGCCTTGTCTGCTGGTTGGCTGCCGGCCGGTGGTGGGCTTCCGGCACGGTCTGGGCGAAGGGGAGATAGTGGTCTCCCCTCCGGCATTGGCCCGAGGCAGTGGGCGGCTGTAACGCCCCAGACCCGATGCGCCAGGTGTCCGCCAGTCATTCGCCGTCTTTGCCATGTCATGTGCTTGCGTGTTGCACTTTGCCATGTCATCGTCTGCATTTTATCATGTCATCATGTGCATTTCATTTTGCATACGTGTTCGTCTCATGCATCCGAGCATTTTCCCCGTTGTCCGTTTTGCAATCCGGCGCTCCTATGTCCTCCGGCGTCCCCTTCTTCTCTCCTGTTGTGAGCGTGTGTTAAACTTTCTCGGAATGGCCCGAGGTTTGCCAAGCGGCCTTGGTATAGCACCGGTAGACCGCCTGTCAAGTTTCGTGCCATTTGGAGGTCGTTTGATACTCCAACGGTTAACCGGGTAGCCGCAAAGCCCTCGTTTGTTGCAGCCCAACACCCCTTCCAAAGTGGCCCAAAACCCACCAAACTACTCTCCATGCTCTCGGTCGTTCGATCACGATCGCGTGGCCGAAAACCGCTCCTCATTTGGACTCTCCTAGCTCCCTCTACCTATAAATATGTGCTCCTCCCGGATATTTCGCGCAGTCCAAACCCTAGCCTCTTCCCTGCGCGCCGCCGGACACGTCCGGTCCGCGCCCGGACATGTCCGCGCGTCACCCCGGCCAATGGGGTGCCGCCACGTCACCCGCTCCACCCGCCTCTGCCAATCGCAGCGCGCCACGTGGCGCCGCCTGCCTCCCTCGCCGCCCGGCCCGCGAGGCCGTCCCGGCCAGCGTGGCCGCGCCCGCTCCGCCGCCCAGCGCGCCCTCCGCTCAGCCCGGCTCCCTCCGCCCCCGGGCGCTTCGCCGGACCCGCCGCCGCTTCGCCGCCCGCCTCGACCGAAGCAGCCGCCCTCCGTAGCGCCTCGCCACCGGCCAGCGCCGCGCCGCGCGCCGCGAGCACCTCTGCCGCCGCTCCTCGCCTCCCGCCGCCCGGCCGCCCGCGCATCAGCTCCGCCCTGCGCCCAAGCGAGCAACGCCCGGCTCGCTCTGTCCGGCGCTCAGCGCGCCCGCCCGCTCCTCCCGCCGGCCAAAGCCTCGCCGCCGCCCTTGCCTTCTCCGGTCGCCCGCACCCTCGCCGGCGCCAGATCCGACGAGGATCCGGCCAGATCCGCCGCCCCCGGCCTCCTCCGGAGAACCCTCCGGCGAGCTCGCGTCGCGCCTCGTAAACCGTGCACCCGCAGGTTGACCCCCGAAATCCTCCAAGTCCCCGATTCTGCATAATTTTTATGCCATATTCATCGCATCACATCTCTGCATCCGTAGCTCCGTTTTGCGCGTATAATATGTCAAATTGTTCGTCTCGACGAGTACATAATTTCATTGCATAGCATCATTTGCATTTGATCTCATCTTGATGCCCGAAATGCTGTTGGAAGAAGGCTTCAGATCGTTAGTTCCAGAATCTTATCAGCTCGAGCTCTTTTGTCATTTTTTCCATGAATTATGTGTGCATCCTATGAGTATGAGCTCTACATGAATGTTGAAATATGCCATGCCATATTTCCAGAGGTGTTGACCATGTATTTTTGTGAGTTGTGTGCTGAGTGTATCAAGCTTGTAAAGTAGGGTAGTTGTTGTTGCTGTTTTCCTGACAGATTCTGTTACATTTTGATGCCCTGTTAACATGCTTCCACTTATCAATCTATGCATAATCTGGAGATGCTCTATAAACATGTTTTGATATACATGTCATGCTCTATCCATTCATGCCCTTGGTTGCAATTATAGCCTGCTGGAACATGTTCATTTCTTGCTCCAAAGTTGCTTGAAAATGTTTCCTGACAGATTGTTTGCATGAGATTCAATTTTCACGAGGTCGTTGTAGTTGATCCGTGTATGCTATGACATTGCTCTTGCCATGCTTAGCTTCATAAACATGTCTTATTACTGTTGGTTGCCTTGCCATGCCATGTATTGCTCTGTAGTGAGTGGTTCGAGCTCACGAACATGCCTACTAATCGTTGTTTCTGCCATGTTCAAATCTGTAATATAACTTGCCATGTTTACATGGGTGCCATCTTATTTTCCGTGCCTTTTTGGCTCATGGTCAGTAAGGGTCTATTGATATATGCTATTAGTAGTTTCATGCCATGCCTTTGTTTGCCATGATAAGTTCCTGTAACATGTTGTTTGTTAGCTCTAAACATTGCAACCTGATGTTATTTCCTGATAAGTCTGAAATTGTTATTACTTGCAATATCTCCATGTCGTTTTGAGCATGTTCTAGTGATTTCTGGAGATAGCTCAGTGTTCATGTTTTGTTATGCTTTACGTGTACTTCATGCCCATGCCTTTTGTTATTATGTTGGGATGCTGTAGCATATTGTTTTGATGCTTGTAAGATGCCTAGTTGCTGTTATGGACAGATTGTTGCTATGACTTGTATGGAGTGTATGTGTTGATCCGTTGCTCCGTTTTGAGTGTGCTCTTTATGAAACTTGCTTGATTTTGCATGTAGCTTCATATTATCATGTTGCATCCTTGTTTTGATGTGTTTGCTTGATGTTTGGGTGCATTTTGCATCAATGCCATGTTTAACTTGTTTTGCTCATATCTTCTAGACCGTAGCTCCGAATCTAATGAACTTTATATGTAACTTGACTAGAATTTCGTGTAGATCATCTTGGTGCATCTTAACTTGTTGTTTAACAACTTCAACTTAATGTTTATTCAGTTCTGGACCAATTTCGAAATATGCATATGAGGACTTACCGGAATTGTTATATGTTGTTCCCGGCCTCATTTAAACTTGCCTTGATGTGTTGTTCTTGTGTGCATCATCTCTTGCCATGAGTAGCTTCATGTAGCTTGGTCATGCATCATGCTTGTTGTGCATCATGCCTTGTTCATGTGTGGTGTGTTTACCTATGTTGTGTGCTTCTTCTTGTTAGTTCCTGTTTCGTTGCGTTCGTGAGGATTCGTTCGTCTACGTTTGGTTCGGCTTCATCCGTTCATCTTCTTCATGGACTCGTTCTTCTTCCTTGCGGGATTTCAGGCAAGATGACCGCTACCCTGGATCTCACTACTATCATTGCTATGCTAGTTGCCTCGTTCTTTCGCTATGCTGCGCTTCCTATTACCTGTTTGTCCAGCCATCCCATATTGCCATGAACCTCTAATCCTTTGACACCTTTCCTATGCTAACCGTTGTTTGGCTATGTTACCGCTTTGCTCAGCCCCTCTTATAGCGTTGCTAGCTGCAGGTGAAGTTGAAGATTTCTCCATGGTGGACAGGATTTTGGTTGGGATATCACAATATCTCTTATATTATTAATGCATCTATATACTTGGTAAAGGGTGGAAGGCTCGGCCTTATACCTAGTGTTTTGTTCCACTCTTGCCGCCCTAGTTTCCGTCATACCGGTGTTATGTTCCCGGATTTAGCGTCCCTAACGCAGTCGGGTGATTTATGGGACCCCCCTGACAGTTCGCTTTGAATAAAACTTGTCCAACAAGGCCCAACATTGCCTTTTACCATTTGCCTCACCACCGCCTACTTTTTCCCTTGGGAGTCGCGCATCCCGGGGGTCATCTTTTTATAGCCCCCCCGGGCCAGTGCTTGTCTAAGCGTTGGTCCAAACTAGAGCACCGTGCGGGACCATCCCTTGGCAACTTGGGTTACGTCGGTACTGTACGCTTATCTCATCCGGTCGTGGCCTGAGACGAGATACGCGCGGCTACTATCAGGATGTCGGCACGCCGGGAGGCTTTGCTGGTCTTGTTTTACCATTGTCGAAATGTCTTGATGTACCGGGATTCCGAGTCTGATCGGAGAGTCTCGAGTGAAGGTCTATTCCTTCGATGATCGCGAGAGCTGTCATGGGCTAAGTTGGGACACCCTGCAGGTATAAACTTTCGAGAGCCGTGCCCGCGGTTATGTGGCAGATGGGAATTTGTTAATGTCGGTTGTAGACAACTTGACACTTGATCCGAATTAAAACACATCAACCGAGTGTGTAGCCGTGATGGTCTCTTCTCGGCGGAGTCCGGGAAGTGAACACGGTTTCTGTGTTATGTTTGACGTAAGTAGGTGTTCAGGATCACCTCTTGATCATTGCTAGCTTCACGACCGTTCTGCTTGTTCTCTTCTCGCTCTTATTTGCGTTGGTTAGCCACCATATTTGCTTAGTCGCTGCTGCAACCTCACCACTTTACCCCTTCCTCCCCTTTAAGCTTTGCTAGTCTTGATACCCATGGTAATGGGATTGCTGAGTCCTCGTGGCTCACCAGATACTTCCAAAACCAGTTTGCAGGTGCCTATGTTACCGAGTAGGTGACGCAACCAAGCTCAAGGAGGAGCTCGATGAAGATCTTGCCCTTTGTGTTGTTTCGTTCTAGTGATCAGTAGCGGAGCCCAGTTGGGGTCGATCGGGGTCCTTTATCGCATTTGGGGTTCTTCTTTTATTTTGGTTCCGTAGTCGGACCTTGATTGTATCTGGATGATGTAATGCTTTATTCATGTAATTGTGTGAAGTGGCGATTGTAAGCCAACTATGTATCTCTTTCCCTTATGTACTACTTGGGTTGTGTGAAGATTACTTCACTTGCGACATTGCTTTCAATGCGGTTATGCCTCTAAGTCGTGCTTCGACACGTGGGAGATATAGCCGCATCGAGGGCATTACAAGTTGGTAATCAGAGCCTTCCCCGACCTTAGGAGCCCTACTGCTTGATCGTTTTTAGTGGCCGAGTTGTGTCTAGAAAAATGTTTTGAGTCATTTAGGATTATATATATCGGAGAGTTTAGGAATTCTTTTACTCCCCAGTCCCTTCGACCTTCTGGTGAGGTATCCTGACGTAGAGTTTTGACTCTTCTCTTCTTAAATTTCACTAAAAAAATTTTAGGATCACGCGGGTATCTTGGAATCGTTCCGATATTCTTATGACGAGAACATTGTTCTTGGTGCCTCCTGACATTTAGGGGTTGTGGCAGTGTCCCGGGGAGTTGAGCTCTGAGGTGTTGTCGTCATAATTTTATTGTTGCAGTTCTTGAATACCTGAGTTTAGTACGCCGACATCGAAAATCTCTTTTATGCAGTTGTTGGTGAGATAACCCCGCTAACCCAAAGATCTTGAGGTGAGTACGGAGTATTGCCATGACTCGTATAATGGATGCTTTTCAAGGTTGAGGTACACGATTTCGAAGGTTTCTTGGTTATGTGTTGACGGATGGATACAATTGGATGTAGGTATTGTTAGTTTGGGTGAGATATATTGCTCCTGTATCCCCAACACCAGATTGCATAACCGAAAGTTTCGGGAGTTTTATAGGTGGGAATTCAAGTAGCTCTTAGGATATCTTTCCGACGGATGTATGATATGAAATTGGGGTTCGGCGTCTAGTGGTCCGCCTATTCACGGTTGGTTTTACATGGTCTCGTTGTGTCTTAAAGAGTCCTTGGCTATGCCGACTGGGGGCGCTTCAGTATGTCATGTGCACTGCCTTGTACATGATGGTGCTGTCTGATTGAGCCCGTAGGCCCCACCACGAAAACTTGGACGAAATCTCTATCATATGTTTGTTCCGCTTATTCGCAAGCCAAATCCTTTGTTTTGTGTTATTTGTGGTATTCGAGTTGCTTGAAGTCAAATGTTGAATCCATACCTTTCCTAACGGTGTTCTCATATTGCTATGTGAATACTAATCCTTTTTAATCATTGAGGTTGTCATGTCAATCCTTTTCAACCAGCGTGTTTCTCTTCAAGTGGATCCGATCACTTCAACATCAGCAAGACCAATTATCATTTCTTCTCAACGGTGTTTGTTTCATCTGTCCCAAGTTGCCTTTGTTTTCCGCCCTCCACCCTTTTTCTTCAAGGACACAGATTTCTTAACCAAGTATCCTTTTATTTTTGTGAAGTTTCTCCATTCTTTTCTGTCAATGTTCTTACCCGGTGGTTCTCAAGAAGATGTTCTACTAGTTCATCATTCTTCATTCTCGTATTCTTCTCCGGTGGATCCAATTCAAGTTTTTAATATTCATCATATCCCTTTCCTAGTTTCAAATGCTTTTTCATACCGGTGCACCTCATTATCATTCTACTTCTCGCTATTTGTTATTCCGGAGTGTTCAAGATATCTCGAAGATTCATGTTTCCACTCTGCATTCGTTCAAGCTCTTTCAAGATTGGTATCTCATTCAAGTCATTTAATTCAACCGGTGCAACATCTCTTTTAAATCTTTTCAACGGTGTTTTCCTTTCAGTGGGCCCTAACCCACATGTCTTTTCCTGGATCTTACGACTCTTCTATTTTCCCAGAGCTATCCTAAATTCTTCTCCAAGTTTGACGTAAGAATGAGTTATCATCAGTCAAATGCTTTTCTCCAAGATCTTTCAAATTCTTTTCATCGTTGGTTCAACCTTTCTAATTTTCATCCCGGAGTTTCTCAACAATTCATGGTGGTTCTCATCTTCAATATCAACATGTGAAGACCGAAGAAGGATTTCTCTTAAATCTTGGTCCATTCTTTTGAAGATTCATGGTTCTAGCTTGATGCCATCCTCTCATAATTGTTTTCGATTGTGAGAATTCTTTTCTTACCATCCGGAGCATTTCATGAGTTGTTTCCATTTCTTTTCTTCGAAGGCCATCATGTCATAATTCGTCATTCTCAGCGTGTAGCTACCGTTCTCCAAATCTTACCGGTGAATCGTTTAAATATCCTCTAATCAGTTCATGGTCTCTTCGTTCTCATGTATCTAAATCCCTTCAAGTATCTTCATTCGTTTTCCAATTCTTCCCGGTGAATTGTGCCTCTGCTACGTTCATTTTCAATGCTTATGGTGATTCGTTCAAGATTTCACCTCTTTCATTATCATTTAATTCATTCGTTCTTTCCAATCCTACCGGTGGTTCGTTGAATACCTTCTCAAGTTTTGCGCTATATCTCTCTTAATCCTTTCTACGAGAATAAGTAGTATGCCAAATCCGTTGATTGTCATCAATTTAATTGGTGAAGGATAAGCATAACATAATTCTTATTCTAATTTATCCAAGTGATTAATTCCTTCTTTTGGAGTTTGTTCATGATGAATAAATTCTCGGTTTCATTTGTTTCATCTTCTCTTTTTCCCGGAGTTCCAAGCTCTAATTATCACGGAGATCCATCTAAATCATTGCAAGGATTCACCTTGTGTTTTCAAGTTATCTTTCTTTTCATTCCTTTTGTTTACCGGAGTTCTTCATGGAGGCTCAACATGGTGGTTCGTCAAAGAAGCTTTCATCTCTTTGGTGCTCCCAATCAAATCAATTGTTTCCATTAGTGGCCGGTTGTCACCTCATCATTTTGATATGTTGGCCATAAGCCCACAACAAGCTTGTGCTTCTAGTTGTTGATTTTCCAACAACTCCGTTCAATTCTTCTTTGCAAGGCTGCTTTCCAAGTTCAATTGTGGCAGAAGTTGTCATTTTCTTCTCCATTCTTTTATTCCAATGGTCTATCTTCTATTCTTTCTTCCGGAGACATTGTGATGTTGCTCTTTTCACTCATCATCTTGAATTGTGAGCATCGTGTTTTTTTTCTTGCTTATCCATTTAACCGGAGTGTTGTGTCATCTCTTCAAGTGCTTTTCATCTTATCAAGTTTTCCTTCTTTCAGTCGGAGTGCTGCCCAAATTATTTCAATCTTATTCCTCCTCTATCTAGTTTTAACCAGAGTGGTTTCAATATCTATCTTATCACTAAACCTCTTGGTTCTCATCATGTTCCTTGATCCTCTTTTCTTACGGATTGTTTGCAATCTCGTTCATCTCTGTTGAACTCTTTCTTTTAAATTGCTCAACCTCTCAAGGTTCATGGTTTCACTCGTTCGTCAAAGAAGCGACTTAGTTTTACCTCTTCTCTTCCTCTTCCGTTTTCCCTCCGGTGCCATCCTAGATCTTGGGACGAGATCCTCTCGTAGTGGTGGAGTGTTGTAACGCCCCAGACCCGATGCGCCAGGTGTCCGCCAGTCATTCGCCGTCTTTGCCATGTCATGTGCTTGCGTGTTGCACTTTGCCATGTCATCGTCTGCATTTTATCATGTCATCATGTGCATTTCATTTTGCATACGTGTTCGTCTCATGCATCCGAGCATTTTCCCCGTTGTCCGTTTTGCAATCCGGTGCTCCTATGTCCTCCGGCGTCCCCTTCTTCTCTCCTGTTGTGAGCGGGTGTTAAACTTTCTCGGAATGGCCCGAGGTTTGCCAAGCGGCCTTGGTATAGCACCGGTAGACCGCCTGTCAAGTTTCGTGCCATTTGGAGGTCGTTTGATACTCCAACGGTTAACCGGGTAGCCGCAAAGCCCTCGTTTGTTGCAGCCCAACACCCCTTCCAAAGTGGCCCAAAACCCACCAAACTCCTCTCCATGCTCTCGGTCGTTCGATCACGATCGCGTGGCCGAAAACCGCTCCTCATTTGGACTCTCCTAGCTCCCTCTACCTATAAATATGTGCTCCTCCCGGATATTTCGCGCAGTCCAAACCCTAGCCTCTTCCCTGCGCGCCGCCGGACACGTCCGTCCGTCGCCGGACATGTCCGCGTCACCCGGCCAATGGGGTGCCGCCCGTCACCCGCTCCACCGCCTCGCCAATCGCGGCCGCGCCACGTAAGCGCCGCCGCTCCGGCCCGCGTGGCCGCCCGCTCCGCCGCCCAGCGCGCGCCGCCCGCTCAGCCGGATCCCTCCGCGCCGGGCGCTTCGCGGACCCGCCGCCCGGCTTCGCCCGCCGCCGCCTCCGGCAAGCCGCCCTCCGCCGCCCTCCGCCACCAGCGCCGCCCTTTCCGCCGCCCGCGAGCACCTCGCCGCCGCCGCTCCTCGCCTCCCGCCGCCCGGCCGCGCCGCCGCGCATCAGCTCCGCCTGCGCCTGCGCCAACTCGCGCCGGCCGGCTCTGTCCGGCGCTCCCGCGCCGCCCCGCTCCTCCCCCGGCGATCAAGCCAGCGCCGCCGCCTGCCTTCTCCGTCGCCCGCACCCTCGCCCGGCGCCCGATCCGGCGAGATCCGGCAGATCAGCCGCCCGGCCTCCTTGGCGAACCCTCCGGCGAGCTTCGCGCCGCATCCTGCGAAACCGTGCACCCGCAGGTTGACCCCCGAAATCCTCTAAGTCCCCGATTCTGCATAATTTGCATGCCATATTCATCGCATCACATCTCTGCATCCGTAGCTCCGTTTTGCGCGTATAATATGTCAGATTGTTCGTCTCGACGAGTACATCATTTCATTCCATTGCATCATTTGCATTTGAGCTCATCTTAATGCCCGAAATGCTGTTGGAATAAGGCTTCAGATCGTTAGTTCCAGAATCTTATCAGCTCGAGCTCTTTTGTCATTTTTTCCATGAATTATGTGTGCATCCTATGTCAGGACCCCGACTCAATGCCACATCGATCTAGCATGTAACACCTCATATCACTTTGCGGCCTCACGCACGGTATTCCCACGGGTGTCGTCTTACCTTTGCCCGGGACCGTTTGCGCCTTTTGGCACACGTATATGATAGTGTCGCTAGCATCCATATGATAAGGAGCCCGGGCTGACATGGCTAGTCGTAAACCCAAAGTGGCACAGACTTACAGGGACAGGCATCCATGACCCAGCATCGAACGTGCCGGTCATCAGCGAATAAGTTTCGGGCTGTAGCACTGGGCTAGCAGGACTCCGGTAAACCGGGCAGTGGCGGGCTAACAGGACTCCGGTACTCAACGCGTGACATTTCCCGAAGGAACGGACCAGAGCGAAGAAGGACACATGCCGGCCAGCCTAAGTGTTCCGAAGCAGTAGCAAGCTACCATGGCTCAGTGGAAACACTAGGAGACATTTCCCGGTAAGAGAGGCTACTAAAGATAAACAACTAGATAGTCAGATCCCACACATACCAAGCATTTCAATAACAAACACACAATATGCTCGATATGTGCAAATACAACATGGCATCACAACATGACTCTACGACTCAAGTAATTATTCAATAGGCTCCGAGGAGCGAGATATTACAAACATGGGTCTCATGACCCAACATTCAGAGCATACAAGTCAAACACAAGCGGAAGCTAATATGTCTGAGTACAGACATCTATAAATGAAAAAGGCTGAGAAGCTTTGACTGTCTACTGAGATCTGCCGAGGGCACAAGATCGTAGCTGAGGTAACAAGCTAAGCGTCAAGTCCACGTGGAACTACTAGCGAGACCAAGTCTCTCTCGCAAAAACATAAAATAGGCAAGCGTGAGTACAAATGTACCCAAAGAAGACTTACATCGAACTAACTACATATGCATCATTATCAATAAAGGGATGGTGGGGTTTAAGCTGCAGCAAGCCAGCTTTGACTCGGTGGCTATCCTGAACTACGACTGCAATGTAACTCTTTTGAGGTGGCGCACACGAGTCCACATATTCACCATATCAATACACCACTATGGATCCGCTCCGTCTCCCTACGAGAACGCCATCCATAGCACTCACACTTATCTTGTGCATTTTAGAGTATCCACTTTCACTTGTCTATGAACTGTTATAGGCAACCCAGAAGTCCTTTACCGCGGACACGGCTATTCGAATAGATGATGTTAACCCTGCAGGGGTGTACTTCTTCACACACGCTCTCACCACTTATCGCCGTTTACACGACATGTACTCGGCAACCTTCAAGCGGAAGCCCAACGTGGGTGTCGGCCACGGCCTACCTAAACACTCAAATCCCTAGTCCAGGTTTATCGCCTATTTGGGTTCCATCTATGAGGAGTTCCGGCCGAAGTTTCGCTCACAGCCCCAAACGATGTGAACAGGGTTCCGTGACACCAAACGGGCGCCCGGTTTACCCGGCCACGTGCCTACCGCATCACAGCCCACCCCTACGGTCAGCGCTGCGCACGGCCTCCAGCATACTACAAACACCAGAAACTACTTGCAACTCCTGGACAGAGGACAAGGGTGATTAAGAAGCCGAGAGGGTCCATTGGTTTCGGGCCCAATGCGTGGTAGTAGCTGAATCATGGATCACAAACACGAACTCAGTTCACAGGGGCGGCTGCAATGAGACAACCCACCATGTACTCCTACATGGCCTCTCACCGCTACCTTTACCAAATCGTGTTCACACACTTAGCTCACACACACAAGAGGGACATGTTCACACACCTCGATTCATCCTCGATGAATCGACCTAACTCAACTCTAAGCGTGCAGGCATGACAAACAAGCATGTATGAGTAGGCACAACAGGCTCAAACAACTCCTACTCATGCTAGTGGGTTTCATCTATTCTTGTGGAATGACAGTCATGCAAAGGATAAAGGGGTTCAGCTACCGCAGCAAGTAACAGTTGAATCGTTGTTGTCCTAATGCAGTAAAAGAGAGCAGGGCGAGAGAGTGGGATTGTATCGGAATGAACAAGGGGGTTTTGCTTGCCTGGCACTTCTGAAGATATTATACTTCTTCATCGGTGTCATCGAACTCGTCGTCGAAACCATGTCTATCGAGAGGGAACAATTACCGGCAAATAAAGAGGAACACAATCAATGCAATGCAACAAATATGATGCATGATAATGTCATGGCAATATGCTATTGATTGAGCTAATGCAACTAGCAGCAAGTTAAATGAAGTTGGTTTGAATACATGATTCAAATTCAAACTCCATATATGATTATTTAAATGCCCTTTATTTGTTTTGTCCAAAACAGAGGATAAACATTGTTCAAACATGCATGAAAATGGTACAGATGGATTCCTTGAATTTTTCTGATAATTTTTCATATATAATTTGTTTTGGAGCTACGGTTGATTTTATATGAATTTTAGAAGTTTGCAACAATTTCTGGAATTTCCTAATTTATTTTAAAACCAGAAAATGATTTATTGCGTCGGACTAGGTCATCTTGACCTCGGCCAGTCAACAGAGTCGGCCAGTCAAACCCGACCAAGGGGCCCATACGTCGTTGTCTCGATTAATTAACGGAGTTAATTAGCCCTAAGCTAACACTAACTAAAATGTCAGCAGGCTTGGGCCCACTTGTCAGCGAGTCAGTGGGTTAACTGAGTTAATTAGCGCTAACTAAACTAACAAGATAATTAAACAGGCTGGGCCCACACGTCGGCGACCGAGGTCAACTCAGGCCCTTGAGTCAATGGTCGTGGTCAAACCCGCCGGCGTCTAGCCGCCGGCGAGTCGAGACGCGCGCGCGGCACGGATTCGCCTCTGAGGCGCCGTTTGGCGAGCAACACGATTACGGATGCGGACGCCGTCGCATCAACCAGGTGGTGGCGCGCCGGAGTGGCGGAGTGGCGCCGGCGACGAAGCTTGGCGGCGGCGGCTTCGAGCAATGGCGGGTTGGCGCTATGGTGCATGGGAGGAGGGTTGGTGGGTGCTACGGGCTCTGGGAGTGCACCGAAAAGCGATGCGCGCTTCGGTTTGGGCGGAGACGAACCAAAACGACGACGGCGACAAGTCCGGCGCCGGTGAGGTTTCGGTCTCGGCGGAAATGAGGGCTACGATGAGCTAGTGGGCATGTGAGTAGGGGATGGGTAGAGGAGCTTCGGCGAGTTCGAGGTGGCCTTGGCGTGCTCGGGAAGCACGGAGCGAAGCGGCGGCGAGAGGATCTCCGGCCGACGGCAGCGAAGATGAAGAAGACGACGTCGATGCAGGGCCTCTGGCGATGCGTGGCTAGACGGGGAGGACGAGGGAGGCGTGGCGATGCTCGTGGACACGTCGGAGAGGCTCGGGGTTGGCTGCGGCTGCGGCGGTGACGAACGGCGGCGACGATGGCGTTCGGCCGTTCGCGGGAGAGAGGAAAACAGAGGAGGGGGAAGGAGCACAGGGAGAATGAGAGGGGCCCAGGGGGTCGGGGCGGCGCCGAGGAGAAGATGCGGGGCGTCGCGGTGGCAAGGGAGGCAGGCAGGCGAGCTGGTGGCGTGGCGCTCTGCCACAGCAAGATCGGCCACACCTTTGGCCGATCGGCGCCAGGAGGACGAAAAAGCGGTGGTGGGCTGGGCGGTCATATGCGGTCTTTGGCCGCATGTAGGTGGGCTGCTCAGGTAAGCTACAGGTAAGTTCTCTTTTCCTTTTATTTCAGTTTTTCTATTTTGTTCTGTTTTGTTTTGGTTTAGTAAAAATACTAAACCATTTTATAAAATCCTGAAAATAATTATGTGGCTAGAACTAAAGTATACCAAACCACATAAAATGTTCCAGAATTATTGGACATATATTAATTATATATAAAATATATATCCAATGCAAATAGTTATTGAATTAATTCAAATGGCCAAAACAAATATTTCTGTGACTCCAAAAATATTGGTTTGAGTTTTACCTCTTACCAATATTTCTATAGAATAGCAGGAACATTTTCTTGGATTCATTTGAGAAGAATTAAATGTTGGTTATTTTTAGAGGTTTTCTGAGGCTTTTGAAAATTCCTCAATTCAAATTTCATTTGAATTTAAACATGATGCACACATGGAGGCTAGCATAGGTCAGGCCAGAACTAGGGATGTGACAACTCACCCCCACTAAACAAGAATCTCGTCCCGAGATTCAGGCATAGGGTAAGATGAAGGGGAAACGCAACTAACGCAATCTTCATGATCCAAGTTGCACTTCAATTGAACGTTGATTCAATCACCATCTTTGTCTCGAGGTCTTGCTCTGGGGACTACAATCAACATGACAACGAGAGGGAAAGAAACTCTAGAGGGATCGATCTTCCTGAAGATCAAACAACTTAGGATCAGCTCACGGGGTGAGTCATAAAAACATCTCTCAAACTGAGGTACAAAGCACACGTCTAGAGGAATGAAGTGGAACAAATGATGAGGGCCCACTAGGTAGACAACAATTCCACACCTAAGAGGGTGGTGAACGGTTGTCAACGTAGCGAGAGTTTGAGTTGCCATGATACCACAGCGAGACATTTTAGAGGAGGGCAATTCGTAGATATATCCCCTTAAGTGGCAAAAGAATTACCTTTGATTTGTAGATCACTGAAATTCTTTATACCAGCCTAAGACAATTCACAATCGATCATTTGAAGAAGTCCGAAAGAATGACATTCTCGGGCGTAATGGATGATGTGGATTACCTTGTTGAAAACAACACAAGGGATGATTTTAGTAGCTAGGAGAAGCTCGGCGAGAGAGAGTGAATCTCTTCGTTGGAATGGTTATAGCATAACCGAGGGAATTGAGAGCAATCCCGGTTAGTAACTACGATTGCACCTAATGCTTGTGCGTGCTCTCAAGAACTTGAGCATTTCCATATTCATCAAGGTTTTACCAACATCCGGTCAAGGGTGCTGACAACACAACATACTACCATGATGAATAGCGATGGACAATGCAGATGCAAAGGAAGATAACACTTTCTCAGATTTCACCTTAGCGAGACCAAGGGACAAAATCTGGATCGATCGAGAGACATTTAGCACTCCGCTTCTAATGTTCTCCTTGATGTACTAGCGTATCCCAATCATTGAGATGGTCCGCATCTAGAACATCAAGTAAAGGTCGGACTTGAAACACAAAATCATAAGGCACAACTAGGGAGTAAATCCTCTGAAGTCCTTATGGGAGGTGGCCAACTTTCTCAATCAAGATACTACAATAGCAGGTCTTCCGGGGGTGTGTTAGCCACGACATCCACTTTACCGGTTATCGCGAGACCAATATTATAGTTCTTGGAAAATGTTCCAACCATCATATCTGCTGAGATTCAGATCTGGTTGGTGTCAGAATAATCCAGACTCATCGAGTCTAGAAAGAAAAATGAAAGTTTGCAACACAAATCGACGAGATGACGTCGCGAGATTCTCGGAAATGAACTACGATAGCAAGCTCCAAAACCATAGCTGGTTACGCTACAAACACTGTGAACACGCTGTCCAAGACAAGCATGACCACATAGTAGTCTTATAATAAAACACTAGCGAGTTCAGGAGGGAAACCATCATCGAGGATATCGAAGTCCTTGCATAAGTCTTGCTCTTAAGAAGGAACTTCTTCTCCTTGAACAAATCAATCAGTGGCTTGGTGTGCTACGGAATACATATGGAGTGGAGGTAATTAATCTACCAAACCATAGTATACTTGGCACATGTGTGACTAACTTGGGATGGTTCCAAGGAAGCAACATTGACTTTATCGAATTCACGGCGGCAACTTACACCAAGTACCGTGAGTTAGAGGAAGTCACTTCTTACATCCGAACATATGCTTCATGAGCTAGCATGAGCAAATGCTTTAGAAAGTTTCCAATACTAGCTTGATGTTCAACAAGATTATGGAGAGGGTAAGGATGTTGTCGATGGGCTCAACAACAATTCATCCAGATTCCCATGGGGATGGAATTCCATAACTATGTGAACAAGGTGATAGTATTGGTCGGACCAAGAGACATAATGGTGTATGCTCGAGGAAAATCCACGAGTAAGACAACATTACGAACATCGTTAGTTCGATTTGATTTGATGATAACCCATACTCAAATCAAAGTTTTGGCAAGACAATAGTTCCAACAACTGGTCTCGAGGATCAATTGATGAAGATATCATCTTTCTTCAACACACACAAAAAGATATCCCTTAGAAGGAACTAAGCCAGGCAATCTTTTATCTTCCAACTCTCCAAGTTGTTGTTTAGCTTAACCAACTAGCTCAGGGGTATCCAACATGGATTCTTGGAGAAAGGGTGGTTTACAGGAATAAACCAACTTGATCACAAACTCAACATAGCGGTCAGGTGACGACCTGGTGATACTTCCGAGAAGATATTCAGAAAATCACGAACCACCGGTATGTTACTAAGCCGAGAACAATCTTGCCTTTGAAGGCAAGATGATATGATCAAATGAGCGAGGACTTGTCAAGATCCTAACTCATCAATCGAAGTGTGCACCAGGAAAATGGACTAGGTGGCACAATCAACCTTAGGGTGATGATTCAGTAATCAACACGCTAAGAATGAGAATATTGTCCATTAACTACCAAGCAAACGGAGTTGCTAGCAGATGATTTCACACATCACGATTCACTTGTCGGTATTCGGTTGCAACAACATGGGGACCGAGAAATGAATAATGAGGGCGAGAAGTATCACTGTATCAAGAGTTCATAAGAGATAGTGCAATTCTCATGACGATCCTGACGTAAAGAGGGTAATACTTCAGGGTAGAAGGGATCAAAAGCTTGTTTGCATTTTGATCTACGGAATACAACTGCTTTGACCCAATCCTAGAAATGGACAAGGTACTGGAGTTTGTTTCTCCTAGTCATTCTGGAATAGAATGGCTTGACGGACCACAAGAATAATAGGCACCGATGAACGAATGCACACATAATCTTGACTATCAAATGATAGACGAAGGTCAGGACACAACTAAAGAGAACAACTCAAAGGAACATATGATTTTCTGAGTTGTGGATGCATAGATTAGTATGTCGAACCAAGTTCAACAAATTTCTTCCGGATAATCCATGCGGAAAGGTAGAACTGGCAGAGTCACAATATAAAATGGAGAACTCATCAAGAGCACACTGTTGTGATCCTTTGATCCAACAAACTTCGCCATAAATGGTTCACAGTATTTGAAGAAGGAAATACCACGGACCACGAGGAATAATGCAAAGGTTACTAATAACCTAAAGGAACTAGCAACACTATCAACATGAAGTAAGTAGAGTGAATCTCGGGTTCAAAACCCACGAGTAGAATACCTACTAACTAAATTGCATCACAGGATGCTTTCGAGAATGATGGCGTAATCATCACACTGGGAACAAATCATGGCTAGATTACTAGATGATCCCCTAAGACACCTAGGGTCATAATAATAATTCCAACATATATGTCGAGGTAGTAAATACCTCAACTCAGCAATTGGTGTGATTAACCTGGCCCAAAGGAACATCAAAACTAGAGGGAAAGGATTTGCAAGTGCATCGGATTGTTTAGAAACACAGGATGACTTCGAGACAGATAACGGCTGTAAATGCTCAAAAGTTTGGAGACATACAACAAAAATGGTGGCATAACCACTTAATATCACAATGTCAAGGTTCTGAGACCAGCTATGAACATATGGAAGTAGTAAAAATTGAACTGAGATTTGAAACTAACAATTCTATAGGTCTATGGATTAGTAACACGTCATCCTGATAGATAGATGAGAAGGCCTAGTTCTTAATCCCCGTAGAAGAGAAGAGGTTGACTCAGATCAGAAGGCCATGAGGTATAAGGAGTAAAAAGAGCCTTACGTTCCATCCCACAATCAATTCCCCTACATATAACTAAAGCATTTCTAGACTCAACTTGACCAGTTTGGCTTGGTAATCCTCTGAGCAATCGGGCTCGATACCAAAGCTGTCGGACCCGACTCAATGCCACATCGATCTAGCATGTAACACCTCATATCACTTTGCGGCCTCACGCACGGTATTCCCACGGTGTCGTCTTACCTTTGCGGGACCGTTTGCACCTTTTGGCACACGTATATGATAGTGTCGCTAGCATCCATATGATAAGGAGCCCGGCCGACATGGCTAGTCGTAAACCCAAAGTGGCACAGACTTACAGGACAGCATCCATGACCCAAAGATCGAGCGTGTCGGACATCAGCGAATAAGTTCGGGCTGTAGCACCGGGCTAGCAGACTCGGGTAAACCGGGCTGTAGCGGGCTAACAGACTCCGGTACTCAACGCGTGACATTTCCCGAAGGAACATACACGAACGAAGAAGGACACATGCCGGCCAGCCTAAGTGTTCGAAGCGGTAGCAAGCTACCATGGCTCGGTGGAAACACTAGGAGACATTTCCGAAGAGAGGCTACTAAAGATAAACAACTAGATAGTCGATCCCACACATACCAAGCATTTCAATAACAAACACACAATATGCTCGATATGTGCAAATACAACATGGCATCACAACATGACTCTCGACTCAAGTAATTATTCAATAGGCTCCGAGGAGCGAGATATTACAAACATGGGTCTCATGACCCAACATTGAGACATACAAGTCAAACACAAGCGGAAGCTAATATGTCCGAGTACGACATCTATAAATGAAAAAAGGCCGAGAAGCCCGACTGTCTACTGAGATCTGCCGAGGGCACAAGATCGTAGCTGAGGTAACAAGCTAAGCGTCAAGTCCACGTGGAACTACTAGCGAGACTGAAGTCTCTCTGCAAAAACATAAAATAGGCAAACGTGAGTACAAATGTACCCAAAGAAGACTTACATCGAACTAACTACATATGCATCATTATCAATAAAGGGATGGTGGGGTTTAACTGCAGCAAGCCAGCTTTGACTCGATGGCTATCCCGAACTACGACGGCAATGTAACTCTTTTGAGGTGGCGCACACGAGTCCACATATTCACCATATCAATACACCACTATGGATCCACTCCGTCTCCCTACGAGAACGCCATCCATAGCACTCACACTTATCTTGCGCATTTTAGAGTATCCACTTTCACTTGTCTATGAACTGTTATAGGCAACCCAAGTCCTTTACATGGACACGGCTATTCAATAGATGATGTTAACCTGCAGGTGTACTTCTTCACACACGCTCTCACCACTTATCGCCGTTTACACGACATGTACTCGGCAACCTTCAGCGGAAGCCCAGCGTGGGTGTCGGCCACGGCCTACCTAAACACTCAAATCCCTAGTCCAGTTTATCGCCTATTTGGGTTCCATCTATGAGGAGTTCCGCCAAGTTTCGCTCACAGCCCCAAACGATGTGAACAGGGTTCCGTGACACCAAGCGGGCGCCGGTTTACCTGCCACGCGTGCCTACCGCATCACAGCCCACCCCTACGGTCAGCGCTGCGCACGGCCTCCAAAGATACTACAAACACGAAACTACTTGCAACTCCCCGGACAGAGGACAAGGGTGATTAAGAAGCCGAGAGGGTCCATTGGTTTCGGGCCCAATGCGTGGTAGTAGCTGAATCATGGATCACAAACACGAACTTCGGTTCTCGGGGCGGCTGCAATGAGACAACCCACCATGTACTCCTACATGGCCTCTCACCGCTACCTTTACCAAATCGTGTTCACACACTTAGCTCACACACACAAGAGGACATGTTCACACACCTCCGATTCATCCTCGATGAATCGACCGACTCAACTCTAAGCGAGCAGGCATGACAAACAAGCATGTATGAGTAGGCACAACAGGCTCAAACAACTCCTACTCATGCTAGTGGGTTTCATCTATTCTTGTGGAATGACAGTCATGCAAAGGATAAAGGGTTCAGCTACCGCAGCAAGTAACAGCTTGAATCGTTGTTGTCCTAATGCAGAAAAGAGAGCAGGGCGAGAGAGTGGGATTGTATCGGAATGAACAAGGGGTTTTGCTTGCACGGCACTTCAAGATATTATACTTCTTCATCGGTGTCATCGAACTCGTCGTCGAAACCATGTCTATCGAGAGGAACAATTACCGCAAATAAAGAGGAACACAATCAATGCAATGCAACAAATATGATGCATGATAATGTCATGGCAATATCTCGTTGATTGAGCTAATGCAACTAGC